>SJYT01030522.1:213929-264934 GCA_006410635.1 Cephalophus harveyi
AGAAGACTCTTGAGAGTCCCTTGGACTGCAAGGAGATCCAACCAGTCCATTCTGAAGGAGATCAACCCTGGGATTTCTTTGGAAGGAATGATGCTAAAGCTGAAACTCCAGTACTTTGGCCACTTCATGCAAAGAGCTGACTCATTGGAAAAGACTCTGATGGCTGGGAGGGATTGGGGGCAGGAGGAGAAGGGGACAACAGAGGATGAGATGGCTGGATGGCATCACTGACTCGATGGATGTGAATCTGGGTAAACTCCGGGAGTTGGTGATGGACAGGGAGGCCTGGTGTGCTGCAATTCATGGGGTCGCAGAGTCAGACATGACTGAGCGACTAAACTGAACGGAACTGAATAGAGTTTAAAAACAAGCCTCTGAAGACAAAGTTCATCTATTAAAAATTTATCTGACCCAGTAAAATCAAGAATATTTTTAACTATATATATGAATATTCAGCAGCCAGCAAAGTAGAATTTTATTCAGAGAAGCAGGAATAGGACCTTTAATAAATAGAAAATCAAGAAATCAATCAAAATGGAAACAGAAATGTCACAAATGATAGAATTAGTAAACATGAACATGAAAATGACTATCACATCTATGAGCTTCCCTGACGGCTCAGTGGGTAAAGAATCCACCTGCAATGCAGGGGACACAAGAGACACAGGTTCAATTCCTGGGTTGGGAAGACACCCTGGAGAAGGAAATGGCCAGTATTTCTACACCAGTATTCTTTCCTGGAAAGTCCCACGGACAGAGGAGCCTTGTAGGCACAGTCCAAAGGGTCACAAAGAGTCAGACACAACTGATGACTAAGCAGAGCACATCACAGCTATATTCCATTTGTTCACACATGTAGTTCAGTTCAGTCGCTCAGTTGTCTCCGACTCTTTGAGACCCCATGAACTGCAGCACGCCAGGCTCCCTGTCCATCACCAACTCCCAGAGTTCACCCAGACTCATGTCCATTGAGTTGGTGATGCCATCTAACCATCTCATCCTCTGTCATTCCCCTCTCCTCCTGCCCTCAATGTTTACCAGCATCAGAGTCTCTTGAAATGAATCAGCTCTTTGCATCAGGTGGCCAAAGTATTGGAGTTTTGGCTTCAAAATCAGCCCTACCAGTGAACATCCAGGACTGATCTCTTTTAGGATGGACTGGTTGGATCTCCTTGCAGTCAAGGGACTCTGAAGAATCTTCTCCAACACCACAGTTCAAAAGCATCAATTCTTCGGCGCTCAGCTTTCTTTATAGTCCAACTCTCACAACCATTCATATGGTTTTTCCATGGCTGGAAAAACCATAGCCTTGACTAGATGGACTTTTGTTGACAAAGTAATGTCTCTGCTTTTTAATATTCTGTCACAAATGTAGAGAAAACATAAACATGTTAAGGAAAAACATGAAAGATATTACAATGAGCCAAACTGATCTTTTAGATATAAACAATACAGTGTCAGAGATTAAACATACCTGAAAGAAATTGCAACCCAAAGTAATGTGACAAAGAATACCTTTATATGGAATCAGCTTCCGTCATTATCCACATTAACTCCATTTCCTCATAATGTGCCCATTAGTAGTATCCACTCACTATATTGAGTGTTTTAACGATTAAGTGAGCTAATAAATGTAACTCAAAGCAACTCTTCCCATCTAAAAATAACTCGTTAATATTAGCTACTAATAATAGTGTAGGGGAGCAAAATTTGCCACCTCAAAGTGTTTCTCTCTGGCATGAGGATTCATTTAGACTGATTGTTTTTAAAAGCAGAAGACAGGAAGTTTTTCTTGTTACCTCCCCCTTAACTGCCTAAAAGAATTTAAGAAGTCTCTTCTAGGAATAGAGCTATCATCAGAGAGAGCTATGAAAGATATGTACTAGATGTGGTTAGGAGAAAAACTTGGCAAGGTCCACTCTGTGTCCCATTGTCTCTACATGGCATAATGAACATTTGTTTACCAAACATTCACTTTTCCATCTTCATGTGAATTACCTTCCTCACTTTTAAAGTCTTAAACCACTACCCCAGCGTTTTTTGTCTTTAGCTGAAGATGGTCTTTAAGGTGAGGGTTTTGGCCATGTTGGCAAGGGCAAGTTTCTCAGTTTTCCTGGGTCTTTCCCATGTATACATATTATTAAACCTGTTTTTTCCCTGTTAATCTGTCTCAGGTCAATTTAATTCTTTATCCATCTGTAAGAACCTAGCAAGGTAGAGGAAAATTTCTTCCTCCCTGACAACATAATATATCTTATTTACGTATTTCACCCAGTTGCTTTGCTGTGTTCCAACTCTCTTGATTTCTTAGCTACTATCTGCCTCCTTAGACCAACCAATTACCTATCATCATTCTCACCAACACCCCCAGCTTGATTGAACTTCCTTTTGTCATTTTCAGCTAGATATGATAATAATGCTTATCCTTCCCAAAGGCCAGTCTAGTTTCTGCTTTTTTTCCTACTTGGTTTAGTCTGTCCTGCTGTTTTATCAAATTCACTGTTCTCTCTCTGACAACAGGGAACCTTAAAAGTCATCCAGTTCAATCACTAAAATTCCCATTGTGATAGGTATTATAAAGAGCTTATTTTATTTTTCTAAATTTAGAAGTTTATTTCAGGCAAGATATATACACAAGTCGGTTTTGCGGTTATTTTCTTTTTTACTGATTAATGAGTTTGACTAAACCCTTAAATATAAACTGCTCTATTTTAGTTTGTTATTTAATATTGATAATATATTACATATCAATAATATGTAAAAGAATAGTATATAATTTAACTTTGCAAGGTATTAAGTATCCAACTTCTACTTTGGATTTATAAATGCAAACTCTGCTAATGAAGAACAATGAGTTACTTTTACTCATTATTACTTACTCATAAGCTGTATACTTACAGCTATACTTTTTGAGCTAAAATTTTATGTGCCCAGAAAGATTTTTATATGCTATCTCATTTCATAATCACCACAACTCTGCATGTTACTTATTATTGATATCTCTATTTTATAGATGAGAAAATTAAGGTTGAGAAAGGTTAAAGTGACATGAAATTCACATATTCAGGAAGCTGGTGACCCTGGGTTCCAATCTGTATCTTTCTGATGCAAAAACCTGAGTTCTTAAACACTCTGCTATATGGGACAAAAATGAGGTAAATACCTTGAAGAGAACTAGTACTTTTTATTCCCTTTTGAAAAATATGTTACTAAAGCACAAAATAGAAAGATCTGTAAGATTAAGGTTGAGAGAGTTCTAGAAATCCATAGATAGAAATAAATCCTAGAGAGAGAGGACAACTAAATGGTACCTTGAATCATCCATGAAGTCAAAAGAAGTATGAGGGCTAACTGTAGTTAGAAATCAATTTTCTTTCTAGTTTTTCATAGTTGCTCTTTCCCCATACTTTAAAGTATCCTAATCTGCTTTCCTCCTGTGACTTATTTCTGGTAATGTACAGTTGGAATAACAGCATCCTCACACCTAGTGCGCTGTGTAGCTGTGCATGCTGGGAATAGTAAGGATCATGAGGATCTCTGGAGGTAGAACACAAGCCATCATCACTTCAAAACGAAGACATCAGCTCTGCTGATGGTGGGAACTAACCAAAGGCAATAACATCAAAACCACAGGAGCACCTTCATATGTAAAAGCAAACTCAGTCAGTAGCAGACTAGCAGTGTACTTTGATGGGAAATAGTATGCTTTATTAAAGCAGCTTCTTCTGTTTGTTAAAATGTATGCCTTCAACCATAAAGTACACATTCATTTGTTTAGCCTATAAACATGTACTTAGTATCTGCTGCTGCTGCTGCTAAGTTGCTTCAGTTGTGTCCTACTCTGTGCGACCCCATAGACGGCAGCCCACCAGGCTCCCCCGTCCCTGGGATTCTCCAGGCAAGAACACTGGAGTGGGTTGCCATTTCCTTCTCCAATGTGTGAAAGTGAAAGTGAAGTCGCTCAGTCATGTCTGACTCTTCGCGACCCCATAGACTGCAGCCCATCAGGCCTCGTCTGTCCATGGGATTTTCCAGGCAAGAGTACTGGAGTGGGGTGCCATTGCCTTCTCCACTTAGTATCTAGATAGGTACTATACTTTGTACAAGGATGCCTAGAAAGACATAGATAAAAGTCTCAGATCTTTAAGTCTTTAGAGTCTAGTATAAAGATCAAATATGTAAATGACCTTTACATTTACAACTATACTTTTTGAGCTAAAATTTTATGTGCCAAGTAAGATTTTTATATGCTGCTTCATTTCATAATCACAACTCTACATGCAAAACACTACCAGGAATATACCTACATTTAGACAAAATGGGGTGTATTATTTACTGCAGCAAGGGAGATCTCGACCTCACACCATGTGTAACAAAGGGGAGTCTTAGATGATGTTAGGGAGACTCGATATAGGATGTTGGCCATGTTCATTGGGGGCAAGACTCAAGGAATCAGGTGATTGTTCTGGATTGCATGCTGCCAAAATAGGGAGCAATGCTATGGTTGGTTATCTTAATACTCTTTAGGAGCAGAGAGGAATGGAATGAGGTTAAACCTATAATTGGTTAAGAAGCAGCAGCAAGTCACAGTACCTGGGAAAGAGAGAGATGTGGCCATTTTTGTGGTTAACATGGTGGTGTTGTTTTTGTTTGTGCTTAGATGTGCTTGTGGAGGGTTCTTGTTTTTGTTTCAACCCATTAAGTGGATTCACCACAAAATAACCTCAAACGATCTTGGTGTTCTGTGCAAAAGTTATGTTCAGCAGGAAAACACCATGGCCTGCTGGGGGATAAGGCTGCTTTTTTTCTTTCTCATTACTAACTTACAGTATGCCTCAATAAGTGCTAAACTTGAGAAGAATATACAGATGTGGGAGTTTGAGACTGATAAATTCTGCTTGCAAATGGATGTTCTTGTTAAAAGTGGTTAATGTGAACAGTGTCTTGAAGGATGCACAGGAATTTACTTGGTAAAAGAGAGGTCAAAGGTCATTTCCAAGCAGAAGCAAAATGTGCAGGCAGACATGGGCACACACAACATGATGGGGAACTTTGAGTACTGCAGTATGCTAGAATGAACTGAGTTGGTGAGATTGAGGTTGTCAGATGGCAGCAGTCAAGTCATGAAGAAACCTGGACTTGATGCAGCTGGTACTATGGATCCATCAAAAATTATTTGAGTCAGAGAATACCATAATGAGATCTGAGTTTCAAAAGGGAAATTTTGGCAGCCATATGGAGAACAAACTAGTGTGAGGAAAGAAAAGGAGAGAGACCAATTAAAACATCAGTTTAAGCAAGAAATGATGACTGCATAAACTGAATCAGTAGCAATGAGAATGGAAGACATAAGGGATACAAGATACATGTCCAGTATAGAACGACCAGACTCAGAGACTGTATCCTCCACTAAAATATGGAGGATGCATAAAGCAAGGAGTCGGGTGTAACTACCCACCACTGTATACTAGTGCAATATCTGGCATGTGGTAGTTCCTCAGTGAATGTTACTTGAGTGCATAAACAAATTGTGAGAAATGGGTTGGGGAGGATTTCAATGAAGGAGAAGCAGATACTTCTAGGTCATGGTGTTGGGTAAATGGTGCTTAATAAACTGAGCTAAAGGAGCATATTTTTGGAGGAAGAAATTAGTTTGATTTTGGACAAATGCACAAAGCAAAATAGTTACTGTTGGCTTTATAAAAATTCTTCAAGGAGTATTTTTAAAATGAAAATAACCTGAAATGTGCTTAGCCAAATAAGAACCCAGAGTCCCAAAAGTATTACTGTATGTTAAAAGAAGTTAATAAGTTCCTTCCTTGCTGAGAACTATCTTGCAGTAGATAAAATTTCCAGACTTGTTTATTATATTTGGTGACTAAAGAGTCAGAACTGAAAAGAAATGGAAAATATAACTGGCATATGAATGAAAATTTTTTCTTATCTTTACAGTAGATTTTTTCAGCTTTATTAAGGTTTAATTGGCATACAATAAATTGTACAAATTTAAAAATCTACAATTTGATGTGTTTAGAGATATTTATTTGGAGAAGGAAATGGCAACCCACTCCAGTGTTCTTGCCTGGAGAATCCCAGGGACAGGGGAGCCTGGTGGGCTATGATCACCTGCTCTGGGGGAAGCCAGCTGCCATGCTGTGAAGCAACTCAAGCAGCCCTATAGAGAAACCTATGTAATAAGAAACTGTAGTCTCCTGACAACAGCCATAAGTAAGCCATGTTGGAAGCTAATCCAATTTCAGCCCAGACTTCAGATGACTGTAACCCCCTTGACACTTTGACTGCAACCTCACGGGTCACCCAGAACCAGAACTACCTGGTGAAGCTGCTCCCAAATTCCTGATCCACAGAAACTGAGACAATGAATGTTTGTTGTTTGAAGTCACTAAAATTACGGGTACTCTGTTACATAGCAACAGGAAACTAATATAAGTTGTTTCAGCCTTGGGGCTATTGCAAGTAAAGCTGCTATGAATATTTGTATAGAAGCATTTGTGTGTGTATATACATACATATATGTGCTTGTGCTGTCGTGTGTGACTCTGTGACTCCATAAACTATAGCCTTCCTGGCTCCTCTGTCCACGAGATTATTTGGGCAAGAATACTGAAGTAAGTTGCCATTTTCCTCCTCCAGATATATATATATATATTTCATTTCTTTTGGTTTACTATATATTTCACCACAATTGTTAATTTGTATTGTGTTCCATTCAAGTGTCAAGTTGACACAACAAGGTTAAGCTCCAGGTATTTATTTAATATTCTACACCATGCTCAGACCCATGCTAATTGGCTAGTAAATGATCAATATTTTGAACTGAGATAAATTGAGAACAATAATAACTACTCAAATGACTTTCAGTAAACACCTGAGAGAAAAAGGGAGAAGGTGATTCAATGTTGTTGGTAGACATACTGACTGACCTCCCTTATTTTCACCTTGTGAAAAAATGAATTGATTTGCTTTAGGTCTAGGAAAAGGATGCAGTGTGGAGCCCATAAAAAACATTTCAGTCCCAGGTGATGTGACTTCTAGTTTGAATGATACACATTAAATGAGGAGAATGAATCTTAACTTCATCCTGGTGAAAATCTGAGGTGATACCTTTCTGAAAATAGAAATAAAATGTACTTTATCACTTTGCCAGAGAGTTTCCTTTCTCTTTCAATAAGGAAACTTACCATGGCATTGAGAATTTAGGTAAGATTTATCTTCCAGCTCTCAGATATAGCAGGAGAGAGCACCTATGTGGAATGCCTTTGTAATGCTCAATAAGTTTCTACAAGTTGAGTCCCTTTATATGGCATGGAAGACACTGAGATTTTTTAAAGGGTGGAAATGTAAGATTTGAAATAGCCAACTGCCAAAAAAAAAAGTATACGGGGTGCTACCAAATTTAACCACGATGTTCTGAATGACTCTGTTACTAGGAAGTGGGATTCACTCCATTGCAATTCTTGAGAGCTAGTAATAATGGGAACTTATAAAAAATATTCATGAGATTTGCATTTTCTTGTCCTAATCTTGCTTCCATTCTGCCAAAAATTCGCCTAGGGGAGATTTAGAATTGTTAAAACAGAAATGGAAGAGGAAAAAATAGTGTTACTATTCAGTTTTTGACACCAAAATTCAGCAAGTTTTCTCTACACTGCTTTATCTCCTTTAGAAAGCCGAGATTGATAATCCTAGTCATGGTGTTTTGTATAGTGGAGTTGCTATCAACACAAGGAGAGGAAGACAGAGAAAACAAACTCATTCTAGGCCTGGCTCATCAGAAGTACTGTAGACAGTAGGAAGAAGTAGAGGGAGCAAGAGAAGCATCAAGCCTGACACCCTCCCTGCCTCACAGACTCCTAGGTTAGAAGAAAAGGGCTTTATTAGTCACAGCAATAGCATTAACCAAAATGTCAGTATTTGCATAAACACCTCAAGCCTGAATGCCCACAGTGTGACAGGCATGGCCACCTCACTCCAGCAATGTAGTTGACTGCACTTCCAAGCTTAGGAAACCTGAATCCTTTATAATGGACAGTGAACCTGTCTGACCTTCACCCAGGAGATAAACATTGTCTTACTATCCCAGATGTACAAAGATGTATAAAAACATGGAACCCATAGTGGACTGTGGACTTGACTAAAAAACAAACCTTCAAGATAGGCACATTTCATTCACTTTCCAGAGAATTAAAATCAGGATCAAAGAAGCGAAGGAATTCACACTAGGCCCCACAGTGGTACAGTTGGAATTTATACCTAAACCTGACTCCTTCCATGCCTTCTCCCCATCAAACCACTCCCAAGACCCATGCCTGTTTATTGTCAATGTTTATGACAAGCCAAAAATCATGATTGAATTCTTATAGAGGAAAATTTCTATCAGCTTACCATGTTCCCCAGGATGGTATTATTTCCTGAAAGATACCTCAGAAGAACTAAACCAAAACTTTATAAATGAATTTAGCATGGCTTCCCTAAGTGAGATGTCTTTACAGTAGGACCCCAAATTTTACGTGTCATCAAAAGGCAGAGGGAAAAGAAAGAACCATTGTCCAAAGTGAAGGAATATCCTAGGAATCCAAATGGAGCATTTGTCTTTTCACAAAATCAAATTGCCACAAACCTGTGAAGAGTAGAAAAACCTATCCTAGAAGGATGGAAAAGGAGAGAGAGCATTTTGCTTTAACCTGGGCAGATTTTGTAACTTGTTTCTAAGATGTCTGCCATCAATTTCTTCCCTCCCTGTATATGTATTTCACTGCTCTCAAGAGAAGTACTGTCTATTTCTCTTTTTCTACCCTCTCCCTTGAATCTGAGCTGAAGTTACTGAATTCTTTTATAGAAAAATGCAACAGGGATCTCCCTGGTTTCCAGTGGCTAAGACTCTGGACTCCCAAAGCAGGGAGACGAAGTTTAATCCCAGGTCAGGGAACTAGATCCCAAATGCTTCACCTAAGACCTGACACAGCCAAATAAATAAATAATTGTGTATGTATGGCTGAGTCCCTTTGCTATTCACTTGAAATTTTACAACATTGTGAATCGGCTATACCCTAATACAAAATAAGTTTTAAAAAATAAATTTAAAAAAAGAAAATTGCCACAAAAGTGACATTCCAGTACTTCTAAGACTAGGTCATAATAAGTGTTATAGCTTCTGTTCAGGTCTCTTGAAATACCTACTCTGAGGAAAATGTAAAAAGTCTGGCTATACCAAGATTCTCATGCTGTAAGGAAGCACAAACTGGCCTCATGTAGAGACAGATGTCCAGCCATCCACCCACTTCCAGCCATACCAGCCCATGAAGTGTTAGTTGCTCAGCTGTGTCTGACTCTTTGCAACCCCATGGACTAGGGCTTGCCAGGCTTTGCCATGGGATTCTCCAGACAATAATACTGGAGTGGGTTGCCATTTTCTTCTCCATACCAGCCCATACACCAGTCATATAAGCTAAGGAACCATTGTTTACGTTGTGAGTTGGAAGTTTAAAGGGGCAATTAAAACTTAAAAATGAATATTTTGCAAAGTTAATAGGATTATAGGGTTACATTTCCAATAATATTTGAAATCTCTGAAGTTGGTAAACTCATCATTCTAGGGTGGTACATCTCAACTAAGGGCAATTTTGCCCTCCAGAGGACATTTGGCCATGTCTAGAGATATGTTTAATTGTCACAGCTGGGCTTAGGGGTGCTATTGGCTTCTAGTGGGTAGAGGCTAGGGATGGTACTAAACATCTTAGGATACACAGGACCAGTCCCCCGTAACAGAATTTTCAAGTCCAAATTGTCAATAGTCCCAGAGCTCAAGAACTGTGTTCTAAGATACCACAGGCGATTACAATTGAAAAAGTAGTTGGCAACACATTTCTCAAGCAAATATAACTTCTTACCGTTGAAGAGACATGTTTCTTGTCCAAAATAAAAGTTTAAACGTTTATGTCGATTGGAACGGGTGGGTTTGAGTCTGAGTCATTAAGATACATTTTTCTCATGTATTTATTTGGCATTTTACATGCAATAGGCAATGCCTTCGGCACTGGGGATTTCAAAGTAAGTTCACTGCCTTCTCTGAGCTGCTATCTAAGTTGGAGATAGACTGGTCAACAATCACATCACCATAGGATAATTGTAGGACTAGATACTGCAAAACAGGACAAGGAACACCAAAGTCAGCAAAGAATTTAAAACTCAGTCTCAGGAGAGAAGAGAAGAGCTCCGGGATGAAACTGTATGGCTAAGTAGAAATATGTGAGACTGGATACTGGAGAGTAACAGACTTCATAGCAGGGACACCATGAAAAAGCATAGTTGGTTTGCAAATTAATTAGTTTTAGAAAATAAATTGTGATATCCTTTAATAGTATATGGAACAACTAGGACTTAAATCATATCTAAAGTCATTACAGGCTTCTGAAATTTTGTTTGGGAAAAGTATAGCTGACAACATATATCTCCAAAGAGAAAATCAAGGAAAAGAAGTTCAGAATCGAACTTTCTTCATGGTCTAGAGAAATAAAAAGCATGAAAACAATTTTGGATATGGCTAAGAAGAGATTTAAAGCATTGCGTTAAAAAGCTTTAAATCTTTTTAAGAACCCCAAACCAGCATTAAATGTAAGGGTAAAGAATAAAGGAGCATTGCAATCAGCATGTAGGAAACATTAGATGTAAAAGCACAGGTTTAACTCTGGAAAATAAGTTTGCCTTTGTTGTTGTTAAATTCTTTTTCAGGTTGAAAAAATCATTTTTAAAATTCCACTTAGAACCCAGGGGATCTTTATGATAAACAACCTAAAATCTCTTATGCTATCACATGCCTTCAATTTTCTCACATTTTCCCTTTAGAGACACAAAAAAACCCCTGTGGACTTCAGAATATCTTAAGGACTTTAGTCATACAATATTCAATTTGAAGTGGTATCACTAGTGCATTTTTATGATTCAAAAATCATATGGTATGACATTTTTAAATAGGCCCAAAGACTATCATCACATTTTTATAATCATTTGCTGCAATGATGTATTCTAACACCCAAGAAAATGTATTTGATTTCAAAAGACACATTTCCTTTGGCAAAATACCTGTTTCAAAGTGGAACAAAGCTTCTTTCTTCACAGCATATTCTGAAAACATGGAATATCACTGAAGTGGTATATGATAAAGGGTTGTGGACTAACACAAAACCATCACCAGAAACCCACTGCACCAAGCCGGCCTGGTTATGCTTAACTAGTAGGATCCAGGATCTCTCCCTAGGCACCAAGAAACCCTGTTTTTGAAAAATCAGTTGTTATATAATGATTTCAAAGTAGGTAAGTGGGACTTATACAAATAAAACTAGTACATGAGTGTCCCAAATACAAAGTACATGATGTGATGATCTCTGCAGAAAGCAGAAACCAGATCATGCTCCAAAGAGTTCATCTAGATTCCTCAAAAATGTTTCTCAAATTGTGGTTCTCAGACCACTTGCACCCATAAAATCTGGGTGCAAGACTTTATTAAAAGTTTCTTTTGTGCTGTCTCAGACTTAGTGGATAGATATCTTTAAGTTGATCTTAGGCATGCTAGAGTTTAAGACCCATATCTTAATGTCAAAAGTCCAGCAAAAAGTTGCATAAGAAAGTTACTTATTTTGCATTGAATTCACTCAATATATATAAAATAATACTGAAAAAAATGAATATTTGCTTCTTTAACTAATGGTATTAGAACCCTGCAGCGCACTGCTCCCACCCTCCCCACCCCCACCTTGTACAAAGGCCCTTTGTGTCCCCTGCCTCTTGTTTGTAGAAAAGCTGAAGTCTCCCAGGCCTCCTGAGTCACAAAAGAGTCGACTCAAGCAATTAATAATTAGGACAAAGGGAGTCACAGACTCAGTGTCTGATGCACATTCCTGAGTTGTTTTACAGATATTATAACTGCCACCAGAGGGAGAAAAATAACTGCATGATGACCAGCCTGCAGCTGTGACATCAGCTGCTCCATCTTGAGCTGTACTGAATCTACAGCTAGAACAGTTCCAAGAACTGGGTTTTACAGAATGAGATTAACACTACTGCCCATAATAATTTCTGTCTTTGTTGAGCATCAAAATAACTCTTAAGTTGTTCTGCCTATATATGTAAACAGGCAACTAAAACTGCCAGCAAAGAGATGCTACAGACCCATATCACAGCATCTTCCAGTCTTAAGAGTATGGCACCAAATGTCAGCATGAAGAAATTATGGAAGATGAATCTTTGTCCGTAGCCCCATAGTAATGGAATGGTGCTGACAAGTGAGGATTTGTAAGTAGAGTGTGTGCGCGTGCTCAGTTGTGTTTGCAACCCCATGGACTAGCCTGACAGACTGCTCTGTCCATGGGATTTTCCAGGCAAGAATACTGGAGGAGTGGGTTCCCATTTCCTACTCCAGGGGATCTTCCCAACCCAGGGATCAAACCTGAGTCTCTTAGGTCTCTTGCAGTTTCTTCACCACTAGCGCCACCTGGGAAGCCCCTTGTAAGCAGCATTTAGCAGGAAAGAGCTCTTTATGGGAAAGAGTTCTCTGCAGGAGAGCCATTTGTTTTGTGACTTTAGCAAAGCTGTATTGTAACTAACCTTCAGCTTAGTTACAGGCACCCCCATGTTTCACTCATCTCTGACACAAGCACATCTTCCAGATCTTTCAATCATACAATACCTTGCCTGACTTTTCACTGATCAAAGAAGTGGAAATGAAGAATAAGTAGTTAACAGAATAAGCGGATCTCTTCCCTAGCTTCCTCTTCAGTTACCTCACAAATTGTGTGAAGATGGCAGCTAAAGAAACATCATAAGAGACTGGCACGCTTGCATGCAGTAAAGGATGGCAGGGACTCTGACCCCTTATTGCAACGACTAACTGAGATTACTTCTCTTTTCTCTTTAAAAAACTTTCATGACTGAGCAGATTATCTGGAGTTCGTTTTGAGGAACAGGGAGTTCCTCCTTCTCTGGAACACCTTCTTTCCAGACTGCTGCCTTTATAATTTCTGTCTTTATGATTGGAGAAGGCAGTGGCACCCCACTCCAGTACTCTTGCCTGGAAAATCCCATGGACGGAGGAGCCTGGTGGGCTGCAGTCCATGGGGTCATGAAGAGTCGGATACGACTGAGCGACTTCACTTTGACTTTTCACTTTCATGCATTGGAGAAGGATATTGCAACCCACTCCAGTGTTCTTGCCTGGAGAATCCCAGAGACAGAGGAGCCTAGTGGGCTGCCGTCTCTGGGGTCGCACAGAGTCGGACACGACTGAAGCAACTTAGCAGCAGCAGCGGCAGCCTTTATGATTAAGAGCAGTGTTTTCCGTTTTCAGTAGCACTTGCCTCTCGGATATTGATTTTCGAGCAACAAGCAGCCAGACCTTGGTTTGGTAACAGTATTGAGCGTTATTAGCTATGTTTACATGATGGAGCATCAACATTTGGCAGAGGGAAACAACTACTGACTCTTTGCTTAAGAAATAAAATATTTCATTGTAACATTTGGCAAAGCCAGGAGCCATCATGGTGGGTTTTAGTACTATTTCCTCAGTTCCCTTTAGAAGAGTTTGGTAGGGGTGTGTTTCTCTAGACAGAGAAATCTGATTCACAAATATGGTTCCTCTGGAAAACATTTTTTTCCTTTTAAAGTAGGAATGTGTCCTGACCCAGGAAATTCTTGATTTAACTTGAGATCCAAAACAACCTGGGGTAACATCATTAAAAAGAGTAAAGTATGATATACTGACAGGATATTTTTCCAGACATGTGAGGTATCATATAAAAACACCAATCTTAAAAGTCATGTTCCCCTATAGGTCTTTTCATCATGCCCCATGACTCCTAGCAAGATGTTATTAATTCTTTGGGCAGCAGGGGTGCGTAGTGAAAGGAATTTATATATTCATGACTGAATAAATGAAGTAGATTTCTCTTCCCTCCCAAACTGAAGTGGATTCCCAGAAGTGTTGATGCATTGGTTAGCCAAAAATGTCTGGCTTCATGAATATACATAACCTTGAACAGGTTGCAATTACTGCCAATTTGGGGTCACGAGAAAAATGAGTGAGCAGAGGAAACTGCAATGAGAAAAAGCCCCAAGAGAGCAGACATGAGATAGAGACAGAGAAGAGGCCGTGAAGCCTCTGGAAGACTTAGGTTGCTTTTCTAGCACTAGTTGACGTGAGGCCCAGCTGAACGCCGGTAGGTGTTCTTGTATTCCATGAGACCTCTGAGAAGCCCATCCTCTTTTATTCCTTTGATGTGAGCTATTTACTGGGCCTCTGTTCTTACAACCTGGAAAAGAAAAATAGTGTCCCTTACAAAATACGATGAATAATTGTGTTACAAACTATACAATGGGAATCTGCCACTTTACTCTGTTTCATGAATAGCCTGGCCTCTCTGACCTGTCTCCTGGGCCTTTTATCCACATTTTGTTGCTTTTCTTGTGGATAAGAATTACACAAAGAAGAAGGTATTTGAATTCAAATCACACTGTTTTAACTTGAGCAAATATTGTCTTTAATCAGTTGAACTCCCTTTAAGGAATGGATACTAACATTTAAGTACAATTGCATGGGCAAAGATCTTTACATCATTAGTTCTTTAGTCCTCATGACTTTGTAAGGTTCAGACTCAGGGAGGTCCATTGGCTTGTTCAATGATCCAAGTCAGAAAATGTTAATGTTTACATGTAATCTACATCTCTATTTCTTAGTTCAAAACTTTTTCAACAAGACAAGTGACTCACAAAATATAGTAGGTTGATTAAATATATGCTATCCAAGATTATTTTAAATATATTATGAAGAAATATTTTATAAAGTTACATATTTATTTTAATATATTAGAAAAATAATTAGATCTAAGTAGGACACGAATGAGTGACTGAACTGAACTGAGAAACCTGTATGCAGGTCAAAAAGCAATAGAACCAGACATGGAACAGAGGACTGGTTCAAAATTGGGAGAGGAGTAAGACAAGGCTGTGTATTGTCACCCTGTTGATTTAACTTATATGCAGAGTACATCATATGAAAGGCCAGACTGGATGCATTACAAGCTGGAATCAAGATGGCCAGGAAAAAAACCAACAACCTCAGATATGCAGATGATTCCACTCTAGTGGCAGAAAGCAAAGAGGAACTAAAGAGCCTCTTGATGAGGGTGAAAGAGGAGAGTGAAAAAGCTGGTTTAAAACTCAACATTTGAAAAACTAAGATCATGACATCTGGTACCAACAACCTCAGATATGCAGATGATTCCACTCTAGTGGCAGAAAGCAAAGAGGAACTAAAGAGCCTCTTGATGAGGGTGAAAGAGGAGAGTGAAAAAGCTGGTTTAAAACTCAACATTTGAAAAACTAAGATCATGACATCTGGTCTCATCATGTCATGGAAAAGCAGAAGGGGAAAAAGTAGAAACAGAGATTTTAGTTACTTGGTTTCCAAAATCACCACTGCGGTGACTGCAGCCATGAAATTAAAAGCTGGTTGCTCCTTGGAAAGAAAAGTATGACAAACCTAGACAGTGCATTGAAAAGCAAAGACATCACTTTACTGACAAAGGTCCATGTAGTCAAAGCTATGGTTTTTCCAGTAGTCATGTATGGATGTGAGAGTTGGATCATAAAGAAGGCTAAGCACTGAGGAATTGATTATTTTGAATTGTGGTACTGTAAAAGACTTAAGAGTCCCTTGGACTGCAAGGAAATCAAAACAGTCAATCCTAAAGGAGATCAGTCCTGAATACTTATTGGAATGACTGATGCCGAAGCTCCAAAACTTTGGCCACCTGATGGGAAAAGCTGACTCATTAGAAAAGACCCTGTTGCTGGGAACGATGATTGAGGGCGTGAGGAGAAGGGGACAACAGAGGATAAGATGGTTGGATGGCATCACCGATTCAATGGACATGAATTTGAGCAAACCCCAGGAGATATTGAAGGGCAAAGAAGCCTGGCATGCTGGAGTCCACAGGGTTGCAAAGAGTTGTACATGACTTAGCAACTAAACACCACCACCACAATAGATAGCTAGTGGGAAGTTTGTAACAGACTGATGGGGTGGGTTGCGGTGAGGGGTGTGGGGAGGTTCAAGAGGGAGGAAATATATGTATTATGGCTGATTCTCGTTGTTGTATGGAAGAAGCCAACACAATATTGTAAAACAATTATTCTCCAATTAAAAATAAATTTGTAAAAAATTTAAGGTTGGGGACATGTTTACAATGGGAGATAGGGAAATCTTATATTAAAGAAGAGATTGTTTTTTCAAAGACCCATTATAGCAGATTAATGAGATGGTCCAATTTAAAAAACTGCACTTGGAATTCTAAGGAGGAATGCGTTTATCTTTCACAACATAGGCTCCACTAGCCTGGTGAGCTATTTGAAGTAAGGAGTTCATGCTCTGCATCTGGCTCATGCCACTCATCACTAGCTAGTTTGAAAATGCTGCCTCTCCTTTCTTTTATTGACAACGTGGATCTTGCTGAGGTTCTGAAAGTCTGTGTAATTGTTTTGTTTTCTAAGTCCTCATAGAGTATTTTTTCAAGGTAATATTCTAGAAGAAGCTTTAATCAACAGGCTTGCCAAGTGAGATGGATGCTCAGTTACATGTAAATATAAAAGGCCTTTTTTTTTCTTCCTGTATAATTACCTTAGAAATATTTCCATATGCCTTGATAAACTGACTTCACTTTTACCTAAGATAAACACTGCCCTTGAAAAATCACTTGATACCTTTTGCCCTTGGTTAGATGTCAAATCTGATGAACATTTCTAAAAGCCATTTCTCTTTCAAATGACCTATGGAGGTTGCTTCCAGTACTGAGATTCTAAATTGCCTTTTATTTCTCGGTAATATTCTTCTGCTTCTGTATGTGGAAGAAAGGTTGCTTATTATACCCTCTAGTGGTGATTGTGACATTCTTAAAAATCTTTTTATTGCATTCTTTGGTCTTTTCCTATAAACTTACTATATATTTACTTTAAAATATATGTATATCATTCTTTGACTTTATACTGTAAATTGTACAGTATAAAAGAAATTTATCAATCTATGCTGCTGTTGCTGCTAAGTCACTTCAGTCGTGTCCGATTCTGTGCAACCCCATAGACAGCAGCCCACCAGGCTCCCCCGTCAAGATACAAAAAATGTAAATCATTTGCATTACACTTAGTGTTTATAAATACATCAAAAACAGGTTTATAGATTGATCCATTTTCCTCACATTTCATATACTCCAATTTTATTCCAATTTTAAAAATATGTCTTATTCTTCTCTTCCATTTGGAATACTGTCAGTAAGCAGTTATTCACACCAATGGAGGAAGTATATATAGACTTCTACATATCCCAAAATGTCATTATATTTTGGTTTAGAGTCCTTCTTTACTCATACTTAGTCATGAGTACATCTCATTTTCTAAGAATTCACAACATTTGAAATAAAATAAGGAAGCCACCCATGGAACTTCTGATTCTACAGGAACTAGGAATTTGTCACTCCTTCCTTTTTCACTCTGCCTTCTCCACCCCAAGAAGGACAAGGGAACATTTTTTAAATTGAGGAGAAATACACATTTTGAGAGAACATCTGCCAAGATTGTTGCTATGTCTCTGTCTACATTCTTCTCAGGTAAAAATTTAATTAGGTATATTCTTCTAAACTTCTTGCGTTCAAATTCCTAATCAGTTACAGTGTGTATATAGATGATGAAAATAAAGACAGTTAAGAAAAATAAAGGAGACAATCAAGCAGAACAGGTGGTTCTCAACAAAAACTTGAAATTAAGAGTTGTCTGCAACTGAGAGTAATCAAGTATCAACCATAAATTAAAATGACTTTAATAAATAGATAAAAATGTCTTGTTTCTGGATAAAAAAGACTCAGTATTTTGAGATATCAATTTTCCTAGATTAGTCCACATATTCATTGACAACCCCAGTAGAATGTTAATATACTTTGATCAAAGTATATTTTGACCAAAGTATTTATGTATGTTTCTAAAGTTTACCTGAAAGAATATGCAAATGAAAATAGCCAAGAAGAGCAAAATTAAAATAAGGATACTAGAGGGAAGGACTAGATTTAATGTGTTTGAATATGATATGAAGCTGTAATAAAAAAACAGCATGTTATGAGCCTGCTAAAAGAGACGTATATCAGTGGAATAGGAAAACAAACAGTGATATTTTAGTAAATGCTAATACTGACATTTTGAATTGGTGAACAAAGAAGGATTAAAACAACTATTTGGAGAAAAACTACAAAATATTCCTCCTTTTCTCTTCATATCAAAATATATTCCTGTTAGATGTATGAGTTAAATTTTGAAAGACAAAATACTAGAAATAAATAAGAATTAGTAATTTAGTAAGTCTTGGAGTTAGGAAGGCATTTATGAGCATGTGAAACCCAGATACCATAAAGAAAAATATCTGTAAATATACTACTGTATATATTTTAAATGTTGGAATTATTCATAAAAATATTTCATAATTATGGTCAGAAGTCCAAAACTGGAGAAACATTCATGTTTGTGAAGACAAAGTGCTAATTTTCTAATTTACAAAGAGCTCTCTTTTGTCACTAAGAGAAAGAAAACCCAATAGAAAAATTGGCAAAGTATGTAAATCAGAAAACCACAGATGAACAAATATAAATGAACAGAAAACAATGAAAAATCTTGCACCACCTCACTAATGAATACAGAAACACAAATCTAAATAAGCTTAAAAATCTCATCTGATCAACTTGGAAAGAGACAGGCATTTATGAGCATGTGAAACCCAGATACCATAAAGAAAAATATCTGTAAATATACTACTGTATATATTTTAAATGTTGGAATTATTCATAAAAATATTTCATAATTATGGTCAGAAGTCCAAAACTGGAGAAACATTCATGTTTGTGAAGACAAAGTGCTAATTTTCTAATTTACAAAGAGCTCTCTTTTGTCACTAAGAGAAAGAAAACCCAATAGAAAAATTGGCAAAGTATGTAAATCAGAAAACCACAGATGAACAAATATAAATGAACAGAAAACAATGAAAAATCTTGCACCACCTCACTAATGAATACAGAAACACAAATCTAAATAAGCTTAAAAATCTCATCTGATCAACTTGGAAAAGATGAAAAGAGTTGGTAATACAGAATTTTTAACGTAGTGAATTTCAGCACTGTAGATAGGAATGTAAAGTAATATAATATTTGGGGGGGGTAAAGTTGGCAATATTTATTAAAATGTTTCTAAGTTATTTCACTTCTACAATTTTAGGACTTTATTCTACAGAAATACTTCACATGAATATTCAGAGATATATGTATAAAGCTGTCTTTATATTATTAAAATGACCCGAATACCACTCTGGAAGAAAGCATGGCATGTCCTCCTAAAGATAAACATATAAATAAACATAGTAACTTAATATAACATGGTAACTTCACTTGATCTAGCAATTCCACTTCTGGGCATATACCCAAAAAACATGAAAGCAGGGACTCAGATACTTGTACACCCATGTTCAAGCATTATTCTCAATTGCCAAAGGCAAAAACAATCCAAGTGTCCATCTGTGAATGGATAAATAAAATATATTACAGTTTGACCCTGAACAACACAGATTTGAATTGCCTGGGTCCATTTATACATGAATTTTTTTCAGTAGTAAATACTGCAGGACTGCATGATCTGTGGTTGGTTAAATCTGTGGATGTGAAATGACAATATTAAGGAAACTTGGATATGGAGGGCCAAATATAAGTTACACATGGGTTTTTGACTGCATAGAGTGTTGATACTTGGAATAATGTACAAAATACATTGTGAAGTGAAATTAAGAAATAGAAGCGGAAATTGCATTATAGCTGTTTTATATATTTCTTTTATAAAAATAATGTTACATCCAGTTAACCAAGGGTAAGTCTATCTAACCTATATGATAGAAAAATCACCTTTGTGATGTCTTCTTGGAAATACAGAGTCAGATCTCACTCTTGTACCTATGAGTTGGGTTTCCTGTAAGCAATGAATATTCTCCGCTATCAATCATATTAGGAAGAGATTGATTCATTCAGGGACAGACAATGGGGACATAGTGAGCAAGAATTAATTAGACTGAGATAAGGAAAAGATTTTCCTCATTTCTCTGGGCCTGAGAATTGTCAGACTAGGAGCCCTGCCCTGTGCTCTATCATATGGAGACAATCTGATGACAAGTTAGGAAGGTATCTTTTCTGGTGCCTCAGAGGGTAAAGCATCTGCCTGCAATGTGGGAGACCTGGGTTCAATCCCTGGGTCGGGAAGATCCCCTGGAGAAGGAAATGGCAACCCACTCCGGTACTCCTGCCTGGAAAATCCCATGGACAGAGAAGCCGGGTAGGCTACAGTCCATGGGATCACAAAGAGTCACAGCTGAGCAACTTCACTTCACTTCACTTCACTTCACTTAGGAAGGTGGTTCAACCCATAGAGGACCCAAAATAGGCTGGACACAAGCTGTAGCAGCAATTTATTTTTCATATCATACTTCCCTTCCATTTGTCCCTGTCCTTCTGTAAGGTCAGCAGGCCAAAGAAAAATTACTGAAGAGGCTGTGTCCATGCTAGTGGACAGTGGTAACTGCCAAAGAGCTCCCATGTCCTGTGGAGCAAAGATGGTGAGTTTCATCTCCAGAGAAAAGAGGGGCAGTTTAACAGGAAGAGAGGACCAGAAGGGAAGGGGTCATGTTCCTTAGCAGATGTTAGGTACCGAAAACCATTAGAAACATATGAGAAACAGTCTTTGCAGGGGATTCTTCTTCATCATTGAGAAGCTTGGGGAGAGGTCCCACCATCATGGTTTGGATTAGAATAATTTTAATCCAGATATTATCTTGGGTCTTTCTGACCTTTAAAGATGGTTCAACACCCAGCTTCGATGTCAAGTCCGGTAGATTTCAAAACTTTCCCAAGGGTTCTATGAATTCAAGGGGATAGGCAGGAAAGAAGGGACTTACAACTCATGGCTCCCTCTAGTGTGGACTCTCTCTGCTGCTGCTGCTAAGTCTCTTCAGTCGTGTCCGACTCTGTGCGACCCCATAGACGGCAGCCCACCAGGTTCCGCCGTCCCTGGGATTCTCCAGGCAAGAACACTGGAGTGGGTTGCCATTTCCTCCTCTGATGCATGAAAGTGAAAAGTGAAAGTGAAGTTGTTCAGTCGTGTCCAACTCTTCGCAACCCCATGGACTGCAGCCCACCAGGCTCCTCCATCCATGGGATTTTCCAGGCAAGAGTACTGGAGTGGGGTGCCATTGGACTCCCTCTACCCAGCCTCAACATGGCTTTGACACTCAGCCCCAGGACCTATTCTCACAAGGAAAGCTGATTCACACCAAGCATTCTGTGGATCTAACAATCTTTACTACACCACTGGGGGTCCTGGAAGAGGTGGCATCACCACTGCATACAGATGACATGAAGCCCCCATGAGAGACCCTGGTCTCTGTGCTTCTTGGTACCTCAGCACCGTGGATTCTCTTAACTTCTCCTCGCACATTCTCACAGTCTCCTTTCTCCTCCCCCTCCTGTATTTCCCCCTGATTATTTCCTCCCCACACTTCCCTCTGCAAATGTTTAAGTGAAAAAAGAACTCCTCTCCTTGTCTCACACAGAGCAGTTCTTCCCTATTCTCTGTGTATCACATCTTGGCCAATCACTTTAAGGGTTCACCTTTCAACTCAGTCATTAATTAAGGTCTTAGGCATCTTTTCATGTGATTTTTGGCCATCTATATGTCTTCTCTGGAGAAATGTTTATTTAGCTCTTGTATCCATTTGTTGATTGAGTTGTTTGCTTTTTTGATATTGAGCGGCATGAGCTGTTTGTGTATATTAGAGATTAATCCCCTGTCAATTGCCTCATTTGCAAACATTTTTTCCCATTCTGTGGGTTATACTTTTGTTTATGATTTCCTTTGCCCTGTAAAAGCTTCTAAGTTTAATTAGGTCCCATTTGTTTATTTTTGCTTTTATTTTTGTTACTCTAGGAGGCGGATTCAAAAAATATCACTGCAATTAATGTCAAAGAGTATGCTGCCCATGATTTTCTCTAATGGCTTTATAGTATCAAGTCTTACATTTAGGCCTTTAATCCATTTTTAGTTTATTTTTGTGTATGGTGTCAGAGAATATTCAGATTTCATTCTGTTACATGTGGTTATCCAGTTTTTCCAGCACCACTTATTCAGAGTTAGTGTTAGTTGCTCAGTCACATCCGACTGTTTTTGACCCTATGGACTGTACTGCCTGCCAGGCTCCTCTGTCCATGGAATTCTCCAGGCAAGAATATTGGAGTGGGTAGTCTAGTCAAGGCTATGGTTTTTTCCTGTGGTCATGTATGGATGTGAGAGTTGGACTGTGAAGAAGGCTGAGCACCGAAGAAGTGATGCTTTTGAACTGTGGGGTTGGAGAAGACTCTTGAGAGTCCCTTGGACTGCAAGGAGATCCAACCAGTCCATTCTGAAGATCAGCCCTGGGAGTTCTTTGGAGGGAATGATGCTAAAGCTGAAACTCCAGTACTTTGGCCACCTCATGCCAAGAGTTGACTCATTGGAAAAGACTCTGATGCTGGGAGGGATTGGGGGCAGGAGGAGAAGGGGACGACCGAGGATGAGATGGCTGGATGGCATCACTGACTCGATGGATGTGAGTCTGAGTGATCTCCGAGAGATGGTAATGGACAGGGATGCCTGGCGTGCTGCGATTCATGGGGTCGCAAAGAGTTGGACACGACTGAGCGACTGAACTGAACTGAGCCATTCCTTTCTCCAAAGGTCTTCCTGACCCAGGTATCAAACCAAGGCCTCATTCATTGCAGGCAGATTCTTTACCATCTGAACCAGAGACTGTTTTTTTCCATTGTATATTCTCACCTCCTTTGTCACAGATTAATTGATGGTGAGTGTGTGGGTTTACTTCCAGGTTTTCTGTCCTGTTCTTGAATTTTCACAAAAAAAGGATATATTTCTTTCCTCTCAAACTTCAGAAATCTGCCTCTTGCCCTTGGGGAGCTCACAGTGCACAGAACGAAGGTATGAACCCCAGTGTGATACAACTGATTGGTACAGCTTGTTTCACTAGCAACCCAAAGAAATGGGATGTTGAAGTGCATTATCTGTACTTGTCAAATTAATGTTATATGGCTGTGAAATATTTTCTGAGTGGCAATAGACATACTTCCTGTCTCCCTGGAACCATAAGTTGCCAGAAGTTCCTAGTTTTGATGGATCTCCCTAATAGGATCCTTCTAAAAAAACTGGCATTTGATTTTCTCTGTCATTCATGCTGCAATTTATTTTTTGTTAGGTTTTAATTGAAAACATCCACATATTTCCTCTGGAGCTGTAATGCCAAGGAGCCAGTTATAGTAGTAGGCATACTTTCCTGCTCATCCTGATAAGAAAGCCAGGGAATTTTAATTCTATCTGTTTTCCCCCCTAGATTTAGAATGTAAATTCTTTCTACATATTTATGAAACAGGACAAGCTGATAGCAAGAGCAGTACTCAGTAATTGGAAAGTCAGTTACCTTTTATCTCTTGGTTAAAAAGAGAAAGTAGGTCAGTTCTTTGTTAATATTATTAGAAAATACTATTTAGGATGATACATCATCATAGGATGATACAAATTACTAGAGGAAAGACATTGTAGAGTTGATTTTCAAGCAAGAGGCAATAGCTAACTTATTCTTTTTCTTAAATATATTAAGAATGCAGTGACCAATTTTTCAGTAATCAAAGTCTGAATCTTTATTTTAATTAGTTTTTTTTTTTGATGCCTTACCAAAAAACTAACAAAAACTAAATGAACTCAGCAAGCCATTTTCACTACTCAGATCAAGCACCTGCTAGAAGGGTTTGTTCAGATGCATTTGTTGCTATTTAGTTGCTAAGTAATGTCCATGCATCTGAACATATTTCAGCCATATACCACAAGTATATGTGATGGAGAGAGAAATATAAATGTGAGAATAAAATATTTATGGCATGGAATTACTCATGCCCATTTGTTTATATAGCCTTCTGTGTGTGTTTCTATCACAGACGTGAAACTAAAATTCGAGTAGATCCCTCTGCATTTGAGTCTTCTGGTGAGGAAATTTAAATTGCCCATCTAGTAATTTGTTTTGCATTTGAGATAAATCATGAGGTATTTATAAATATCATTTCAAAGGCTAGGAGATGATATCTGTGTATTTGGCTTATACTAAACCAAGAAGTTTGTTTTAGAAGCAATATGATTCTCCAACAGCCTCCATGTTTGCATACATCAGAATTGATGGCAGTTTGGAAGCCAAATACAAAAGCAAACATTTCTCAGGAAGAACTACAATTTGCTGCCATCCATTTCTATCAAACTCTGGGGGAAACATTACCGAAAACCTACTTCTCAGCCTTGATCCTAAATGGCTTAGAAGGCTGGTGACCTCATCCTTTGATGTTTAAAAAAGGAGGAAACTACATTTCAACTAAAGAGGCTAGAAAACATTAAAACTGCCCAAACTGGAAATTTCCACAACATCTGACAACACACCAAAAGCCGCTGAGACAAACATGCTCTCAAGTGCTGTCCTGCTTCCAGTTTCCTGTGCTTTCTGCAAGTACTTCAGTTTTTCAGTCTGCTTCTGGAGAATGCTGGCCAGTTTCAGGGAAAATGCTTCCGTGACTATTGCTCCATGCTGATTCTTGCCCAGACTAGGGAGATCCTAGACACTAGCCTGTGGACAACTGCTGCAAGTGAAGTCAGGAATCTGATCCGCAGGAGCAGCTTTTAGGTCTGTCATTGTCCCAGAGTCCATGAGCTTTGAGACTGGGAATTAAAGCAAGAACACTAGAGGCTCAGTGCCTAACTCCTATCAGAAACTTCGAACCATCTTCAAAGATGCGAGAACTCAACTCTGAGTTAGCACTTTTTCAGTAGTTCTTTGCTTGCTGTTTCCACAATTAATGAACGCCCCTTTAGATTCTGCAGTTCTGTAAATCCGTGGATGATTTAACCTGAATCATGACTCTATTACTTGGTAGTTAAGAAGAATGACTACGAATAGGATAGACTCAGTAAAGTTGAGTCTCCCAAGGATATTTGTCAGTTATTGCTGATCCATTGGACTTCCATGGCCCTCAACCCTCAGTTCTTTCTATTTCTGAAACATTTGAATCCTTTATGTGATCTCTTTTCAGAATAGATCAGCCAATTTAATTTGTAGTTACATTAGTTACACTGCAACCTGAACTTAGATTTTTGATGTCGCAACTCTTGGTAGACTCCTCTGGAAGATGATCATGATAATAACTAGCATTTGCTGAGCTCTTCCTACGTGGTAGCTCTTTTACAGACATCATCTGTCACAGAAATTCTGGGAGATAGGCACTAATATTAGCTCTATATACAGATGATTAAACAAAATCAGAGAGATTAAGTTACTACCCCAAGGTCACACAATGGTTGAACTGAGACTTGAACCCAAGCAGTGTAACTGCAGAAACTGTATCTCTGTAAAAGTCAAGTAAGGTGTAATCCCCTGACCAGAACGTCTGGGGAAAAAATAAATGCTCCAAGTAGTAGGATGACTGAATAAATTATGGTTTACCCATGCAATGAAATATCAGGTAATAATAAAACAAAATAATAGTTTTATGAATATGTAATGGTATGAGAAAATGTTAAAATGTAATATTAAATGAAAAAGTGCTGCACAGTAAAGTCTCAATTTTGTACTTAAGAAAAATAGAGAATAGAATGCCAGTGTTGATTATCTCTAAAAATTGGGTGAATGGTGATTTTAGTTTTTTCTTTATGCTTCTCTGTATCTTCTAAATTTTTAGAAGTTGCCATCATCAGGAAAGTGAGCTCGGTCATGTCCTACTCTTTGCAACCCCCTGGACTATACAGTCCATGGAATTCTCCAGACCAGAAACTGGAGTGGGTAGCTGTTCCCTTCTCCGGGGGATCTTCCCAACCCTGTGGAAGTGGCCATATATTACCTTAAATCCCAAAAATTAAGGTATAGTGAAGCATAAAAATGTCTGAAATTTGCTTCTCCTAATTTCTAGCGTTGAAGAAAAAGGAGTTTGTTTCTGTTTTGTCTGAGACAGTGATGTCCACCTCTACCCAGAGGTATGTGGCCTCTTAGCCAGACCTCTGTCTGGATTAGACTCCTTAATTTTCATAAGAAAATGTCAATTCTACCACCAGCTCAGCTGACACTGATAGATGTGTCCTTCATTGTCCTCATAGATTATCTATACTCGAGCAACTCTCCACAGAGGATAACCTTGAACTCTGCTGTCCCAAACAGAGAACTTGATTACTTTAAATATGTTTATATATTATATTCATGTGTATTATTATACACATGAAAATATTATATAATATTATAATATATATTAAAATATATATAATATTATATATTCAGATGAAACTCCCAGATGGCCATATTGTCTATTTCTCTGGGACTTAACACTTTATCATTGATTCTTACATCTGTGTTTTAAAACCACCTTGCCAAGCTCCTCACAAAATTACATTTGCTGAGCTGAGTTTAGCCCCAAAACCATGAGCTTGGCAGTGAAGAATCTTATAAGTAAGAGCCCTGTTGCATTAAATGTAGAAGAACTGTTGAAACAGTTGTTCACCATATCATTACACTATAAAAGGGAATTTTTCCCAAGTCAAAAGTCATCATGATCTTTCTAAGCAATAGATTTGTTTTAATCTTACGGACACTATAATTTGTATCATCAACTTAAAAATTACAGACCACAAATAACCCTCTGTCTTAGCTGCTGTAAAGCCCTGGGCCAGATACATGGTGGTCCTCCAGCAAATGTCCAGATGCGTGTTTGTTGAACCGATCTCTGATTTTCTTCTGGCAATGACTTTCTCCTTTTTTTTTTTTTTTTTCATTTTTATGTGCTCCTTCAAAGCATATGGGGAAGGGGAGAGAAGAAATAAATGCATAGATAAATGAATAAAAGCAAATTTGTGTTGGGAACTTATGGCTATGATTTCAAATCAACACAATGAGCATGAGAGTTTTCTTTGTTGATCTGTTTTTCTAGAACAATTTACAGAGATTCAAGAGTTGGTGACATGATGATGACAAATGGAAGATTTTCCCCACCGCTATTTGTTTTAAAGAAAAATGACAGAGTTCAAGTCCGGGGTTCACGTACTGCTCTGACAAGATCCACTGTGACGCTGGGAACACCCTAACATGAACTGTTTTCTCAGGAACCAGGCCAACTGCTTTGATCTCAAGTGGACAAATCAGAAAGGCAGGTAGGAGTGACTTGTTTCTCTGTAATTTTACAAGCTCAAATTCTACATTCCATCCAGTTGTTTCACAAGCTCCTGTACTTACAGACTTTCAATTTCAGAAAAGTGAACACAAAGCCCCAAATGAGAACAAAGGCGTGCAGGCTCTGCCTTCCCAACAACAGTCTGTTCACCAGCAGAGCCCTCTTGCTCCCGGTACCAATAAATTTACCTGCTCACATGGGAGAGAGCTTCTGCAGTTGCTTTCCCCACTACCTTGTCCTTGCAGGACTTCCATCATCTGTTGTTTTTTTCCATTCAGTCTTTAAGCAAGGTGTTTCACCTTCCCCTGGAGGCAGCACTTGATCTCTTTCTTTCCTGTAAACAGCAGTGTGGCCTGTCTTAACATTCTCTCCAGAACAATTTTTCCTCTCTGAAGTGCTGAGTCACTGAAGGGAGGAAGAGACATTCTGTGGGCAGCAGTAGTCAACTGAGAAAACAAAATCATTTCCCAGGACTTAAAAGGGTACTTTCAAGAGTGAGCAAATTCGAAAAGTGGGCAAGAAGTCCGTTCAGGGTGAAAGGTAAAGTCTTTTTCACATAGTCTGTGGAAGATCACCTTTCATAAATGAAAAAGGTGTGAGTGAAAGATCACCTTTCATAAATGAAAAAGGTGTGAGTGGAAAATTCCTTTATTCTGCAGCAGGGGGGTAGTGCATCAGCCCTGGGCTGGGATTGCAGAGAGTTCTCTTGAATTCTTAGCCTTTCTTTCTGGCCCCTTCCTTCCAGTTTTTCACCAGTTCAATGGGAAGATGACCTCTGCTCCTACCGTAAGAGGAGGGTACCAACAGAATGAATGAGTGTGTGGGAGTTCTGAGTTTTGGACACCTGGATTTGACTGTTGATCTTCAAATATCCACTGCTTCAAAATCAGTCTAGGTACATTTGAACTTTTTGTTTTGTATTTCTCAAAGGCTTCTGAATTAAACTTTTTAAGGTAAAGAATGAAGTGGGCAGGATATACAGGGATATACACTATAAACTTTTAAAATGGAGACTGATGGCAACTTCTTGTGAATCAAAAGTATCACAAAATAAAAACAGTTTAAAAATGATTATTAGCCCTACCCAAACTCAGGGTGGCTTCCCGTACAGTAATGTGTGTGATATTTCCACAGCCTCCTTTTCAAACCCTTCCCATATCCAAATCATCACACAGCTACCAGTTGAGTAGCATGGTCTCATTATAAATATATTATCTTACCCATCCTGGTTAGAAACATATGAGGTAGGTATGATTATCCCATATTTCCAATAAGAAAACCGAGGCTCATAAAAGTTAGGTAATTTGTCTAAAATTATGAGACAATAGAAATGGATGTCTGGCCTAGCTGAACTCAAAGCCACTGTTTGACTGGCTAATCTGCTACAATGATTTCTATCTAACTTCCTACTTGCAGTCGTTCTATGGAAAAGGTGTAAAGTTTGGAGCTGTATTCTTTAATCATTCACTGTATAACTGGTGATGGTACACAGCTGTCCAGGCTTTAATTTCCTCAGGTCTTAAATATGGATGACAATGCCTACCTAATGTTAAAACCATTAAATGAGATAATGTATTTAAAACATGGGCCAGTGTCTGGCTCATACTAGTTGCTTAATAAGTATCAGAATATGGCCATACCATCCTTTACTTACACTAAAATGCTCCGGTATTAAAACTCTTTATACGTGGGCAGGATAAAGAATTATCTAGTTCCCCCACCAAAAAAAAAAATAAATTATGGCTCACATTCCTTTGTAACCTCCTTGTGTCAGCATGCTATTGATTACATGTTCTGGAAACTAAATTTATCCTGAGTTAAACAGGAAGGAAATCAATTACCTCACATAGGAGGATGGTCAGGGCAGGCTTGAGGGGTGGCTGATTCAACAGTTGACAATGTCCTTAAGGAGCTAGAATCTTTCTGCTCCATGATGGACAGAATCTGCTTCACCCTCAGGTTTGTTACCCTCCCTGGTGAAAAGGCCTCTGGTTGCCTACAGTACCGAGAAATAATCACATTTCATTTATATCTGAGAGGAAAGAAAGGCTATCTCACTATGATTCTACAGCTGTCAATCAGCTAATCTTTCCTGGCAGAACCATTCACTGGTAAAGGGAGGTGAATTTTCAGGATTGATTTGATTCGTCATCTGAAGAGAAGTAGAATTTGTCCACTACCCTCCCCAAAGTTTTACTGCAAATCTCAGTGATTGAAAGAACAAGCTTATTTATGAGTACAGGTGGAAACTCTAGTAATATCCAGAAAAGAGATGGTGAATTTTCACAGAAATAAACTACATCTACTTGATTTCAGAGCCCAAAATGCTTCCATGCCATTGGT
Organism: Cephalophus harveyi; assembly: GCA_006410635.1. Taxonomy (NCBI): domain Eukaryota; kingdom Metazoa; phylum Chordata; class Mammalia; order Artiodactyla; family Bovidae; genus Cephalophus; species Cephalophus harveyi. The sequence goes on from SJYT01030522.1 coordinate 243,653, forward strand.
TATGCAGAAAGGAGTGGTAAGAGTAAGCCCTTTAACACATTTTTGCTTTAGATCAATTCTGTTGTGACACTGATTAATTTAGATCTCTAAATATACTTCTCAAGGACGGATGACATAGACACACAGAAGAAAAACAATACCCTTAACACATTATCTATAGCTGGTTCCCCACAAGATGATTTAGGTGGTACACGTTTACGGCCTTAAATAACATTGAATTACAGAGAACTGAACCCTTCTGATACTATCAGAGCAAAAGCCAGTTTAATGCTCTGAGTCTGCAACACTTTCTAACAGGTGTAAATCTCCCTTTAACAAAGATAGGCTTAGAGCTTGGAAGGACATGACCTGGACTTTTAAACATTGTTTTGTCTTCCTTTCAAATAGTTTTTCAGTCACTTTGTATTTGTGATAAAGAATATTGGTCCTGGGCTTCCCTGGTGGCTCAGCGGTAAAGAAACCACCTGCCAATACAGGAGACAGAGGTTCGTTCCTGATCTGGGGTTCGTTCAAGATCCCACATGCCATGAAGCAACTAAACCCATGCGCCGCAACTATTGACCATGTGCTCGAGAGTCTGGGAGTCGCAACTGCTGAGCCCACGTGCTGCAGTCACTGAAGTCCTAAAGCCTGTGTTCTGCAACCAGAGACGCCTCTGCAATGAGAAGCCCATTCACTGAACCTGGAGAGTAACCCCTGCTTTCAGTAACTAAAGAAAAGCCTGTGTAGCAATGGAGACCCAGCACAGCCAAAAATGAACTAATTGATTTTTTTTTAAATTGGTCTTTCCATTTGAGGTAATGATAATTAGGAAATAATAGGAAATTTCCTTTGAAAGCAAATCTATTTAAGGAAAACAAAATCAAGCCAAAGAGTAATTAGTTTTGAGAAAGAGTTATGCATGGATGTTAAAAATTATGAGGCAATATGTAGTGGTATATGAATAAGGTAAAAATATGAAAGTGTTCTGAGAAAACTAAAGCTTGAAAAGCATTTACCTGGAGTAACTAGAGAATGATTGCAATTTAAATTCAAGACTAAAGAAATTGCTTGCACACAGAGTAATTACTTCAGGAGCCACAAGAGGGCAGTGGATCAGTGGCTGTAAAGCCAGTTTGGTCAGTATGTCTTCCTTATCCAAGCCTTTGTTCCTCAAAGTGTGGTCCACAGACCAGCAGCATAAACATCACCTGAGAGCTTATTGGAAAGGTAGTGTCTCTGGCCTCATCCCTGGACTACTGAATCAGATATGCATTCTAATGAGATTCCTACTTAATTCTTATGCACATTCAGTTCCGTTCAGTTGCTCTGTTGTATCCAACTCTGCAACCCCATGGGCGGCAGACTTCCCTGTCCATCACCAACTCCTGGAGCTTGTTCAAATTCATGTGCATCGAATTGGTGATGCCATCCAACCATCTCTTCCTTTGTCATCCCCCTCTTCAGTCTTTCCCAGCATCAGAGTCTTTTCCAATGAGTCAGCTCTTCGCATCAAGTGGCCAACGTATTGGAGCTTCAGCTTCGACATCAGTCCTTCCAAAGAATATTCAGGGTTGATTTCCCTTAAAGTTGACTTGTTTGATCTCCTTGCAGTTCAAGGCATGGTTTCTTTGGTGCTCAGCCTTCTTTATGCACATTAGAGTTTGAAAAGTACTGACTTTGGCTCAGAGTTTTGGGTCTCTTTTGGCTACTCTTCCTGCTGTGGAACAGGGCTGACCTGGTTATAATTTTAAAGAAATACATTTGCCACGGAGTCTACTATGATGTTGTCAGATTACTTATGTTTGAATCTCAGTTCCTCCTCTCACAGTAGCATTTGGGTGAAAAACTGCATTTCCAATACTTATAACATTTCTTTAAAGAACAGATGCTCAACAAATGGATGGATAAATGAATAAATCATTCAGACGCAGAGAAATCCTATTTCCTAACAGTGTTTCTGTGTTCCTGCCATCCTTTATTTTGTCAGTTTGATGGAAGATGAGGGTTTATTTGTGTCTTATAGTATCAACTGCTTTAAATCTTTTTGTAACAAGACAGGAAGTAAATGTTCCCACATGAATACCTATCTGTTCAAAGGTTTCTGGCACATTCGGGTGAGTTTTCCCAGAGCTTTCCTCCATATTCTGATATCTGCTCCTTCTAATATAAGGCCCTGGGTATGCAAGCCATGTGCAGCTTGAGACAAGTAGAGTTTGAAAGAAAGGGTTCACATTCTGATCATGTTATAGGTTTCAGACCGTCTAGGCCTTAGGGAAATTGAAGTAAAAGAATAAAACCTACTTGTGTTTCCTTGCCTAAAAATCAATAGGTTATTCCAGAAAAATATTAAAAATGACTTGTATACTTTGGGGAGTAGAGCTTTTAGTAAAATGCTAAAAGAATACTTTCAGTATTTTCCCTTTTAATAGGTACAAGCGCAGGATATTGAAAAAGCAGTAGAATGCTTCAAAAAGTCCAAAATATAAGGCCTCTTGCCTCTGTAGGCTTTGCGTGTTTTCCAGTCATTCACCCACTACAAATCAATTTACAGTTGAATGGTTTCTCCATTAGGTCTGGTGCCGGAATATATTGAGAGGAAAGAGAAGTCTAATTGATGGTGTTATTCCTGGGCTGAGGTGAATCTCCCAAGCTCCATCCTTGAAACTTTACAGAGTAACTGGTCAGCAACTCAAGAAGGAGGTTTTCATAACCCCAACCATAAAATCAGTGCATAAAGCTCTCCGTACTGTTAAATCCTAAGTAATGAGATACCCCTTCCTCCTTTCTAAAGCTGCAACCCTGTGATTTTTCTTTCATTTTTGCATTCATCCACTCATTCATTCAACAAATATTTTTGAGTACCTGCTAAATGCTAGGGATATAGAACAAAAAAGACAAAGTCTGTGCTCTGGGGAAACTGACATCTAGAATGTGAAAGAGGAGAGAGACAACAGCCAAAGAAGCAAAGATTAATTCTATTAGTTACAGAAGAAGGAAAAGCTGGGTAATGTGATTGTGCATGTGGAACATGTGCAAACTTAGAATGAACCAACAGGCAAAGATTCTGAGAATGTAACATTTGCTCTAAGACTTGAATGGGAGTTAGCAGAGCAAGCCTTGCTGGAAGAGTCTTCTAGTAGAGATCAGCTACAAAATATTCCCAAGGCAAGAATATCGTGTTCAGCATGTTTGAGGAACAAAAATAATATCAAACTATGTCTGTATAAAATCGATTAAGGTGGAGTGGTATGTATAAAAATATACTCATGAAAGTTCAATGAACAGATACATTTATGTATAGTGGAGGGTATAGGGAATGTCGAGATACTTGATAGCACAGTGTAATGAGCCCAGAAAGCCCAGGCTCTGCTGTGATTCTACTTGTTCATACTACCTATGCTTAATTAGTGGTTGTAGGGAAAGAAAGATGCTTTGCATTATTGGGGCTGGGTTGACTTGAGTTTTGTTGATGCTCAGAAGTGTACCTATTGGAACAGTCTTCATCATGAGCCACACTGGTGTCTTATCCTATCAGTTTGTGTTGTTACTTTGCACACTGAGTTATTTTGGAAGCTGCTCAATCATGGTGGTTCTTAAAGAGAAAACTGCAATATAAAATTCCAACCCACCCATGAAAAGTTTTGGATATTAAATTTTTGAGACCTATCAGTAACTGTTATAATTAGCTCCTGCTGAAAATCTGTATTTTTTCAGAGCATCATTACTCTTCATAATTAGTTCTATAATTTCCCCATAGAATATGATCCATTTTATCTGAAGTGCTAAAATCAAACACAAGTAGTTGATCACTGTCTATCTGTAATTTGCATTGCTCTTTATCCAAGAAAATATTAGTTTTTGTTAGCCAGATAGAAATCTATTATGAATGTCAATGTAACTTAATTAAAGCATAATATTAATCAGAAGACTATCTTCTAGACTCAAATACTTCCTCAATGATGTTTACTTGTCTAGAACTTAGCTGATGAAATGCAAAAATAAAATTGGATAAAGGAATTTTGGTGAGTAGGGAGATTTAACAAAAGCCTTTCTTAATGAAAAAATAATGTAATAGAAAGTACCGAAATAATTGTACCTAGTAAATTACATTCAAAAGACTATCACAGTAAAATAAGTTGTTTTGCTCATTTTATATCTAAACATTAAGTAATATTTATTAAATTTCTGCATTTCATTGCACTGTTCTGTAAGTTAGTCAACAAGACGTAGGTCATACCCTCCATTAGTTTTTGCAAATTTTATTCATTTTAATATAAAATACCTGAGCAGTTTTAGGCATTAGAAAATGTTCTGCCATAATCACTATTTTTTGCATAATTTTAATGTATGTGATAGCATAAAAAACTGAAGTGTATTCTATATTAATGAGGGTGAGTGCAACTTCTTTGGGGAAAATTGTCCATTTGTTTAGAGAAATATTTTAATGGATCTCTGGTTATACAAGATAAGGCCCAAAACTTGGTGCTAATGTGGTACTTTTGAGGTCGTGGGCGTATTCAGGTAATGAAGTATTACGGAGAGACAGTAATTCTCTCTGTAATTAAATAAAAGTCTGCCACGAATGTAAAGATTGTTATAGTAACTAATTTGGAACTTCCTGGCTGGGGTTGTAGTTGTCCTAGAAACAGAGTTGTCATCGTGAAACTAAAGAGGGAAAGAGAAAACTTAGATAATGAGAGGGGCCCCAGCCATGAGAGAGACAGTGACAAGAGAACACCCCACAGAGAACCCATTTCCTAGCCATCCTCAGAGCATTCGGAAACCACATGGCACTTCTAGCAGCCTCCCGGGGTGTTGGCCAGAATTACGATATTAAAGGAAAGAATGACTCCAGGAGGTAGGAGAAGTTTGTGTGAGCTCAGATTGCCCCCTAAATTGTGTCAGCTGAAATGCTTTTGGATGGAGACAGCAAAAAACCTCAAGCCAAACTGAATTAAACAGTAAATGGGAATTGGGGGCTCAAAAGGCTAAATCTTCATCCAGAGATTGTGTGGGGGTTGAGGTAAGATTCAGGGTACAGGAACCTTCGAGAGATGGTTCTTCAAGTTCCTGCCTTCCCTCAGGTTGGCTGTCAGCCTCAGTTGCTGCTCCTCATTCACACCCAAGGTAAGGGAAGAGGCAGGCTTCCCCAGCCACTTAACAAGACAAAGGTCCTGTGCTGATCACCTAGGCCTGAGTTACCTGAACTAATACAGGTGTCAAGGGAACAGGATTACTGTAATTGGTTTAGCTATATCAGGTCTAAGCCTTGTACCTGGAAATGGAGTCAAGCCTGAAAAAAAAAGTGAAAGTCTCTCAACTGTATCTGACTCTGCAACCCCATGGACTGTAGCCCGCCAGACTCCTCTGTCCATGGAATTCTCCAGGCGGGAATACTGGAGTGGGTAGCCATCCCCTTTTCCAGGGGATCTTCCTGACCCAGGGGTAGAACCTGGTCTCTTGCATTGTAGGCAGATTCTTTACCATCCGAGCCAACAGGGAAACCCGGAAGTCAAGCCTACTGAGGCAGAATAGTATTAAGGGAGCCAGGGAGGATGTTTGGAAGAAAACCGTGGTATTCTTTATAAGATCTAACAAGCTTCCTGAACTTTGGCTTCTGGAAGAGTTTCAGGAATGAATTTTCAGTTCAGTTCAGTTCAGTCGCTCAGTCGTGTCCGACTCTTTGCGACCCCATGAATCACAGCACACCAGGCCTCCCTGTCCATCACCAACTCCCGGAGTTCACTCAGACTCGTGTCCATCAGGTCAGTGATGCCATCCAGCCATCTCATCCTCTGTCGTCCCCTTCTCCTCCTGCCCCCAATCCCTCCCAGTATCAGAGTCTTTTCCAATGAGTCAACTCTTCGCATGAGGTGGCCAAAGTACTGGAGTTTCAGCTTCAGCATCATTCCCTCCAAAGAATGAATTTTAGGTCCACTCAAATTTCAGTGACTAGTCAAGAAATTAATTCTCTTTCCATAGTTGGTATATAATAAAATCATCTTAAATTTAACAATTCCATTTTCTCGGAGTTAAATAATACCCATTTAAGCTATAGTATTTTTTTTTTTTTTTTTAGTGAAACCTACTATACTTAGAACTAAGTGTTAATGAGCAATTTGAAAGCATTTAAGAACCAGTAAACTCAAGAATTCTCATGAAGATGGCAGGTGGGTACTGAAGAGTTTGACAGTCTTGGGACAGCACAGGGCCCTGGCTTCTCATCCCCACAGACAGAAGGTACGGCACACTGCCCACATATACCAGCTGTACAGCCTGAAAAGGGAGCCCAGCTGGGAGCTGCAAAGGATTTTCCAGGACTCCCTCTGGGCATCCTTGCACCCACACATGGGGCTCTCCCAATGAAATAGCAAAAGTCGGAGCAGCAGGAAGCCTACCAGCAGTGCACAGTTGGAGTGATGCTTCAAGCAGCAAGCAATATTTTCCAGATGTAGAGATTCAGTGTGCTTAGAGATTTGCATGGGAACTATAGAGTAGCTGTCTATTGCTGCAGACTAAATGCCTGGAGAATCCCAGGGACAGAGGAGCCTGGTGGGCTTCCATCTATGGGGTCACACAGAGTCAGACACAACTGACGCAACTTAGCAGCAGCGAAGAGCATACGTATGTGGCTGGAGCCCTTCTAGACGTGAATGAGAGGATTTGGTTTGTATTTGCTTTAGCACAGTGAAGAAAACTAAAGAATAATAAAGGTGAAGTTTTTAAGACTCAGGAGACCCTGGACTCAATAACAGGGGGAGATGGAGAATATTTCACTTTCGTGAAAGATCTCCTTTTGACTTACACTGAAATCTGTCTGGCCAATGCTCTCCCTCTAAAGTCTTCCGTGAACTACACCTGGTAGAAATTTATTGTTTATTTAGCAAGGTCTCCAAAGACATGAGTTTTTGCATTTTAAAGAATGTTAACTCCCTTGATTATGAACTCAGCCAGAAAAACAGGACAAAGTTGGGTGCCAAATGCATTATGTATGTGAGTTTGTTTTTAATGATTGATTTGAATAATCTTCATCATGCTGGTTCAGATTGACAGATAGCACATGCTATTCTGTAGCTGCTGCTGTAGACTATATTAGCCTTTTCTGGTGGAGAAGGAAATGGCAATCCACTCCAGTATTCTTGCCTAGAAAATCCTGTGGACAGAGGAGCCTGGTGGGCTGCTGTCCATGGGGTCGCACAGAGTCGGACACGACTGAAGTGACTTAGCAGCAGCAGCAGCAGCCTTTTCTGAAAGAAGTCAGTTTTTCACCTGACACCCTGACCTTTGACAGAATAGACTGGGCTGTAAACTCATCTCAGCTGTTGCACAGATTCTCTACCTCAAAAATGCCTGCCTTACAGGTGCTAAAATCACTACCCATATGCCTCACAGCTTCGGAGAAGGCGATGACACCCCACTCCAGTACTCTTGCCTGAAAAATCCCATGGACGAGGAGCCTGGTGGGCTGCAATCCATGGGTTCGCTAAGAGACACGACTGAGCGACTTCACTTTCACTTTTCACTTTCATGCATTGGGGAAGGAAATGGCAACCCACTCCAGTGTTCTTGCCTGGAGAATCCCAGGGACGAGGGAGCCTGGTGGGCTGCCGTCTATGGGGTCGCACAGTGTCGGACACAACTGAAACGACTTAGCAGCAGCATACCTCACAGCTTAGAAGAATTAATTTTCTTTTAAGAAAATGAAGGCAACTTCTAAGAGTTGCCTTCTAAAATGCAAATATTACTGGCAAAATTCTTATATTTAGCCAACTCATATCTGGTTTATATAGAATGTCTCGAGTTTTAATTTGTTGTCTTACACATTCCATCTGGGGGTGGTACCTAAGATTTTGAATTCTTTATATTTGAGTTGCTCCTCCTTCCTATGGGCTTCCCTTGTGGCTCAGCTGATAAAGAATCTCCCTGCAATATGGGAGATCTGGGTTCAATCCCTGGGTTGGGAAGATCCCCTGGAGGAACGCTTGGCAACCCACTCCAGTATTCTGGCCTGGAGAATTCTATGGACTGTATAGTCCATGGAGTTGCAAAGAGTCGGACGTGACTGAACAACTTTCACTTTCACTCCTTCCTATAGACTTGCCTGTAAAATTTTAACACACATTTGCACACACCTGTTCATGCAACCAATTCTCCGAAGTGTGTGCCACAAAGCACCATTTTATATTGATGTAATTATAAACTTATTGATAGTAGTCATGCATTTTAGCCCTCCTGAGATCAGTGTCACATCCTATTCTTGCTATTCTATTTTGCCATTTTCTAACAAGAACAACAAAATGTTACTCTGTTACTAGGCAACCGTGGCAATTTTGTATATGGCCCTCTACTTTCTTTCATCATTCTTCCGGCTTCCTTCTTGTGGTCAAAATATAATTGCTTTTCTTCTGAAACTTTTTTCCCATTCCTGGCTGCTATTGTCATCGGATAACTGTCATCCTATTATTCTCACTATTGAATTCAGTGATGAGAAGCCACAATTTGCTCATCCTTCCACAGAATAGAAAATTGACATGTTCTTATGATGCATCTGTGTGCTTTCAGAGAAAGAGTTCCTCTTTTAGAGGTCACATTCCAAAAGAAGGCTTTCAGCACTTGGCAACCCTCCCTCTCTAATTTGCCTCCTCTTTACAACCCCTATCATAATCCCTTTCTTTCAAGAAGTAGGTTTGTGGCTAGAGTATGGTCATGTTTTATGTACAATGATTACATTCTGACAGAAAGTGAAGTTATTTTGTAGATGCTTCACCATGAATGATGCTCAGTCTGTGAATTGATATACATCAGCAACAATAAAAGCAACAATAACTGTGACTTCAGCTGTGGGCCTATTGTGTGCCAGGCACTGCTCAGTGATTGATATACATTATCTGGTAAATCTCCATAAACTCTATGAGAGACTATCACTCCCATTGTGTAGATGAGGAAGCTGAGATGAGACTCAGAGTGCCCAGATCATACGCTTAGTGGGTAGCAGAACCAAGGTTTCTTCATCGACGATGTCGTTGATTATGAGAAGTAACATCAACTTAATAACAGCTTAAGTATAGATGATAATTGGAAGATGAATCTTGAATTCAGAAATATTAAACTGGAAAAACATGCACATTAGAACCAAGAAAATACTACTCATGTGTGTGTACTTATTTGCTCAGTTGTGTCTGACTCTTTGCAACCCCTCGGACTGTAGCCCGCCAGGCTCCTCTGTCCATGGGGATTCTCCAGGCAAGAATACTGGAGTGAATTGCCATGCCCTCTTCCAGGGGATCTTCCCAACTCAGGGAAAGAACCCAGGTCTCCCACATTGCAGGCAGATTCTTTACTGTCTGAACCACCAGGAAAGCCAAATATATATATGCATGTATATATATACACACATATATGTATATGTATATACACATGTATATATCCTTGGAGTAGGACATGGCAACACACTCCAGTATTCTTGCCTGCAGAATCCCATGGACAGAAGAGCCTGGCAGGCTGTTGTCTATAGGGTCGCAAAGAGTCAGACACTACTGAAGCCACTTAGCACACGTAGTAAATATACACACGTGTATAATGTACTACGACAAACTGGAATTGTTTTCCCCTAATTATTCCAAGAAAATCACATAACAGTGATTTCCCTTCCCTTTCTCTTTAGTATACTGACTTTTTAAAAAGTTTCATGAAATGAACAGATTATGTCTGAGTTCTAGGAAAGAGTTGAAATTTTATTTATCAGAGATGGCACATTAAAACTTTTTAAGAAAAAAAAGTTTTAAGAAAATAGACATTTTCTTTTCTCCATTTTAAGAAAATAGCCAGTTCAAACACATAAATTAAGCCACATAAAATGTGGTAGGAGACATCTATTTCCTAGATGCTTCTACTTAGCCAGCAGTGAAACAAACAGAATAGCTTAATTGTGGCATTATTGTTTTGCAAAGGTGCCAGCCTACTAGAAGGAAAGAGATAGGAGATAAGCCTTTAATTTGAATAGGTGATTAGTCATTTAATTTCCTTTGTCTTTTCTTTGTTTTCTATTACATTTCATCTCAGAGTTGTATATAAAATAAACCTAATTAAACTGAAAGAGAAAAGTAGAGAGATAGCCTGATTGACAAGTTGGGAGAAAAGCTCTACTTTGAATCAGCATTAAAATGAAGACAATCTAGAAGAAGAGACTGAACATCAAATATTTGTTTAAACTTCGGGCTTATATTTCATTCACAGTTTTGAATGTTAGGTTTAGTGGAACGAATCAGTGATGTTTAGGTCATGCATCTCTGGATGATAGGAATGTGCATTTTCCTTGTTTTGATACCTAGATTCTCTATTCCTTATTTGATAATTTACCCCTTATATCATGCCATTTCAACAATATCAATGTTCACAAATTCAGCCATTACTAAAATGTGTAGAATTTCCTTCAAGGGCTATTAATTATCTCTTCCCATGGCAGACATTGTCTTTTATCTAATCAATGTTTTACCCATTTTGTGGGGGTTGTAAAATTAGTCTTTTTCCTTCCATTTTCAGGAATCATGTTTATATCACAAGTGCCAGACTCCCTTTCAGCATGATGATGCCCTTAAACTCAGGTTGGTAAATACATGGGTGGGTGCTATCAATCCTCAACTCCACACCCAAAGCAAGCATCACTCATTGATCCTTCCTGTTCAGCCTGTTTTTAAACTTGGAATTCAATGCCACAAAACAGACATCTGCTACTAAAGCAATCTCAGCATAAATCTTTTGCCAGTCTATACTAGACATTAATCTATCCCCTTCCTTTTCTTTAATATTTCTAAGTACTGTCTTCTTAACTAAATTGTTTTAGTATTCCTTCTCTACCTGATCAAATGTCTCCTGCCTTAATATATTTTCTCCTTAATTATAAAGTAATATTCATTCACTAGGACAAAGAGGATTCCTTCATGGAATTTCCAGTAGAAATTCCAGTCTTGTGGTTTGTTTTGCACTTTGAAAGGAATGGGCAAAAGTTTAATCTAAGAATTTTGTAAGTGAAAACATGGAATCAGAAGTACAAGGTAAACATGCAGTCTTAGATGTTTCTATCTTTTGCATATACTTGTTTCATGCATTCTTACAACATTTTGAAATCAATCGAATCACTGTCCCTCTGATGTTCTTATAGTGTGCTCATTTGTTCAGGTCAGAGTATGGGAACTTTTTCAGAGTTCATTTAGCAATGATGCAAACCATGTCAATTTTCACTCATAACAAATTGTGGTGGGAAAAGGACAAATATTTCCAGCACTTAATTTGGAATTTTATATGTGTTCTTTTCCTCTACATCAATTTTATAAAAGTTCCAACTAGTTTTATTAAATTTGGCAAAGTCCAGCAGATCCTACTGGAATTGTTGCCGATTCTTTCCTTCCCTTCTTTTCTCCTTTCTTCCTTGTTTCCTTTCTTTCTTTCTTTCTTATTTTCACTGGGGTATGGTTGATTTATAATATTATATAAGCTTCAAGTGTACAACATAGTGATTCACAATTTTTAAAGGTTATACTTTATGTATAGTTTTGTACTATATGTTGGCTATATTCTTTGTGTTGTATAATATATCCTGTAGCTTATTTAAGTAGAAGATGTATTTCCAGGCAAATTTCAGTAAGATGTGGTCAAAATAGTGCTTTGAGTGGCCAATTACCATCTGATAAGCAGACCTGTCCTGTAACTATGTGGTTGGAAATCTAAATATGAAGTTCAGATAGAAATATGAGAGCTGAAAGTATAGCTTGATCACCTTCACATCCCTGCAGGAGATATGGACCATATCTATAAGTATTACACAAAGATACAGAATGAGTAAGGTCAGAGAGAGAGAGAGTGTGTGTGTGTTAAACATTGGAGAATGGCCACATTGTCATCTCAGAGTGAAACGTTTTCATTGGTAGATTAGCTCAGAGAAAGAGTCTGAGAAGTGGTCTGAGAGGCAAGGAGAAAAGCAGTAGGCAATGGGGAAAGGGAACTCAAGGGGAAAAGAATTCCAAGGAGAAAGGGACTCACCCTATAAAAACATCTTTTTTCTTTTTTTAATGCAAAACATGATAAATGTAATTAACACTGCTTTATGTTATATATGAAAGTTAAGATAAAAATTTCTCGGGGTTCTCATTATACACATTTTTTCTTTTCTTTTCTTTTCTTTCTTTATTTTTTTATTTTACTTTACAATACTGTATTGGTTTTCCCATACATCAGCATGAATCCACCACGGGTGTACACGTGTTCCCAATCCTGAACCCCCCTCCCACTTCCCTCCCCATACCATCCCTCTGGGTCATCCCAGTGCACCAGCCCCAAGCATCCTGTATCCTTCATTGAACCTAGACTGGCGATTCGTTTCTTATATGATATTATACATGTTTCAATGCCATTCTCCCAAATCATCCCACCCTCTCCCTCTCCCACGGAGTCCAAAAGACTGTTCTATACATCTATGTCTCTTTTGCTGTCTCGCATACAGGGTTATCGTTACCATCTTTCTAAATTCCATATATATGTGTTAGTATACTGTATTGGTGGAGAAGGAAATGGCAACCCACTCCAGTATTCTTGCCTGGAGAACCCCAGGGACGGGAGAGCCTGGTGGGCTGCCGTCTATGGGGTCACACAGAGTCGGACACGACTGGAGTGACTTAGCAGCAGCATACTGTATTGGTGTTTTTCTTTCTGGCTTACTTCACTCTGTATAATCGGCTCCAGTTTCATCCACCTCATTAGAACAAAAAAAAAAAAAATCTTTTTAATAGAAAACTTAATGTATAACAAGCTCAAACTGAGACTATAAAAAAAGGAAGTACCAAAGAAAATAGAGGCACTTATAGTTAGAATTGTGGGAAGCTGAGAAATTATTTATTGCAATGCTTCCATTTTCATGAGAAACTGACGGTAAAGTCATTTAGTAAATATTCTTGGGGTGAATTATGAGAGTTTGGGACAGCTGCAATGCAGATGGAAAAAAGGAGACAAGTAGGAATAAACAGCAATATTTTAGAGAGCTTTGAAACCCAGGTAAGGCTAGAGACGAATTGCAGTGGCACCAATTATGTTGCTATACTAGTTTCTCTAACAGCCCAGGGGCACACAACAACAGGGAGAGATTAGAATGAATTCATCCTTACTTATAACACACTGACTTCAAAAAATGGATTGAAGGGGCTTCCCTGATGGCCCAGTGGTAAAGAATCTGCCTGCCAGTGTAGGAGACATGGGTTCAATCCCTAGTCTGGGAAGATCCCACACACCACGGAGCCACTAAGCCCATGCTCCGTAACTGCAGAGCCTGTGCTCCAGAGCCCAGAAACTACAACTCCTGAAGCCCGTGTGCCCTAGAGCCCGTGTTCCAGCAAGAGAAAGCACGGCGATGAGAGAAGCCCATCCACCACACTGAAGAGTATCTCCTGTTCCTGCAGCAACAAAAACCCAGCACAGCCAAATTAAAAAAAAAATACTTAAAAAAAAAAAAAAAAAGGGATTGGAAACCAGTAACAGCCAAAGTCAAAACTAAAATTCTATTCAAAAATATCAAAGTACAGAGTATACTTTAAACTATAAATCAAATAACCTGGATTCTATCACTGACTCTGCCACTAACTAGCTATGTGACTAGGTTAAGTGACGAGCTTGCCTGCCCTTCACCTTTCTGGAACTTAACCCATCTATAATATATGCAGAAGCAGAAATGATTAAAGTTTCTTAAAACTCTAAAGTCTGAGATCTATGAGTCTTTGTGATATTCATTTATTTACTTAACAACTATTAATTATCAATCTGTGCCAAACACTGTTTAAAATATGGATTATAATAATGAACAAGCGGTTGAGTTACATTCTAGAAGGAGAAATCAACAATAAACAAGTTAAATATATATAATTGAAAATAGTAACAGGTAAGATGAAAGGAAGAGAAAAAGAAAATACAGCTGACCCTTGAACAACCTGTGGGTTAGAGGTGCTGACCCTCCACACAGTTGACAATCTGCGTATAACTTATAGTTGGCCCTCTGGATCCATAGTTCCTTTGTATCCTGGGTTCCTCTGCATCTGCACATTCAACCAACCAGGGATTGTGTGATACTGTTTTATTTACTATTGAAAAAAACCTCTGTGTGAGAACTCACAATTTAAACCCCTGTTGTTCTTGTCAACTGCAAGGTGAATGGAAGGTAACCTGAGAGAAATAAGGGATAAACTATACAGACAATGACATTTGAGCAGTTATACCAATGACAAGCAAGAGTCAGCCGTACAAATACTTAAGGGAATAAACACTCTAGGCTGAACAAGCAGCTAGTACATAAGCCCTGAGTAGAACTGAGCGTAGTGTATTTGGAGAATAAGAAGACCAACTGTGCTTCACTTCTGTGATATCCTTCCTCCAAATTCATATAATTCCAGTCTAATCATTGGACTGCAAGGAGATCCAACCAGTCCATTCTGAAGGAGATCAACCCTGGGATTTCTTTGGAAGGAATGATGTTAAAGCTGAAACTCCAGTACTTTGGCCACCTCATGCGAAGAGTTGACTCATTGGAAAAGACTCTGATGCTGGGAGGGATTGGGGGCAGGAGGAGAAGGGGACGACCGAGGATGAGATGGCTGGATGGCATCACTGACTCGATGGATGTGAGTCTGAGTGAACTACGAGAGATGGTGATGAACAGGGAGGCCTGGCGTGCTGCGATTCATGGGGTCACAAAGAGTCGGACACGACTGAGCGACTGAACTGAACTGAACTGAATCATGAGAAACATGAAACATTCAAATTGAGGGGCATGGGACATTTCACCAAACAGCTGACTCAGTTCAGTTGCTCAGTTGTGTCTGACTGTTTGCGACTCCATGGACTGCAGCATGCCAGGCCTCCCTGTCCATCACCCACTCCTGGAATTGACTTAAACTCATGTCCATTGAGTCGGTGATGCCATCCAGCCATCTTATCGTGTGTTATCCCCTTCTCTTTCTGCCTTCAATCTTTCCCAGCATCAGGGTCTTTTCAAATGAGTCAGTTCTTCACATGAGGTGGCCAAAGTATTGGAATTTCAGCTTCAGCATCAGTCCTTCCAACGAATATTCTGGATTGATCTCCTTTAGGATGGACTGGTTGGATTTCTTTGTAATTCAAGGGACTTTCAAGAGTCTTCTCCAACACCACAGTTCAAAAGCATCAATTCTTCGATGATCAGTTTTCTTTATGGTCCAACTCTCACATCCATATATGACTACTGGAAAAAACCATAGCTTTGACTAGATGGACTTTGTTGACAAAGCAATGTCTCTGCTTGTTAATATGCATTCTAGGTTGGTCATAACTTTACTTCCAAGGAGTAAGCGTCTTTTAATTTCTTGGCTGCAGTCACCATCTGCAGTGATTTTGGAGCCCCCCAAAATAAAGTCTGACACTGTTTCCACTGTTTCCCCATTTATTTCCCATGAAGTGATGGGACCGGATGCCATGATGTTCATTTTCTGAATGTTGAACTTTAAGCCAACTTTTTCACTTTCCTCTTTCACTTTCTTCAAGAGGCTTTTTAGTTCCTCTTCACTTTCTGCCATAAGGGTGGTGCCATCTGCATATCGGAGGTTACTGATATTTCTCCCGGCAGTCTTGATTCCAGCTTGTGCTTCTTCCAGCCCAGCGTTTCTCATGATGTACTCTGCATATAAGTTAAATAAGCAGGGTGACAATATACAGCCTTGACAGACTCCTTTTCCTATTTGGAACCAGTCTGTTGTTCCATGTCCAGTCCTAACTGTTGCTTCCTGACCTGCATACAGATTTCTCAAGAGGCAGGTTAGGTGGTCTGGTATTCCCATCTCTTTCAGAATTTTCCACAGTTTCTTGTGATCCACACAGTCAAAGGCTTTGGCATAGTCAATAAAGCAGAAATAGATGTTTTTCTGGAACTCTGTTGCTTTTTTCATGATCCAGCAGATGTTGGCAATTTGATCTCTGTTTCCTCTGCCTTTTCTAAAGCCAGCTTGAACATCAGGAAGTTCACGGTTCATGTATTGCTGAAGCCTGGCTTGGAGAATTTTGAGCATTGCTTTACTAGCATGTGAGATGAGTGCAATTGTGCAGTAGCTTGAGCATTCTTTGGCATTGCTTTTCTTTGGGATTGGAATGAAAACTGACCTTTCCAGTCCTGTGGCCACTCCTGAGTTTTCCAAATTTGCTGGCATATTGACTGCAGCACTTTCACAGCATCATCTTTCAGGATTTGAAATAGCTCAGCTGGAATGCCATCACCCCCACTAGTTTTGTTCATAGTGATGCTTTCTAAGGCAATCTTGATCCTGCTTGTGCTTCATCCAGTCCAGCATTTCTCATGATGTGATCTGCATATAAGTTAAATAAGCAGGTGACAATATACAGCCTTGATGTACTCTTTTTCCTATTTGGAACCAGTCTGTTGTTCCATGTCCAGTTCTAACTGTTGCTTCTTGACCTGCATACAGATTTCTCAGGAGGCAGGTCAGATGGTCTGGTATTCCCATCTCTTTAGAATTTTCCACAGTTTGTTGTGATCCACACAAGTCAAAGGCTTTGGCATAGTCAGTAAAGCAGAAGTAGATGTTTTTCTGGAACTCTCTTGCTTTTTCAATGATCCAACGCCTGACTAGCATTCTTCAAAAGTGTCAAAGTCATTAAAAATAAGACAAGATTGTGAAAATATGTCTCAGATATATGTCAGAGATTTGAGGAGACTGAGGTGATGTGATGACTAAATGCAAGGTGATATTCTGGATAGGAACCTGGATTAGAAACTGGTGAAATCTGAGTCTGTAGTTTAGTAAAACAGTCTTGTGTCAAGGTTAATTTCTGTTTTGATAAATGCATTAGGGTTATGTATAAGATGCTGATATTAGGAAATGCTGAGTGAAGAGTGTAGAGGAACTCTGTCTACTCTTTTTGCAACTCATCTGTAAATAAAAAAAGTATTTCAAAATAAATTTTTTAAGTTGATATATTAATAGCTTGTTTCTTGGCAATAAGACTTGAAGAAATTAAAATATGTTAAGTATGACCCACAGTTCAAGAAACTAATAAAATTTTGAACTTTTCAATGAAAAAAACAATTACTTGGATTGAAAAGTATAGAAGCAGGAAGACCAGTTGGGTTATTCCTTATCCCATGTGAAAGATGAGGTTGCTTGAACATTAATAGTATGGTCACAGTGGAAATGAAGGGACCTCAATGAATTTGGGATATATTTTGGAGGTAGAACTGACAGGACTAGATGAAAGATTAGGCAGGAAGGGATTATATAGTCGAGTTTAGTTTGGTTTTGTTTGGTTAAAATGCATGTCCTACAAACTCAACTCAAGCATTGTTCAGTCAAGTTGCTGTGAATTGCTATTTATGAATTCTGTCTGGCTTCTAATTCTTGGCAGCAAATGTTCTATGTCGTTTCCCTTCTTTCTGCTTATCATAGTTCCTAGAACTTGTTGTTATTCAGTTCATATCAGGCAGGTGAATAAACCAACTTCTTCCCATTTTAAAATTCTTGAATTAAATTCTAGAGAGAGATTTTAAATATTTAATCCAATTATCTTGTGTATAGATGAGTAAACTGAAGCACCAAGAGCCCAAGTAGAATGCTTCAGTGATGGATCCAGAAATAATAACCAATATTTTTATTGTCAGGTAAGACATACATTTCTCCTCCTTGAATTTACCTAATACATCTAAACAGTATTAGAGTCCCAGGTGCAGTAACCGGCACATCTGAGTGCAGTAAAGCACCTTACCCTTAACCGCTGAGACTGGAAAGCTGTCATTTTATACCACACCCAAAGCAACTGCTATGAACACTTGATATTTTTTTGTTAATGTAGTTAAGAAATCTTTTGAAACTTTGAATTGGGCAATAAGAGGGATTTCATTACAAACGGTAGGAGATGCCTTGTTCTTACAAATTAGGAGTTCTTGTTCAGTCATGAGTCCATGAAGGGCAACATGTGACTCTGAATTTCCAGTGCCTTGCTCAGGGTAGATGTCCACGAAATCCTTATTTCTTGATGGAAAGAATGAATAGAATAGTTGCTGTTCAGTTTGCTACTTAGAAAAACACACAAATCTAATTCTTGGCTGCCTTTCACTGGTTTAGTCTTTGAAAGTGAAAGTGAAGTCACTCAGTCATGTCCGACTCTTTGTCAACCCATGGACTGTAGCCTATCAGGCTCCTCCATCCATGGGATTTTCCAGGCAAGAGTGCTGGAGTGGATTGCCATTTCCTTCTCCAGGGGATCTTCCCGAGCCAAGAATCAAACCCAGGTCATGTTGTTCATCTCCATCTTCCTTTGGTTAGTTCTACATAACAACAGTTTCCTCTCTTCCCTAAGTTTTGTAAAGTTAGCTACCTGTGTATCATCTTCTCTTATCCTTGATCTAGTAAGTGGCTTAATATCTAATCATTTTTTGAATCTGAAGATATATTTGAATATTAATACTAGTGCTAATTTATGAATTAAAAATTGAGAATTTTGTCTTTTTTACAGGCATTAGAGAAACATCAGAAGTATTTAAGGAAACTATTTTACTATGTACATCATTTTCTATATTCTTTACAGGACTATATGGTTCAGTGATCTAAGCTTTGAGTATAAGAACTGACTTTTAAGTCTGTTTATGAAGCTCATGCTGTAGAATTGACTTCATCTGAAAAATGAAAAGTGACTCCTGTTGAATAGTTGATGTAATGGTGAACATTTCCAAAACCATCTGAAATATAATTTTAAATAGAAGATAAGAGGAAAATAGTCAAATTCCAACTGAGGAAACTATACTTAAGAGGATATTCTTTAAGGTAAAAGATGAAAATTTAGTATAAAACTTTAAAGAGGAAGAAAATTTCTACTATTTCTAACAGTGTTTTTGAAATGTTCTGTAATGTCCAGAGAGATTAGACTCAGCCTTAAGGAAAATCTATTTAACTTAACAATAATTTAAAGTGATTTTTTAAATCTAAATGGGGAAAAACTCAAAGGAATAAGCAAAATATTCAAATTCAAGGAATCTATGTTTCCCTGACAACTTTTAGGAAAGTTACTTTATTTTCCTGTGACACATTGCACATCTGTAAAATTATTTGCCAGTAAGGATTTTAATAAAGGTAAGCTTCAGTGTCCGATAAAGTGTTTTGTGGAAAACTATGGAAATCTGGAATTTTAAAATCTAATTTTCCTTTAGAAAGGAAATTAATATCCCACTGGAGACTAGATCAGTTTTTTATTGGCATGATCCTAGTCATAGCTAAGCCAGAAACGAAGAGAATTGAAACAATTAGACTCAACAAAGCAAATACAAAATACCTAATTGGAAGCATGCAAGGAAATTTATGATGTTTGAGATTTTTCCACTAGGATGAAACTCAAGATTTGTGGCAGAGTCTGACTCCAAAACCACCAAGTCACACCTAACGGCTCCTTTACCACATAGGAACATGTGGAGCCCAGCCCAAATTCAGACTAGTCACATTATACTCACACTCAATATGTATAGGAGTTTCCACTTTACAATTCATGGTAAAATCATACAAGAGGAGCCAAGATTTTGCCACCACTGAGAAGAGCTGGTGGGTGCTAGTTCTTAGCAAGCACCCGCATGTGGGGTCTAGAGGCTGCTGCAAACCTGAAGTTCCCAAAGGTAAAGGGAGCAAATAAATCATCCTCGGTTTGGAGTTCAGCCCCTGGTTTGTAGTTCAAACCATGCTCAAGAGGTTTTTAAGTTAAACAATGGCTAAAGCAGAGTACAGAAGAGAGGAAAGGCTGGTCAAGAAGACAAACTCCAGAGTAATGACTAAAAAGGTGGTTTTCTAGCATTGTGAAATTTTCTGAATTTGAAAATTCAACATACAATTGAGCCTTGAACAACACAAGTTTGGACTGCATGGGTCCACTTATATGAGGGTTCTTTTTTCCATTAGTAGGTACTACATTTACCATTAGTAGGTACTATTATATAATTCACAGTTGATTGAACCCACAGATAAGGAGGGCAGACTATAAATTGCACTTGGATTTTCGAGTGGGCAGAGAGTCTGCTCCCCTAACCCCTATGCTGTTGAAAGGTCAACTCTGCTTCATGTATACCAATGGCTTCTCGGACACTTGGAGAAGTATCTTTGTAAGGTGATAGTAGAGGCCTTTTAGGGTTCCACTGATGGTTTTGAAGTAAGAACCAGATGATAATATTCTTTTAGTTTCAACTTGTGCTTTTCTGTGTGCATGGTCGAGAGTGGGTGGATGAAAATTTTATAGATGCTTTTGTATCATCTTACAGTTCTTCATTTTATGTGATAAATTGTGGGAAAGCTGTGTGCAAACCAAACTGTATTTTAAATGCACTCACTGAGCGTGTTGAACAAAGAGATACAAGCATGTATTCTCCAGTAAAGTCAGCAATCACCCTGCAGTCTCCTTTGTGGGAATCTAGACACTCCTAATTGGGTTTGATTAAAGCTAGGTCCATGTGCCTTATTAAATTCCGCATTTGTGTAGAAATTGTACTTCTTTGATGGAAAATCACTAATTACTTCTTCCAGTTCTCCTTTGAGGTTGAGATAGAAGCATTATTAATCCAATTTTGTTTCTACATATGATTAACATAAACCACTTTGACTCAAATGAAAGATAGTTATTTTCTCTCTATCATCCTGATACACGGTGTTGGAACATATAAATAGGTGAATTAAAAACTGTCAGAAGCTTACCTATGAAACAAGATTTCTGTCTGCTAACAAAGTTCATTCTTTTCCAATAGAAATGAATAGGAACATTATGTTGAAAATATTTAGAGTATGTATGTATGTCATAGTATTAATACATGAGTTGTCAAAACTATGGCCCGCCGGTCAAATCCAGCCCATCATTTGTTTTGGTATGGCTCACAAATGTGTCCATACACTTTTTAATGCTTGAGAAACTTTGACAGAAGAGTAATATTTTGTCACACATAAAAATTATATGAAATTTAAATTTAATTGTCCATAAAAATGTTTTCTTGGCATAGAGCCATAGTCCTTGTTTATATAATGTTTTCACGGCTGCTTTCATGCCACAAAAGTAGAAACGAATAATTTTGACAGAAACTGTATGACTCGTAAAACCTAAAATATTTACCAGCTGACCCTTTACCAAAAATGTTTGCTGAAACCTTATATATAATATATGAGATGATTTGCAACCCAACAGTAAATAGTCCAACAATGAAAAACAGTGTTCATGTTTGATTAAAATAAAATATAAAATATAACAAAGTTG
>SJYT01030522.1:265208-328624 GCA_006410635.1 Cephalophus harveyi
TCTAAAGAGAAAAGATACATGTTGAGATAGTAGGTGATTTAAAATGAAGTTAATTCACTTTATAATAAAATAAAAATAGTTTATAAATAGATGTGGATTGAATCTATACATCATTTTCATTTTGGAACACTTTAATATATAATACAAATTTCTTTTAGCTGTAACGCAAGCAAAGGATAGAAAAAATCAGTAAATAAATAACTCCAAAATATGGAGAGAGAAATGATAATACGATCAGAAACCCAATTAGTGAGTCATAATAGAGGAAACATATTTAGTTAAGTTATTAAATGCCTCCTGAATTTCATTCATCTACACAGTTTTTCATTGTTTGGTTCTACTTTGGAAGTGTGGGCATTCTTTTTGATGACTACAGACTTAAGAAATAATTTTGTATTCTGTTAAGTGTAGAGGGATTTTACAGTGCTACCTGGATAACTGGTGTGATTCCTTAGCCTATTTAATGAGACTGACATTAGGCTGAGGCCACACTTGGGCTTCTGAGGTAGAGCAGTATTCTGAGATAACAGAGTTTAGAATCATATGTATTTTAATGCAAGGAAGGTTAGTGAATCAGGAGGGGAAATAAGATCACTTCTTGTTCATTGACTATACTTACTTGAAAATAAATGTTAGTATTTCGTCAATCACACCCTAACTGACCCTTTAATTCTAAATGTCTTGTGCGTGTTCTGGTCTTTCGTTGTTGTTTAGTGGCTAAGTCATGTCTGACTCTGCCACCCAACAGACTGTGTCATGCTGGGCTTCCCTGTCCTCTACTGTCTCCTGGAGTTGGCTCAAGTTTATGTCCATTGAGCCAATGAGGCTATCTAACTATCTCATCCTCTGCCACCCTCTTCTCCTTTTGCCTTCAGTCTTTACCAGCATCAGGGTCTTTTCCAATGAGCCAGCTCTTTGCATAAGGTGGCCAAAGGATTGGAGCTTCAGCTTCAGCATCAGTCCTTCCAATGAATATTCAGGATTGATTTCCTTTAGGATTGATGGGTTTGATCTCCTTGCAGTCCAAGGGACTCTCAAGAGTCTTCTCCAGCACAGTTCAAAAGCATCAATTCTTTGGCGCTCAGCTTTCTTTATGGTCCAACTCTCACATTCGTACATGACTACTGGCAAAACCACACCTTTGACTATACAGACCTTGGTCAGACAAGTGATATCTCTGCTTTGTAATATGCTGTCTAGGTTTGTCATAGCTTTCCATCCAAAGAGCAAACATCTTTTAATTTCATGGCTGCAGTCACCATCTGCAGTGATTTTGGAACCCGAGAAAAATAAAATCTGTCACTATCTCAACTCTTTCCCCCTTCTATATGCCATGAAGTGATGGGGCCAGATGCCATGAACTTAGTTTTTTGAATGTCGAGTTTTAAGCCAGCCTTTTCACTCTCCTCTTTCACCCTCATCAAGAGGCTCTTTAGTTTCCCTTTGCTTTCTGCCATTACAGTGGTACCATCTGCACATCTGAAGTTGTTGATATTTCTCCTGGCAATCTTGATTCTGGCTTGTGACTCATCCAGCCTGGTATTTTGCATAATGTACTCTTCATATACTTTAAATAAACAGGGTGACAGTATATATCCTTGATGTACTCCCTTCCCAATTTGGAACCAGTCCGTTATTCCATGTAAGGTTCAAACTGTTGCTTTTTGACCTGCATGCAGCTTTCTCAGGAGACAGGTAATGTGGTCTGGTATTCCTGTCTCTAAGAATTTTCCACAGATTGCTGTGATCCACACAGTCAAAGGATTTCTTGTAGTCAGTGAAGCAGTAGACATTTTTCTGGAACTCCCTTGGTTTCTGTATAATCCCACAAATGCTGGCAATTTAGTCTCTGGTTCCTCTGCCTTTTCTAAACCCAGCCTGTACATCTGGAAGTTCTTGGGATACATACTGCTGAAACCTAGCTTGAAGGATTTTAAGCATAACCTCACTAGCATGGGAAATGAGAGCACCTGTCCGGCAGTTTGAACATTTTTTTACACCGCCCTTTTCTGGGATTGAAATGAAAACTGACCTTTTCTGATCTTCAGACATACTCAGATTACCTCCAATAATTTATAGTAAGGTGACATATGGCAATACAGAGAACAGGACTCTCACTGAAGGGATAAGAGTGGTATCACAGGAGGGCCTCAAGGAGACAAGAGAGGCTTGGCTAACCAGAATACCCACAGTAACTAATATACTAATAAACAACAAATATATTAATATATAAATAAATATAACATGTAAATATTTACCAGCAGGCAAATATGTAATATGTAAGTATATAAAATATCAATATACATAAATATATATAAATATGTAAATATATTAAGCATGTGAAAATAATCTCTACCTGATTATATAATAAAAAAGACATTAAAAGAAAGCAAAAGCAAAATAAATGTCAAAGTAATTTTGAAAGTTAAAATAGAATGATATAAATATCTAATATTTGAAATGATTATTCTTAAAACTTCAAAATGCACCTAGAATTAATTGCTTGCTCAATGTAGAAATCTTTCATTTATTTTACATTGCTATTGTCAAATTGCTAAAAGTGTCTTCAAAAGTGTCTTCAAATTGGGTACTTCTGTTTCATAAAATTTGTTTAATGGTGATAATATTATATCTTCTTGCCTTGATTTTGACTTTGCTGTTGAAATCAATATTGCTTTTGATAATTCAGATCTTAGATCTTTTTCTAATTTCATAGTAGTATTCCACAACATATGCATCTTTTTCTCACTGTATTTTTCTATTATAGAAGTTGCAAAGATCTGTGAAATTTGCTCAGTTGTGTCTGACTCTTTGAGACCCCATGGACTGTATAATCCATGGAATTCTCCAGGCCAGAATACTGGAGTGGGCAGCCTTTCCCTTCTCCAGAGGATCTTCCCAATCCAGTGATTCAACACAGGTCTCCCACTTTGCAGGTGGATTCTTTACCAGCTGAGCCACCAGGGTAGCCTAAGAATACTGGAGTGGGTAACCTATCCTTTCTCCAGAGGATCTTCCCAACCCAGATATCAAACTGGGGTCTCCAGGACTGCAGGTGAATTATTTACCAACTGAGCTACCAGGGAAGCCCCTGTAGCTTATGGTAAATATCTCAACACCAATGAGCAGATAATTTGAGGCTTCCTGATGGCTCAGTGGTAAAAGAATCTGCCTATAATACAGGAGACATGGGAGATTCACTTTTGATCCCTGGGTCAGGAAGATCCCCTGGAGGAGGAAATGCAACCCACTCCAGTATTCTTGCCTGGAAAATCTGATGGACAGAGGAGCCTGGTGGGCTACAGTCCAAAGGGTCACAAGAGTCGATATGACTGAGCGACTGAGCACAACAGCACATTTAAATAATTTAGCATTCAGATCTCCTAGCAAAGTTCATAAGACTTCATTGGATTATGCATGAAAATTGCCAATTTAAGGACTCATTTTGCTTCCAAAGCTTATTTTTTTGGAACGCTATTCACAGAATTTTTATTAACTGTACTATACACGTAAACTTCTTAATTTCTTTCTATTTGCATTAATAACTCATCATGAACAAGAAATGAGGTCACAGAAATACACTCACAACATAGCCGCAGCAGCAAGCAGAAGTGACTGGCTGGATTGTAACCATGCCACTTCTGTATGTTCCTGTCCTATCCTAATGCTAACCTAAACCTTTGTTTCCTCATGTCAGCATTTCCTGTTCCCTTTATCCACCGTGACCTCAGTGGCTTGTATGGATCCAGTGATGTTTCCCGGTTGATTTCTCTGCTTTAATTCTCACAGCATAATTGTAGTGCCTGTCCCTGTTTTCTCCGTTTCTCAGGTGATTTTTCTTGGGATTCAGCATTAAGAAAAATACAGATTTCCTCAGAAATGCTGGGTAGGAATTTCCAGAAGGAAATATGAAATCAGCCAACCTTCCTCTTTGTATTGATGCATCTTTGTTGGACCTCATAACTTCCTTACTTAGGGCTTTCTTCTTGCCTTCACAATGTTTTCCAACTGGCCCAGCTCACATTGATTATCACCTCTTCGGGCTGTACTATTATCTCCAGGCTGTTCTTAGATCGGATGCTTATCTCTGGTCCAACTGGTTGCAACTTGGAAGAAATAGGGTCCAAGACCTGTAAACGGCTGCCTCAGCTCCAGGTGAGCTGTAGGACAGTTTCCTCAAACAGAGTTTGTAGGTAAACTGGGCACAGTGAGTAATGGGTGTCATGCCATCCCTGTGACTTGCCATAGCTTCCTTTCAAGGAAAATACTGTCTGTAGACAGAAATAACAAAATACCATTGCCTTGTGAAGACAGTTACATGAATTCCCTTATGAATTCCCTTACCCTCTAGCTCTTTTTGTTGTTCAGCTCTTGTACACATACTGAAGGCCAAACCCAAGGCAGAGCTGAACTTCTGTGCCAAATAAAAGAGAGGAGAAGGCACACAGGATCTGAGTATCTGGGGAGGGAAACCCAGAAGACAGGAACTAAAGAAGGTAAGCACAATGTGAAGAGAAGGAACCAGGAACAAGGAACTCTTCTTGGCAGCACAACCAAGGAGGGAACTTCAAAATCAACAAACAAAAAAAGCAAAAGTAGGAATTGAGTGTCTTGTTTTTGTCAGTGACATACTCTCTTCTATTGGTTCATTTCCTTCCATTCTTTTCACTCTGCTTTTTTACATTTTTATAAGATGGTGTTAAAATGTAGACTTTTTGTTGTCCTCCAAAATCTCTTTTCTTTCTTCTATGGTGATAGAGCCCCTGACTCTTGGCTACACATATGGCCATCTAGATTAGAAATACTTCCCACCTTTCCTTGCAGTGAGGAGGGGTCATTTGATGGAGAGTTCAGGACGAAGGGATCTAAGCAGGAGGAAGAGTCATGTGACAACTTCTGGGAATCATGCCTCAGAGAAAGCATGAGTGCCCTTTGCTTTTTTTCCCCTTCATCTCTTTCTTCACCTACTGCCTGAGATAGAAACATTTCCACCTTCAGCTTTGAGGTTGAGTCCATGCATAGCGGAACAACAGCAGTAATATCTGTGTAGTCTCATAAATTATATACTAAAATATTACATATTATTGCCATACCAGCCTTAGACAGCCAAATAGACTTTCATTTAACAGAAAAATCAGCTTCTACTTACTTTCAGTTCACCTCAGTCGTGTCCGACTCTTTGCGACCCCATGAATCGCAGCACACCAGGCCTCCCTGTCCATCACCATCTCCCGGAGTTCACTCAGACCTCATGTCCATCAAGTCCATGATGCCATCCAGCCATCTCATCCTCTGTCGTCCCTTTCTCTGCCTGCCCCCAATCCCTCCCAGCGTCAGAGTCTTTTCCAATGAGTCAACTCTTCGCATGAGGTGGCCAAAGTACTGGAGTTTCAGCTTCGGCATCATTTCTTCCAAAGAAATCCCAGGGTTAATCTCCTTCAGAATGGACTGGTTGGATCTCCTTGCAGTCCAAGGGACTCTCAAGAGTCTTCTCCAACACCACAGTTCAAAAGCATCACTTCTTTGGTGCTCAGCCTTCTTCACAGTCCAACTCTCACATCCATACATGACCACAGGAAAAACCATAGCCTTGACTAGACGGACCTTAGTCGGCAAAGTAATGTCTCTGCTTTTGAATATACTATCTAGGTTGGTCATAACTTTTCTCCCAAGGAGTAAGCGTCTTTTAATATCATGGCTGCAATCACCATCTGCAGTGATTTTGGAGCCCAGAAAAATAAAGTCTGACACTGTTTCCACTGTTTCCCCATTTCCCATGAAGTGATGGGACCAGATGCCATGATCTTCATTTAACCCATGGTATTTAGAAGTTTCTTCACACACATTTGTACTTAAGTAATGTAGTTGCATAGATTTTGCTATAATCCACTCTTTTCACTTAAACAATGTATCATACATTTTTATTGCCAATATTGTTTGCAACTGCTATAGACTGAATGGCTGTGTCCCCCACAACTCATATGCTGAAATCCTAACCCCAGTGTGATGCATTAAAAAGTGGGGCTTTGGGGATGTGATTAGGTCACAAGCAATTCTCATGAATTGGATTAGTGCCATTATAAAAGGGACCCCAGAGAGTGCCTTCACCACTTCCATCATTGACCTTGGTGGCATCTGGAATTGTGAAAAATAAATTTCTGATGTTTATAAACCATTCAATCTATAGTATTTTGTTACAGCAGCCTGAACAGATTAAGACAGTAATCATAATTTTTGATAGCTGTTTATAATTTCATCTCATAAATGTGCCACAGTTTATATAAGCAATTCCCCCTTATTAAATGTTTAAGTTGGCATTAATTAATTTATATATTTAGCTCTTAAAACTCCCTAGTTTTAATTCAATCATCCATACGAGAAACACTACTATATAGTACAAGATGAGGATAATTAATTTTGTGGCTATCCAATAACCATGATACTAATTATTAAATTTATTTCCCATCCCATTTAAATTTGTGCTGTTGCTGGTATCTGATATTAAATTCTCATATCATTAATTTCTGTTTCATTTATTCTGTTCTGTTAATCTATGTATCCTTGGGCCAATGCTCTATGTTAATTATCATACCTATAAAACAACCTAACTACAAATAATATGTTAAAATACTTATGACTTTCTTTTTTCACTTGGGTCAGTCTATTTTTACCTATGTGTCTTATAACCATGATATCCTTTTTAGAGCTGAGTCTGTTATTCAAAAACAATATTACTAATAGTGATACCTTGCTTTGAAACAGTATTTATTTCTCAGCTCCTTCAAATGCATTGTTTCAGTTGAGTTCTAAATAGAACAATTATGACATTCATTATTCAGATTAGTCACATTCAACTACTCTGTCTCCAAAAATTTGAAACCAGAGGATTTTTAAAAAGAGGTTACAGTCAGGCTCTCTGAAAATTTTCTGAAATGCTCCTAAGGAGACAGCTGTCAACCCCTTTGGCTGCAGCCTGCAGTGTTTGCTGCAGATTATTGATGGCGTTCTGCAGTCAGGTCAGAGCCTGTTAGCCTCTTGCTAACTTTGGTTGCAGCTGTCTGCAGTCACGCTGAGCATGTGAGGTCCAGCAGCACAGACCATCAAAAAGCTGTTCTCCGCCTGCTTTAAAAATAAATCCCTATAAAGTAGAACAAGTAATTGATGTTTTGCAGTTTTTCTACTTGGGGACTCGAATCTGATCTTAAGTTGATGAAACATTAGTAGACATGCTTAGAAAAGAAGTGAAAAGCTGTTGTTTGAATAATAAAACATGAGAGAGACATTTAAAAAGATTTTCAGTCTGTACTGCTGACATCAGGATGATATACCATACTCAGAGTTCAATGGACTTCTCAGAATAGCATCTGTTATGTGCAAAGAGATATGGAAAGAATATATTCCATACTTTAAGTGCTTTAACTACCAATAAGATATGGTTCAAGTGTGATAAGGCAAGAAATTCAAGCAATTTCTAAGATCATGTATTTTTTAGAAAAGCTTAAGTGCCAACTAGATTAGCTTGGATATGTTCCATAACTATACATCTATAAAAATGTGTTTTAAAATGTTGTAAAGTTATAGCCACTCTAATTAGTAGCAAGAAAGTAAAATGGAAGACTTAAGAAGTGTTGTGTAGCTAACTGTAAGAAATTCCATAGAAATTAACTTTTACATTGAGGCAGCCCCAAACAGAAAAATGGATTATGTGGGGATAACAATCAGATTGGAAAGGAATCATCAAGGGCATTCTTTGAGCCATGAAATAGTTGTAGCTTAAGTCAAGCTGCTTAATATACTTAATGTCAATATACTTATGCATATTGTATAGTAGAAAGCAATGGCACCCCACTCCAATACTCTTGCCTGGAAAATCCCATGGACGGAGGAGCCTGGTAGGCTGCAGTCAATGGGGTCGCACAGAGTCGGACACGACTGAAGCAACTTAGCAGTAGCAGTCCTATGCTTATATTATAAAGTCACAGGAACTTTATGAAAAAAAAAGCAAAAATAAGCAGTAGAAAGGTTGCTCTAAGTCAGTTTCCCAAGTTGGTTCAATCGGAACAGATTGCTACAGGATATGAACACATGTGACATGAAAAAAGTGTTTCATGATAATGTATCTTCTGCTGCTGCTCCTAAGTCACTTCAGTCATGTCCAACTCTGTGTGACCCCATAGACGGCAGCCCATCAGGCTCCCCCGTCCCTGGGATTCTCCAGGCAAGAACACTGGAGTGGGTTGCCATTGCCTTCTCCAATGTGTGAAAGTGAAGAGTGAAAGTGAAGTTGCTCAGTCGTGTCCGACTCTTAGTGACTCCATGGACTGCAGCCTACCAGGCTCCTCCATCCATGGGATTTTCCAGGCAAGAGTACTGGAGTGGGGTGCCATTGCCTTCTCTGGATAATGTATCTAGAGAAATGCTAAAGTGAAAGAAAGTGAAGCTGCTCAGTCATGTCCGACTGTTTGCGACCCCATGGACTGTAATCTACCAGCCTCTTCTGTCTATGGGATTTTCCAGGCAAGAGTACTGAAGTGGGTTGCCGTTTCCTTCTCCAGGGGATCTTCCCAACCCAGGGATCAAACCTGAGTCTCCTGCATTGCAGGCAGACGCTTTACCATCTGAACCACCAGAGAAGCCCTAAGTGCCTATTTATATTGCTAAGCACATAGCTATATTGCAGGACTCCTCTGAGCCTTCAGTAAACCATGATAGATTGTGTACCTCAAAAAGGGTTTTAGGAGGCAACAATTTCTCAAACTTGATCTCTACTGAGGTGACCTATTTCAATCTCCTGGAACACTGGTTTGGAGAATGAATCTAAAAAGAAACATGTAGTCATTCAGACATTTTCCCCAAAAAAGTCAAGCATGCCAAGAGAACAAATGAAAACTTTCTTTGATACCTTGCAGACAGGAATTTTGGGGCCCTGGTTCTAGGAAATTGTGGAATAAATTTATAATATCCAAAGAGCATATAAAAATTAAAACAGAAGAAGGGAACTCAGGTTTCCATTATAAAGTAATTCACTTTTTCCATTTGTAAAATTGAATTTTAAACCTCAGAATGATCTTAACATAACACCTCATGTAGCCAATTGTTTGATTTTACAGATGAGGAAATTGACCAGATCAGTAAAGTGGTTTGTCCAGGATTATTCAGTTGGTTAGAACTCTAGTGTGGGATGAGAGGTTGGTTCTGATTGCACTCATTTCATGTTCTCTTCATTTTTTTTTTAAATTAAAACACATAAAGAGAAAAATTAAAATTCTTCCTTTCAGTAAAGGAAAGTGGTTTGTCCAGGATTATTCAGTTGGTTAGAACTCTAGTGTGGGATGAGAGGTTGGTTCTGATTGCACTCATTTCATGTTCTCTTCATTTTTTTTTTTTAATTAAAACACGTAAAGAGAAAAATTAAAATTCTTCCTTTCAGTTCAGGTCAGTTTAGTCACTCAGTCATGTCTGACTTTTTGTGACCCCATGGACTGCAGCACGCCAGGCTTCCCTGTCCATCACCAATTCCTAGAGCTTGCTCAAACTCATGTCCACTGAGTCAGTGATGCCATCCAACCATCTTTCTCATCCTCTATCATCCCCTTCTCCTGCCTTCAATCTTTCCCAGCATCAGGGTCTTTTCCAAGGAGTCAGTTCTTGAATAAGGTGGCCAAAGTATTGGAGTTTCAGCTTCAGCATCAGTCCTTCCAATGAATATTCAGGACTGATTTCCTTTGGGATTGACTGGTCAGATCTCCTTGCAGTCCAAGGCACTCTCGAGAGTCTTCTCCAACACCACAGTTCAAAACCATCAATTCTTCAGTTTTCAGCTTTCTTTATGGTCCAACTCTCACATCTGCACATGACCACTAGAAAAAGCAAAACGTTGACTATACAGACCTTTGTTGGCAAAGTAATGTCTCTGCTTTTTAATATGCTGTCTAGGTTGGTCATAGCTTTTCTTCCAAGGAGCAAGCATCTTTTAATTTCATGGCTGTAGTCACCATCTGCAGTGATTTTGAAGCTCAAGAAAATAAAATCTGTCACTGTTCCCATTATTTCCTCATCTATTTGCCATGAAGTGATGGGACCAGATACCATGATCTTAGTTGTTTGAATGTTAAGTTTTAAACTAGCTTTTTCACTCTCCTCTTTCACTTTCATCAAAAATGCTTTCTTTACTCAGTCCTTTATTCCATAGCTCTCTCCAGAGTTAATAGTTTTGTTGCCTTTTCATTTTGTGCTCGGGTTTCTGTACTTCTCTAATTTATTCAAAAGTATATTGTTCATCTGTAAATTTATTCAGTAAACATTCAGTGAGCACACACTCTATTCCAGCCATACACAGTTGAAGTTTCTGCTGTCAGATTGCTCAATCTAGTGTGAGAGATAGAACGTTCTATGGTAAGTGCCATGATAGAAGCTAGGTAAAAACTTAAGGACCACATTTCTTGAATTGTGAGAAGTAAAGAGAGATTTTCTAGAAGGGATGAAACCTTAACTGAATCTCTTTGGGGGCAGATAGGTGTAAGGTGATAAATAACAGATGATTGTTCTGAGAGCTGCACAGCTAAAGCAGGGAAAGTGTGTAGTGTGCCTGCTGATAGGAGTATAGCAGGGAAATAAGTTCGGACACACAGAGAAACACCAGATCATGGAAGGCCTTGTATCCAATGCTAATGATCTGGATCTCGCATGTTAAAAAGATCCAGCTGGCAGCAATGAAGAGAAAGGATTAGAGCGAAAGAAGGCAAGAGGCTATGGCAGTGGTCCAAGGAAAAAGTGATGAGGGCCTGAAATATGACATGCAAGTAAGAATAGAAAGCCTCTCCTCTCAAGAGAATGAATGTGGCCTGGAACTAGGAGATGGAAGTGCAAACGGAGAGTGAATTGGTGTGCAACTTGTTTAGGAGATAATATCCCAGGATTGCTATTGGACTAGATGATGTGGGCGTGGACCCAGAGAAGGGGGAGTTGAAGATGACTTACAGTGCTGGCTTAAACATCTAAGTAGAATGGCCCTGATCTGAGTTACAGAAATAGGAGACAAGCAGGATTAGGAGAAAATGTTTGGACATGTTAAGTAAGACATTTAAGAGTGTGGCAAGTTGACAGTTGGATATATGTGTGTTGGATGCAGGGGAGAGGTTTGGCCTAGAAATATTAATCTGGAAATCCTAAGCATATAGTATAGATACTGTGTTTAAGGTTATTAAATGGATGAGATTCTTTCCAGAGAACATGCACTGAAAAAAGAGCAAGTTCAAGATGCAGAATATGGAAGGCAGGAAAAGAAGAAGGCACCAACCGAGGAGACCTAGGAATGATCCAAGAGACGACAGTGATGTGGGATGAGAGCTGAAAGGTCTGTGGATGTATAAACTAAAACTCTGGAATTGAGCTATAAACAGGTGAAGAAAACAGATTTAGGAAGTGCAGGAGAAAGGTACAATTCTGGAGTTGGCTGGGAAATAGGGAAAGATTCAAAGTGGTAGGGTCACACATAAAGTTGACTTTGAGAGGGCAGGAAATTGAGAAATTTTTCCCCCTGAAAATTGTATTTTTTTCTCTATAAAATAGAAGCAAGTCTATTTTCTGAAACAAAGAGGGGTTATTGTACTTGAGAGGATTTAAGTAGACTAGGGAAGAGTTATAGATAAATATTGTGGGGAATGAATGAGGGAGTCATCCACAGTGGTCTCATGGAATGATTGGCGTGCATCATTAATGGTCCAGCTAAAATGGAACTCCAAGATGCTAAGGGGACACTGAATCACTTATTTATTTATTTGGCTGTAGGGTCTTAGCTGAAGCACATGGGATCCTCCCTGGGGGTCGTGGGTTTCCTTCCAGTTGCGGCACACAGGCTTAGTTGCCCCACAGCATATGGGATCTTCCCAGGCCAGGGATTGGACCTGTGTCCCCTGCATTGAAAGGTGGATTCTTATTGGTTCATTCTTTTTAAATGTATAAGAGACAAACATTGGCATTTAGGAAAAGAGCATTACTACCTAACCTGCCTCTTGAGAAACCTATATGCAGGTCAGGAAGCAACAGTTAGAACTGGACATGGAACAACAGACTGGTTCTAAATAGGAAAAGGAGTACGTCAAGGCTGTATATTGTCACCCTGCTTATTTAACTTATATGCAGAGTACATCATGAGAAACGCTGGACTGGAAGAAACACAAGCTGGAATCAAGATTGCCAGGAGAAATATCAATAACTGTGAAGAAGGCTAAGCGCCGAAGAATTGATGCTTTTGAACTGTGGTGTTGGAGAAGACTCTTGAAAGTCCCTTGGACTGCAAGGAGATCCAACCAGTCCATTCTGAAGGAGATCAGCCCTGGGATTTCTTTGAAAGGAATGATGCTAAAGCTGAAACTCCAGTACTTTGGCCACCTCATGCGAAGAGTTGACTCATTGGAAAAGACTCTGATCCAGGGGCAGGAGGAGAAGGGGACGACTGAGGATGAGATGGCTGGATGGCATCACGGACTCGATGGATGTGAGTCTGAGTGGACTCCGAGATATGGTGATGAATAGGGAGGCCTGGCGTGCTGCGATTCATGGGGTCGCAGAGAGTCGGACTCGACTGAGCGACTGAACTGAACTGAACTGATAAGCTTCTGGACTAGTCTTCCTTTTGGTTAATTACTCACATCACAGGTAAGCCTGGATAACTCAAAACAGCACTATTCACTTGATACTCCTGTTACCTGAACTGTGGTCTGAGTGCAGAGCAGGAAGTATGTAGACTCAATCCTGTGAACTTGGAGATCAAAGTCAGCCAAGGGTCATAATCTCAGGATAATATACTTCACTGGATTGTGACATTATCTGATCAGATGATTGATACTTTTGCCTTCCTTGTTGAATACTATAAACCTAAAAGTTAATCATGTGAAAATTCTTTTCTGATAAGAAGGCTTGTTTTGTTTTTATAACTGTAACTAGACACCGAAATATAAAATGGAAATATTAAAGAATGTATTAAAGCTTTTAGACGTGATTACGTTTGTGGGGGAATTAAAGCAATAAAGAATAAGAAAGTCCACTTAAGGGGGAAACTTGAGACTAAATGAAATAAATTTTCAAACAAGGCATTAATTATACTCCCATTAAAATCAGAATCTATTGTTTATTATTTAAATAAACAATGTATATAAGGATATACATCCTACTGCAACTTGGGGGATCTTAAAAAAGTTGAGATGAGAGGCCAGTTGCTTATGGGGCTGTAACACAGTGGCTTGAAAATCAATATTAATCTAAAAGACTGTAAAAGATAGCAGTTATGAGAACAGGCTGTGGGGTCAGATTGCCTGGGTTCACATTCTATTCATCATTTCTAGAACAAGATCCTTGAACAAGTTATTTAATTTCTCTGTCATTCTGTTTTCTAATCTGTAAAATGTAATTTAAATAGCATATATCTCATTGGGTTTTATGGAAATTAAATAAGATAATCCATGATATTTTGTAAGTACTCGATAAATGCTAGAATAAACTTTTGAATTTTTTTCAATTTCTGGACTAAACAATACAGATATTCTTATGGGATAGGAGATACATTTTCAAACAGATAAAATTTTAGCACATATATTGTTTATAAAAAAATATATACTGTCAGCTATCAATGAGAGGCAAAAATCCTATTTCATTTAGTCATTCAATAGTCAACAAATATTTATTGACTAGCTATTATGAATCAAAAATATTCTAAATGTTTGGCACAGAGGATAAATCAGAGAATAACAACAACAAAAACAACAAAAAAACCCCAAATATCCCTGTTGTTATGGAGCTTAAATTCTATCAGGGAGAGATAGTAAATAAAAAATAAACACAGTAAATGAGCAACTTTAGAGTGTGTTGGAAGGTGATTAATATTATTAAAGTAAAATAAATGTAGGGTATAGGGGATTATGAGTGGGGATTGGAAGGTTGAGAATGGACAGGGAACAAAGGAAAGTTGTAATTTCAAGTAGGATCATTGTGATTAAAAAATGGGCAGAGGAACTGAATATTTTCCCAAAGAAGATGCACAAACAGCAAGCAGCCATGAAAAGTTGCTCAGCATCACTAATCATCAAGGAAATGCAAATTAAGACCACAGTGAGATACTGCCTCACACTTATCAGGATGACTGTCATCAAAAAGACAGGACACATACGTTGAAAGGATGTGGAGGAAAGGAAAGCTTCGTGCAGTATTGGTGGGGTTGTAAGTTGGTGCGTCCACTGTACGGAAAACAGTGTGGAGGGTCCCTGAAAGATTAAAAATAGAACTGCCATATGATCTAGCAATTTCACTTCTGGGTATTCACCGCCCCCAAAGCACCAAAAACACTAATACTAAAAGATATTTGCACTTTAGCACATATATGCAGCATTATTACAATAGAGAACCCAAGTGTCCATCCATAGGTGAATGGATAGAGAAGATGTGGAGTACACTTGCGCACACACACACACACAGGAATATTACTCAGCTATAAAAAAATGAAATTTGCTGTTTGGGACAATACTGATGGATCTAGAGGGTATTAGGTTAAGGAAAATAAGTCAGATAGAGAAAGACAAATATTGCATGATCTCACTTATAAGTGGAATCTAAAAACAAAACAGATAAACCAAAATGAAAATAGACTCATAGATACAGAGAACAAATAGGTGGTTGCCAGAAGAGAGGGGAATTGGAGAGTGGGCAAAGTAGGTCAAGGAGATTAAGTTGTACAAACTTCCAGTTACATAATAAATAACTCATGGGGATGTAATATAAACATATGTGTATGGTCTAAACTTACTACAGTGATCATTTCGTAATGTGTATGTGCATTCCCAGTCACTTCAGTCGTGTCTGACTCTGCGATCCCATGGACTGTAGCCCACCAGGCTCCTCTGTCCATGGAATTTCCCAGGCAAGAATACTGGAGTGGGTTGCCATTTCCTTCTCCAGGGGGTCTTCCTGACCCAGGGATCAAACCTGGGTCCCCTGTGGCTCCCGCATTGGCAGGCAGATTCTTTACCACTGAGCCACTAGGAAACTCCATTTCATAATGATTGTATGCAAAAGTCAAATCATTATGGAGTATACCTGAAACTAATATCAAATATCCACTTTATTCAGTTTTTAAGATACCAAAAACTAAGCGCTATATAGCTTTTTTAAAAAATAAGTAATCAGAGTATGTCTTATTGAAATGGTAACATTAAAAAGAAAAAAAAAAAAAAACCATGAGAAAGTGACCCTTGGGGATTATATAGGTTGCTAGCAGTGCCATAACAAAGTACCACAGACTAAGCCACTTAAACTACAGAAATTTATTTTCTCACAATTCAGGAGGTTAGAAGTCCAAGATCAAAGTGTCTGCAGAGTTGTTTTTTCTGGGCCTCTCTTCTCGGCTTATAGATGGCCGTGTTCTCCCCACGCTCTCACATGGCCTTCAAAGTGCATGCCTGTGTCCAAATGTCTTCTCATCGGTGGATTAGGGTCCACCTTATTTGCCTCATTTTAACTTAATCACGTCTTTAAAGGTCCTATCTCCAGCCACGTTTTGAGGTACTTTAGGGGGCTAGGAGGCTTCCCAGGTGGCGCTAGTAGTAAAGAACCCACCTGCCAATGCAGGAGACCTAAGAGAGGTGGGTTCAATCCCTGGGTTGGGAAGATCCCCTGGAGGAAGGCATGGAAACCCACTCCAGTGTTCTTGCCTGGAGAATCCCTTGGGCAGACGAGCCTGAAGGGCTACAGTCCAGAGAGTCGCACTGAGCCAGACATGACTCAAGTGGCTTAGCATGCACGCATGCACAGGGGCTTAGAACTTAACACATGAATTTGAGAGAGACACAAATTCAGTCCATAGGAGGGATATTCTGCAAAGGAAACAGCTAGTTCACAGGCTCTAAAGTAGGGATTTACAAGAGGTCCTCGAGGAACAGCAGGGACAAGCATGGAGTGGAATGGGTGAGGGGTGAGGGAAAGGCAGTTTGCGTGGGGCGTTGCACACCATTTTAAGATCTTTGTGTGTTACTCTGAGTGACATGGAAAATCATGACTGCACTTTCAGTGAGATAGTGACACATTTACTTTATTTTTTAAATTAATTTATTTTTAAATTGAACGATAATTGCTTTACAGAATTTTGTTGTTTTCTGTCAAACCTCAACATGAATCAGCCATAGGTATACATATATCCCCTCCCTTTTGAACCTCCCTCCCATCCCCTTCCCCTCCCACCCCTCTAGGTTGATACAGAGCCCCTGTTTGAGTTTCCTGAGCCATGCAGCAAATTCCCGTTGGCTATCTATTTTACATATGGTAATATAAGTTTCCATGTTACTCTTACCATACATCTCACCCTCTCCTCCCCTCTCCCCATGTCCATAAGCCTATTCTCTATGTCTGTTTGACACATTTACTTTATATTCCAAGTCACCAGCTGCTGTGTTGAAAACAGACCATCAGGACTAAGAGAAGGGTAGCCAGCTGAAAGCCTCCACCATGAGCCAGAAGAGAGATGATGAGGCTCAGAGCAGGAGTACAGCAGAATGGATGGTGGAGAATGTCAGGATGCGTTGATTTTGTATATTCATTTATCAAGCACGCATTGAGTGTCTTCTATTTGTCATGGCTGCCAATGGGGCAGAAATGGTCAGAAATGTGTCTAGAAAGATTCATAGAAAAAATGAGGTATGAAAGGAAAAACTGCATTGCCTTCTTCAAAGAGAAGGAAATAAGACACAGAAGTGTTTATAAAGATAGTAAAATGTAAAATCATTAAGTGGTTATAAAAAGGTCTTTTAATTAAATGTCTATTCTATTCAGTATCAAGAAATTTGTGCATAAGAGGGTGGAGAATGCCATCCCAGTTCTTTTAAGCTCTGGTACCATCTATTTCCCCTTACCTTTCAGCTTGTCTCTACATTCCATGTAAAATAAAACTTGACATTTCCTCTTTTCATAATCCAGACATCTGGTTGCAGCATGTGGGGCATTTTTAAGGCACGAGAAGGGGAAGCGCTGATGTGAAACAAAGGGCAAGATGAAAAGGAGGGAAGAATGGGCGGGAGGAAAGAAACAAGGGAGGTGTGGTGAAGGGGATGGGCAAACAAAACTCATCCAGCCCTCATGCCAGGGTCCACAAACAAACAAACAAACACCAACTTCAAATTGCATTTAGTCGGGAACTAAATGGAAAGGGACGTAGCTGTTACAATCAGGGTTAACAACTAACACACTTTAGAAGTATCATGTATTAATTTGCTAGGACAGCCATTACAAAGCACCACAGACTGTATAGTTAAACAAGAGAAATTTATTTTCTCTCAGTTCTGGAGGCTGGAAGTCTTAAGATCAAGATGTTGGCCAGGCTGACTTCCAGGCTTGCTCTGTGGCTTGCAAATGACTGTCTTACTGCATCCTCACGTGGTATTTCCTTTGACTCATGCATCTTGCGTGGCCTTCTGTGTGTCAAAACTGCCTCTTCTTATGAAGACACAGTTCAATCCATGACAGTACTTATGCAATTTCATTTAATATTTTAAAAATTCTTAATATATTCCTTTAATCCGTATTGGAGTTTAAAAAGAATGCAGAGAATGAGATGGTTAGATAACATCACCGACCCAGTGGACACGAATTTGAACAAACTCCCGGAGATAGTGAAGGACCGAGGAGCCTAGCGTGCTGCAGTCCGTGGGGTTGCAAACAGCTGGACACAGCAGCAACTGAACACCACCAGCAAAGCTTATTAATGAAATATAGGGTAAAATACTTTAGTCTTTAGTAGAGTTGCAACAAATATACAATAAGCATTATTCGAACTTACTACCTTTTCGTCATTAGGAAACAAAAGTTTGATTAGCAAAATGAGCCTGATTCAGGCCATGTGTTATAACCATAGGTTTTTCAAGTAAAGTACTTAGGTTAATTAAGTCCCTTGGACTGCAAGGAGATCCAACCAGTCCATTCTGCAGGAGATCAGCCCTGGGATTTCTTTGGAAGGAATGATGCTCAAGCTGAAACTCCAGTACTTTGGCCACCTCATGCGAAGAGTTGACTCACTGGAAAAGACTCTGATGCTGGGAGGGACTGGGGGCAGGAGGAGAAGGGGACGACCGAGGATGAGATGGCTGGATGGCATCACTGACTCGATGGACGTGAGTCTGAGTGAACTCCGGGAGATGGTGATGGACAGGGAGGCCTGGCGTGCTGCGATTCATGGGGTCGCAAAGAGTCTGACACGACTGAGCGACTGACCTGAAACTGTTCTGTAAACAGAACAAAGATACAGAATATACTTTAAACCTATAATATTGTATGTGAATACATGTATAAATCTTGGGAAACTAAATGCATAAATAATTCTTATCATGATATAGTGTGTTCAGTTATATCTCATTTATTACGTGATCTTAAGATAAAATGTTTCAGAAATAAAAGAATTTTCTACATAATTTCTTTAAAAATTCTTCACAGATTGAGAATAGTAATTATGTCTATATCAAAGATAAGCTAATAAACTAATTTGGAAGGATCTTAATTCTTTACTAAAACCAAAAATAAAAAAAAAAAAAGCTCATTTAAAAATCTGTGTGAAACCAGTTCATATTTCTTATCATATTTCATTTTTTTGTGGAGCAGAGGAAATTATAATTTGGGCTAAGTTCTTAGGAATAGAAGTCAAAACATTTATTACATTTTATGGAAATGGAAATGTGTGTTTGAGTATCTATTATATTTTCTAAAATTTCTTCTTTCAAGTAGAAATAAATATTTATCTCTCCAAAAGGTACTGTTAATTTTCCTTTGCCCTTCTCTTTGAAGAAACCTATGGCTCACTGCAGAATCTGATGCTTTGACTTTACAGCTGTTGAAATATCTTTAATAAAACAAAAAAAAAAAAAAAAAAAAGCTCATTTAAAATACTGTGTGAAACCAGTTCATATTTCTTATCATATTTCATTTTTTTGTGGAGCAGAGGAAATTATAATTTGGGCTAAGTTCTTAGGAATAGAAGTCAAAACATTTATTACATTTTATGGAAATGGAAATGTGTGTTTGAGTATCTATTATATTTTCTAAAATTTCTTCTTTCAAGTAGAAATAAATATTTATCTCTCCAAAAGGTACTGTTAATTTTCCTTTGCCCTTCTCTTTGAAGAAACCTATGGCTCACTGCAGAATCTGATGCTTTGACTTTACAGCTGTTGGAATTTCAGTCTCATAGCTATCCTGCGTGCCTGTTTAAACACTTGTTTATCAAGATGTGTTAAAGAAATGGCTGCTACCATGTGTTAACTTCACAGTGGGCAAAGCTGTCAGTCAGTTAGACTGGCCTATTTTT
The DNA here is from genome assembly GCA_006410635.1 of Cephalophus harveyi. NCBI lineage: Eukaryota > Metazoa > Chordata > Mammalia > Artiodactyla > Bovidae > Cephalophus > Cephalophus harveyi. The sequence goes on from SJYT01030522.1 coordinate 284,548, forward strand.
TTCCAGTCTGTTTTTTCAAGTTGTAAATTCTAAATAAGTAGTCTGTTAAATTATTTCACATAATTTAAAAATAGCATGTCATTACCATCAACCACCAAAAGTAGAATGGTTTAATTTTAAATCCCTTCTCTATTCATTTACTGAAGAAATGATTCTGTGATCAATTTGACCTTTCACCAGCGTAATTGCCAAGTAATTAACAATGATAAATGATTACCATTTGAAAATCTTAACTAATCATTAAAGGATGGCATATACTTGGTACAAGCCAGGAACTGTTTTCTACAAAATATTAGAAACACTTATTTCACCCATTCAGTGCATACTTTTGAAATGTCTATTATGTGCCAAAATTGTCCTCAAGTTTATTTTCCTAAGCTAAATGAAAGAAATAAGTGATGTATTAGAAGGTATTAAGTGGTACAGAAAATAATAAAAGTAGGAAAGGGGAACTGGGAATATGTATGTGAGATTTAAAGGGTACAATTATAAGTAGGATGTTTAGAAAAGATGAGTGAGACATGTGGGCTTCTGGAGGAGGTACAGCTGACCTACCATCCTGACTTGTCTGGGACTAACGGTTTCCCAGGATGCATCCCGTTGCTAAAACCAGGGCCGTCCCAGCCTAGGCAAACCAGACAACTGAGCAGCTGAGGTGTGTTCCAGATAGAGGAAGAAGACGACAAAGGTCCTGAGGAGAGCATGCCTGGCAGTTTCAGCGACTAGTAAGGAGGCCAGTGTGGCTCGAGAGGAGATGAGTTCTGTGATGGGAAGGGATCTCATCATTCAGGGCCTGGTCATGGATGCCATGCAGTCTGAACCCCCTCCTCAGCCTTGATGCACTCACCCCCAGATGCTGCTGATAGGCTTGCCCGTGTTCTTTTCAGGGGTCTTGCCGTCAGCTGTAGAGACTTGCCTCCTCTGAGTTGGTGTTTCTTTGAGGGAGCAGCCCATGACTAATGACTGGCTAAGATGGGACTACAATGGCCTGGCCCCTGTCCTCAACCTGGCTCAATTCAGCCTAGACCTCCCCCTAAAATTGATTGAGGCCTCATCTGTAACCAACTGCAATTCAGCTTTTCCCTTCACCTCAGTTCCTTACCCTGGTGCCTCAGATGGTGAAGAATCTGTCTACAGTGCAGGAGATGCATGTTCGATCCCTGAGTCAGAAAGATGCCCTGGAGAGGAAAATGGCTACCCCTCCGGTATTCTTGCCTGAGGAATCCCATGGACAGAGGAGTCTGGTGGCTACAGTCCCATGCTACAGTCCATGGGGTCACAGAGTCGGACACGACTAACAATTTCACTTTTCTTTTCAGTGCCTTATAGATGGGTTTCCTGAGAGCACTCCTCAGTAAGCTTTCCAGCTGCGTCTCCATTGTAGAATCTGTGTCGAACAAACCCAAGCTAAGACAGGACTTGAAAGTGATTTTGAGAGACAAGTAAAACCTCTGAAAGCTTTTGAAAGAAACTGAAACCAGAAATAGTTTCTCCTCTCTTTCTCATTAGTCATAAAAGACTACAAAACTTTCTTAGTTGCCTATTTCAGATTATTCTTCTGAATTTTGTTGTGGTTATTGCAGAGGGTGGGAGAACTGGGCTATAACCCAACTGGAAATTGTAGATTTGCTGAATGGTTGGCATTTCCCCCTTTGTTTCGACATGTGAGCAGTGGGAGGACCCACTCCTCAGCTGATGCAGAGAACCCATATATTCCTAGATGAGTTACATCATATGTTGAATTCCATTGTGTTATTGGGACTGTGGTGGTGGTTTTAAATAAAGTAGGTACACCAAAGTGAAACAAGCAGAAGGGAAATCTTTGCCCTCAAGGATTTTATTCTACTCTCCCTGATCCACTTTATTGAAACTGTTGAATAATAAATGGCTTACTCCAGCATACCTCAGGACCTTAATTTCCTGTGGAGCCAGCAGCAGTAGGTAGCGGTTGGAGAGACGAGGAAATATCAAATGGGAAAACAATGATCTCCTTTCTAGTCACACACAGCCACTTAAATGTCCAGCTACGCAGGACATGTATTAGGTGCATTTATTATGTCCAGCATTTTCATATTTCAGGCTTCACTGTAGAGTTTCTAGGCCAACAATAGGCTCCAAATTCATATTACTTAGGAAAACAATGTGTCTTCCCTGGTGGCTCAGAGGTTAAAGCGTCTGCCTCTGATGCGGGAGACCCAGGTTCGATCCCTGGGTCGGGAAGATCCCCTGGAGAAGGAAATGGCAATCCACTCCAGTATTCTTGCCTGGAGAATCCCATGGACAGAGAAGCCTAGTAGGTTACAGTCCACGGGGTCGCAAAGAGTCGGACACGACTGAGCGACTTCACCTTCACCTTCACCTTCACCTTAGGAAAACAATGACTAGGAAAATATTAAGTCGGTGGTAGCTCCATTCTTCATCTTGTGTATGAAGAGGCCCTTTGTCCCACAGTTCCAATGTTGTTTTTAACAAACTGTTCAGTATAAAAGTCTCCCTGACATATGAATTTTTCCTGAGGATGTGTGAATTTTCTATATGATTAAAATTTTTTAGAGATGGACTATGGTTAATTGTGTTTATGGTCTGTGTGTACAGTCTTAGCTATTCAGATTCAGAAATGAAAAAAAAAAAAAGGATGTTTTGCTTGATAAAACATTTACAAAACTGTGAAAAGTACAGTTCTTTGAAAGTAGATCTAAATTTATTCCTGACTCTAAAACTGCTTCAGGTGTGACAGACCTTAGAGGGGAGAGGTCCTATAACACAATGAGGTTCTAAAAAAATCAAGCAGGTTTTGAATGAATCTTTCACATGAATTTTAAAAAAATAACTGTGTTTATGTATTTGTTTCTGACTATGCTGCATTGTCATTGCTGTGCAGGCTTTCCTCTAGTTTGGGCAAGCGAGGACCACTCTCCTGCGCTGCGTGGGCTTCTCACTATGCAGCTTCTCTTGTTGCAGAGCGGGAGCTCTAGGGTGCCTGAGTTTTGTCAGTTATGGCTCCGGGGCTTAGTTGCTCTGCAGCAAGTGGGAGTCTCCTGGATGAGGGATTGAACTTGTGTCTCCTGCATTGGCAGGCAGACTGTTTACACTGAGTGACCAGGGAATCCCCTCTTCCACATGAATTGAATTTAAAAAGTAGATGCTGGTGGGGACCCAACTGTGGATTCTGGGGCTAAACAGCCTCTAGGAAATCCCTTAATCCTTCAGAGCCTCGGCTACCTTATCAGTTTAATAGGACTGATTCCTACTCTGTCTGTCTCTAAGAGAGAACCCTAAGAGATGGAGGTTCTGTCCCTGGGTCAGGAAGATCCCCTGGAGGAGAACATGACTCCCCGCTCCAGTACTCTTGCCTGGAGAATCCCATGGACCAAGGAGCCTGGTGGGGTACAGTCCATAGGGTCACAAAGAGTCAGATACGACTGAAGCGACTTAGCATGTATGCCTGCTATCTATCTCAGAACTGGGTACACGTATTCATAGATGTGAGCATGCCTTGAAAACCATTCTTATTCTCGTTACTTGCCTTATTAACCAACTATTTCAGCTGAAATGATGATGTAGAAGGAAAGGCGAAGATGGGGTAATCCATAGTTGCTTTCCTTTGTACTCCTTCCTTACATATCAGTATGCCCAAAGTACGCAGGGGAAGGATGCATGAGTATCAAGAAGTGAAATAAAAACAGCTGAGTTAGTTTTGTGCAGTATTTCCACTGTCCTGTTAAGAATAGAATGTGCAAATTGTGTCATTTCTGTGATTCTGCATACATTAAATGCTCTATTTCTGTTTGAAACTGACATTGCACAACATAAAGATGAATGGTAAAATGCACACTAATTATTAAAAGTTTTTATTTTTCTTTCTGTTGGATGATGTTAAATGTCAAACAAAAACATACAAATTAAAAGAGAGAGCAAGGGGGAAAAGGAAAAACTTTACTTTAGCAACTTTAATAGTATTTTTTTCCTGTTTTCCAAGAAAGAGTCCTTCATTTTTATTTTGCACTAGACCCCACAAATTATGTAGCTGGCTTTCAGTATGTGTGTGTCTGTATGACAAAGAGAAAGAGAAGTAGGGAAAGATAAAGAGAGGAAGCACATATGCAAGTGTGTCCACTCAGAAGCTGTATATAAACCTACTATGTGGCAGGCATGTATCCCTGTATTAGGCTCTGATGCAGAAGTGAATAACATGGACTACATCTGGCTGCTGGAGAGTGATGAACCAAATTTGACACTTGTTGAAATTAAAAGACACTTACTCCTTGGAAGAAAAGTTATGACCAACCTAGATAGCATTTTCAAAAGCAGAGACATTACTTTACCAACAAAGGTCTGTCTAATCAAGGCTATGGTTTTTCCTGTGGTCATGTATGGATGTGAGAGTTGGACTGTAAAGAAGGCTGAGCACCGAAGAATTGATGCTTTTGAACTGTGGTGTTGGAGAAGACTCTTGAGAGTCCCTTGGACTGCAAGGAGATCCAACCAGTCCATTCTGAAGATCAGCCCTGGGTGTTCTTTGGAAGGAATGATGCTAAAGCTGAAACTCCAGTACTTTGGCCACCTCATGCGAAGAGTTGACTCACTGGAAAAGACTCTGATGCTGGGAGGGACTGGGGGCAGGAGGAGAAGGGGACAACCGAGGATGAGATGGCTGGATGGCATCACGGACTCAATGGACGTGAGTCTGAGTGAACTCCAAGAGATGGTAATGAACAGGGAGGCCTGGCGTGCTGTGATTCATGGGGTCACAGAGTCAGACGCGACTGAACTGAACTGAACTGAACTGAGTTTGAAATAACAGGAGAACCTTTAAGTGAAAACAGTGTAAAAAACAGCTGGCCATGTATGTGTGGTGTTTTTAAAAGATATGAAGGTAAACATATCAATTTGAAAGTCATTTGCATTGAAGCAATAGATGTTATAATAACAGTGAAAAGATGAAATATATAAGGATAAACTTTAAGATACCTGTGTACAATTTACATGAAAAACACTACTGAAAGACACACTCTAAAAGACCCAAAAGGAAACTAGCATATATACAACACACAACATGTACACACACAGGAATATTCAACACTATAGTCCCTTTCCCTAAAATTACCTTACAAAATTTAATGCAATATCAATTAGCTTTTTCCTAGAACTAGACAAGCTGATTCTAAAGTTTATATGTAAAAATACATAAGCAAGAATAAAGAGGAAAATTTCAGAAAACAAGGAAAATGAGAGGGGATTCCCTATTATATAAAAGTACTCCCTGTTTAAAGTACAATAATTAAACTAGGTTGGAGCATGTTCATCAGTAAAACACAATAGAATGTCCAGAAATAGACCAAAAAATGCAAGGAAGTGATTTTAAAAAGAACAGCATTTCAAATTAAGGAGGAAAGTAAAATTATTCATCAAATGGTTTTGCAGTGAGTGGATAGCAGTTGGGAAAAAATAAAACTTGGATTCCTACCTTACACTTTGCATGTAAATGCGTTCCAAATAGATCAAAGATCTAGACATAAAAATAAACCCATAAAAGTACAAATATAAAACTTGGCAAATTTTGCTTTAAATATCAGCATGGGAAGGGTTTTACAAGTATAACATAAAACACAGAAGCCATAAAGCAATGATTGGTTAATTTGTTTCCATAATAATCAGAAATTTTATAGGAAACAAAACACAACATTACTAACACAAACTAAACTTTGAGAATATATACAACACGTATTAGAAGCAAATTCCTATAATTAATAGGGAAAAAGGCCAACTATTCATACAAAATAGGACTAAGGGGGGAAAAGGAATGAAAAAGTAGCTTATTAAAAAGGAAATACAAATTGCTCTTAAATGTATAGAAAAGATACCAATCCTCACCCAGTTATATACTACATTAGAAGCTACATTTCACTTATCAGACTGGCAAAAATTAAAAAAAAATTATAATAGAATTAACAAGCATTGCTGGAGGGGTTGTAATTGGAATAACCTCAATAAAAGGTAGTTTCACAGGAGTCAGTCAAAATAACAAATGCACATACTCTTACTCGTCATAGACAAAGCCAGGGAATTCCAGAAAATCCTCTACTTTGACTTCATTAATTACACTAAAGCCTTTGACTGTATGGATCACAGTAAACTGTGGGAAATTCAAAAAGAGACAGAAATACCAGACCACTTTAACTGTCTCCTGAGAAATCTGTATGCAGATCATGAAGCAACTGTTAGAACTGGACATGGAACAATGGACTTGTTCAAAATTGGGAAAATCAAGGCTGTATATTATCACCCTGTTTATTTAACTTATATGCAGAGTACATCATGCAAAATGCCAGGCTGGATGAATCCCAAGCTGGAATCTAGATTGCTGGGAGAAATATCAATAACCTCAGAGATGCAGATGATACCACTGTAATGGCAGAAAGCAAAGAGAAACTAAAGAGCCTCTTGATGAGGATGAAAGAGGAGAGTGAAAAAGCTGGTTTAAAACTCAACACTCAAAAAACTAAGATCATGGCATCTGGTCCCATCACTTCATGGCAAATAGAAGGGGGGAAAGTGGAAACAGTGACAGATTCTATTTCTTGGGCTCCCAAATCATTGCAGATGGTGACTGCAGCCATGAAATTAAAAGACGTCTGCTCCTTGGAAGGAAAGCTATGACAAGTCTGCTACTGCTACTGCTAAGTTGCTTCAGTCGTGTCCGACTCTGTGCGGCCCCATAGACGGCAGCCCACCAGGCTCCCCGTCCCTGGGATTTTCCAGGCAAGAACACTGGAGTGGGTTGCCATTTCCTTCTCCAATGCACGAAAGTGAAAAATGAAGTGAAGTCGCTCAGTCATGTCCGACTCTTAGCGACCCCATGGACTGCAGCCTACCAGGCTCCTCCGTCCATGGGATTTTCCAGGCAAGAGTTCTGGAGTGGGGTGCCATTGCCTTCTCCGATGACAAACCTAGACAGCATATTAAAAAGAAAAGACATTACATTGCCAACAAAGGTCTGTCTACTCAAAGTTTTGGTTTTTCTAATAGTCATGTACAGATGTGAGAGCTGGACCATTAAGAAGGCTGAGCACTGAAGAATCAATGTTTTTGTATTGTGGTGCTGGAGAAGACCCTTGAGAGTCCCTTGGACTACAAGGAGATCAAACCAGTCAGACCTAAAGGAAATCATCCCTGAATATTCATTGAAAGGACTTATGCTAAAACTTCAGCTCCAATACTTTGGCCACCTAATGGGGAAGGGATTACTCATTGGGAAAGACCCTGATGCTGGGAAAGATTGAAGGCAGGAAAAGAGGGTGACAGAGCATAAGATGGTTGGATGGCATCGTTGATACAATGGACATGGATTTGAGCAAACTCAGGGAGATGGTGAAAGCCAGAAAAGTTTGGCGTGCTGCAGTCTGTGGGGTCCCGAAGAGTTAGACACGACTGAGTGACTGAACAGCGATACTCTTAGCAATTCTAGTCCTAAGTACCTATCCTGTAAGTACAAAATGATGTTTATAAAAGATTGTAGTATACTTGAAGCAGACTAAATGTTTAGCATTAGAAGACTGGTTTAAAAAATATATATTTAAATAATGAAATTCAACGTGTCTCATGTGTACTGGTAAAAGATCTCCAAAATCTATTGAGTGCCAAAAGTAATGTGTAGAACAGGGTACACAGCATACTAACATGTGGGGGGAAATTATATGTATTATATATATATAGTATAATTATATATATTGTAATTACAGGCTTTCCTGGTGGCTCAGCAGTAAAATATCTGCCTGCAATGCAGGAGATGCAGGAGACACAGGTTTGATCCCTGGGTCGGGAAGATCCCCTGGAGGAGGAAATGGAAACCCACTCCAGTATTCTTGCCTGGAGAATCCCATGGAGAAAGGAGCCTGGCGTGCTATAGTCCATATGGTGACAACAGACACAGCCTACTCTTAGAAGGTTCTGCAAGAGACTATAATCGTGGTTGCCTCCTAGGAGATAAAGTGGATGAGTATGGGTCAAGGAGAAAAATAGATTTTTTTCACTTAAAATTACTTTGTACTTTTGAATTTGATACTATGTACATTACTCAGGGAAAAAAAATTTAGATCAAGAGGGTCAATATTTAAAACCAGTGAAAGATTTGAAATAGGTTAGATCTCTGAGTGTAACGACATTAACATAAGAAAGCGAAAGGCCGTGACAAATATCTATTTGAAGGAGGGAGACGTATCAGCTAGACACTATAGCAAAATGGACTAAGAAATAGAAAACAATAAAACAGTGTCACAGATAATGAAAAAAAAAGTGTTTGAAAAGGAAAAGATCTATATATTTAGCTATAAAATAGCTATAATACTTTGTATATTAATATATGCAAAAAAAGTGTATTAGAAAAGATCAGTGTACTTAACATAAATCAAGAAAAAAACAACATTCTAATAGAAAAATGATCAAAGAACATGAATGGATAATTTCTAAAACAAGAAAATACAAATTTCCAGTAAATGTATTGACTTGTAATTCTGGAAATGCAAATTAAACATAGAGGAAATGTTTGACTATACACTTAGAAAATTTTTCTTTAATGCAATTCTCAGTGCTAATGGAAACATCAACTGAGACAGTTATTTGGAAAGCAGGTTGTCAATATGTACCAAGCAACTTTGTAATTTAACAAATTTGATACTGAAATTTCTACGTCCAGGAATTTCTACCAAGGAAATAATCAGAGTGATATAACGCTAATGTTATTTTACAACATTATATCTGATGGCAAAACGGAAGTTAATCTCAATGTTCATCAGTGGGTCAATGTTCTCAATGTCTCCTTCCTCCAGTTTTAGAGCTGAATCCAGTTAAGCCTCCTTCTTCCTGCTAGGGTGTTATTTCTAAATTATACACATAGTAAAAAGAAGAAAAAAGGAGGAGGAGAATCCCTTCAGCACTTTGTTGAATGCTGATAATAGTCCAGACTCCTTGGAAAGTTTAAAGTTGTCTGTGATTTTGTATTGCTTTCCATTTTGGCCTTAATGGTCAACTTGTGTCTTCTGTCCCATGCAAACTGACCTGTTTTTAGTACCCTCGACTCACTTGGATGTTTAATGCTCATGTGTTTACTCTGCCTTGAATGATGCCTGAGTCTACACACATTCAGCTAATCAACACACACTGTCTTTCAAAAACTCAAGTGTAAAGTCTTTCCTGATTCCCCTTCTCATACCTCCAACCCCTCCCCCACCCCCACCAGATAGAAGTGATCACTCCCTCATTAGTGCTTTATTCATTTAGTTGTGCACATGTCTTCTTTGATAAGTAAACTGTAAACCATTTGACGTCAGAGAATTCTCTTTTTATTTTCAGGACCTAGTTTAGAGACTAGCAAAATTTTAATAAATATTTGTAAGATTTTTAAAAAAGAAGGGAATGAGTTATCAAATACTGCTGCTGCTGCTAAGTCGCTTCAGTTGTGTCCGACTCTATGCGATCCCATAGACGGCAGCCCACCAGGCTCCCCCGTCCCTGGGATTCTCCAGGCAAGAACACTGAAGTGGGTTGCCATTTCCTTCTGTATCAAATACTACATAGAGGGAAAAGAGGAAGAAAATTCGTTGACTATGATAAGCAGTCATTGTTAACTTTGAAAGAACTGTTTCAGTTGATTAGCTGGGAGGCAGCAAGTAGTGAATGAATAGAGAACAAATAATCATTTCAAGTCTAGATGATTTCATTTTTTCCCAAGAAATTTAATATTGAATGGAAGGGGAAAGAAATATAATAACTTAAAAGAATTATTTGGATTTTGTTTTTTATAAATAAATAGAAACTTAAGTGTGTTTGGAGGCAAAGAAGAAGAAACTACACCCAAATGAAAGTTCTGTCACATGGCAAGATTAGTCTGATATTAAAAAATGAGTATAATGAGTGACTCCATAGTTTTTGCATGACATTTATTATTGGTAACTAGGATAAGGATGGAGAAGGCAGTGGCACCCCACTCCAGTACTCCTGCCTGGAGAATCCCATGGACGGAGGAGCCTGGAAGGCTGCAGTCCATGGAGTCACTGAGGGTCGGACACGACTGAGCGACTTCACTTTCACTTTTCACTTTCACGCATTGGAGAGGAAATGGCAACCCACTCCAGTGTTCTTGCCTGGAGAATCCCAGGGACGGGGGAGCCTGGTGGGCTGCCGTCTCTGGGGTCACACAAGAGTCGGACACGACTGAAGTGACTTGGCAGCAGCAGCAGCCGCAGGATGAGGAACTTTTGTTGGCTCTGTCATTTTCCCAACCCTTTTCCCAGCCTCCCCCAAAGGAAGAGATAGTAATCAGATCAGTCTAACATTTGATGGTACCAGTCAGGTTCAGAGTCAGTGATTATGAACCTTGCAGGTTTTAAGTATCTTCTTGCCTACTTGGTGCTAGGTATGTGGAACAAACAAGCTTTCTCTTCCTTTCTTCCTAGCAATATCATATGACTATTTCTAAATCTGTTAACCTTTTATATTTTCCATCTGCTCATCTTCTCTAAAATTTCTTTAGATCTGTCCTTTAAATTTACCAATATTTTTATTCCACTGTGCATAATAGGTGTTTTAACTAATCAATTGAGACTTTTTTAACGGTTGTATTTTTTAAAATTTTTATTGGAATATAGCTGAACTATAATCTTGTGTTAGTTTCTGCTGTAGAACAAAGTGACTCAGTTGTATGTAGACATGTACTATTTTTTAGATTCTTTTCCCACATAGGTTATTACAGAGCATTGAGTAGAGTTCTATTTCTATTTCGTAAAGTTTTTTCTGTTTTTTTTTTCCCCAAAATGTTTCTGGTTTTAGACATGAAGCCTCTTATTACTTACTCACCTTATTTATCATTTTTTAATTTTTCAGCATGTTATAGTAAATTTTTTGTTTGTTTGGTAACATGAATATTTGAAACTTTTGGGAAACTAAATCAGATGTTTGCTGCTTCTGATTCTCTCATGCATTTTTTGCTTATATATTTCTTATACTGATTGATTTAGTTGATATTAATTTGTGGGATTCTCAAAGTTTTAAACAAAAGATGTGTTTCTCCCAAACTCCTCTTCTGTGTGAAACCACATGTACCACTGACCTGGGACCACTGGGACTTCTTTTCAGGTCTCCAGCTTCAGGAGAGAGCTGATCTCCTTTAGGTCCCTGTCTTGTCCCTAGGTTGCTTCTCTGGGTGCTGGCAACCAGCACCAGGTCAGTCTGCCTTGGTGGCTTAACACTGCTGTGTTTTCTTTCCCCCATGTCCAATGAACCCAGAAGTACATGACATTCCCCCTCCTGTTTTCTTGTAGACTCCTTCCAATCAAGCTTTCTCCCATCATTCTATCAAACCTCCTCTCCCTTGGGTTGCCAATAGCCTGGTTGTTGCTAATTACACCTGCCATTTCTCAGCCTCATCTTTGTTGCTGTGACAATTTTATGTGTCGCCTTCTCTGGGTCATACTACTACTACTACTACTAAGTCACTTCAGTCGTGTCCGACTCTGTGCAGCCCCATAGACGGCAGCCCACCAGGCTCTCCCGTCCCTGGGATTCTCCAGGCAAGAACACTAGAGTGGGTTGCCATTTCCTTCTCCAATGTATGAACGTGAAAAGTGAAAGTGAAGTCGCTCAGTCGTGTCCGACTCTTAGTGACCCATGGACTGCAGCCTACCAGGCTCCTCCGTCCATGGGGATTTTCCAGGCAAGAGTACTGGAGTGGGGTGCCATTGCCTTCTCTGTCTCTGGGTCATAGTACCCAGATATTTGGTCAGACGTTTATTTAGATGTTTTGGTGAAAGTGTATTGGGAAAAGATTTACACTTAAATTGGTGGACTTTGAGTAAAGCAGATTGCCCTCCATAATGTGGGTGGGCTTCATCCACTCAACTGAACCCCTGACCAGAACAAAATATGGACATTTCCCCCAACAAGAAGGATTCCGTAGCAGAAGGCCCTGGGACTTGAACTGCAGCATCAGTGCTGCTTGGGTGTCTAAATTACCAGTTCCCTCTGCAAATTTTGGACATGCCAAACTCTGTAATTGTTTAAGCCAATTTTTTAAAAAACAAACACAATACATACATCTATCCTACCTATGGGTTCTTGTTCTCTGAAAACCCCAACTAATACACTCACCCTATTAGTAGTATTAGATTGAGTTGGTCATTCTCCTTTTCTAAAAATATTTCTTTACTTGATTTCCATAATAATACATGCTCCTGATAAATAAATAAATAAATATATATATATATATATTATTTTTTTTTTTTTTACAGCCTCGTGATGGTTAAGTTTCCTTTGTTGATTCTGGCTCATCTTCCCAGTCTCTAAATGTTGGATGCTCCAGAATGGACAGAAGAGGCTTTAGATCTCTTCTCTGCACTTGTTCTCATTAATCTCACCAAGTCTCATAGTTGTGACCTTACCTTTACACTGATATACCAATATATTCCACATGTATGTTTCTAGTCCAGACCTCTTAACTCATACTTCCAGCTGCTTTACTCTAAATTTATGCTTATTATCTGATATGTATCTCAAAGTTAACATTTTCAAAACCAAATTATTAAGCACTCCTCCCTTTCCATCCCCCTCAAGCCAAAGTGCTCCTCCCTACAATTTCCACATAGTAAACATAGAATATTACTGTTCTAATTGCTCAGGCCCCAAACCCAAGAGTTATCGCTGGCTTCTTTTCTTCCTAAACCCCTACATCTAATCTGGTGTGGAATCCTGGTGCCCTGCTTTTATCTTATAACCAGAATCTAACCACTACTTACCACCTGCTTTCCCCACACTGTGACAAGCCACAGTCACGTCAGTCCCAAGTATTGGGTAGGCCAAAAAAGTTCGCTTGGGTTTTTCCATCAGATATTACCAAAAAAGCCAAAGGAACTCTTTTTTTTTTTTTCTTTTTTAAGATTTATTTATTTGTATTCATTTTTGGCTGTGCTGGATCTTTGTCGCTGTGGGATTTCTGTAGTTTCAGTGAGCAGGGGCTACTTTTGGTTGCTGTGTGCAGGCTTCTCATTGCAGTGATTCTCTTGTTGCAGAGCATGGACTCTACGTGCTGCTGCTGCTGCTGCTGCTGCTGCTGCTGCTGCTAAGTCACTTCAATCGTGTCCGACTCTGTGTGACCCCATAGACGGCAGCCCACCAGGTTCCCCCATCCCTGGGATTCTCCAGGCAAGAACACTGGAGTGGGTTGCCATTTCCTTCTCCAATGCATGAAAGGGAAAACTGAAAGTCAAGTCTCTCAGTCCTGTCCGACTCTTAGCGACCCCATGGGCTGCAGCCTTCCAGGCTCCTCCGTCCATGGGATTTTCCAGGCGAGAGTACTGGAGAGGGGTGCCATTGCCTTCTCCGGGACTCTAGGTGCAGGCTTAAGTAGTTGTGGCACACAGGCTTAATTGCCCCATAGCATGTGCGATCTTCCCATACCAGGGATGGAAGCCATGTCCCTGGCATTAGCAGGTAGATTCTTAACCACTGGGCCACCAGGGAACCCGGAAAATCAACTTTTTAACAACATACAACCAAAAAACTCCCCAGTAAAGGAATACCTTCTAGCTTGATACATTATATCTTTCCTTTCCTCTCCTCCCGGCTCCCCCCAAAGGAACATTTTGACCAACCCAGTAGTTCTCCTCTCTCAGCTGATCTCTGGGCTTATATCCATCCCTTCAAGGTACTCTACACTCAGCAGCCAGAATGAGTCTTTAAAAGTACAAACCCCACCTATCACTCCTCTGCTCAAAACTCTGAAACCTTTTCAGTTTGCTCAGAGGAAGAGCCGCAATCAATTCCGTAAAAGACCCAGCACAATCTCTCTCCCTCTCACATTATTCCCTTCCCTCTCTGCTCTGGCAGGTGCTTTGTTTGTTGTTTCTGCTGCTTGAAACACTTTTCCCGCAGAATTCTGCAGCGCCCTCTTTTAACTTTTCCCGTCTTTCTTTCACGGCTACATCCTTGGTGACACACCTTCCTGGTTATCTGTCTAAAATCCAACATATCTCCCATCCTCTATTTGTCATCCTTCCTTTATTTTCCTCCACAGCATTCATCTAGCAACTACACATTTTACTTTATTTTGTCTGTCTGCCTTTCAACTAGAGTATCAGTTCAATGAAGATAAGAGTTTTGCTTTATTCACTGCTGTATCCTCAGTTTCTAAATACCATCCCTCATAATAGGAGGCACTCAATAAATATTTGTTGAATGAATGAAAAATATTGCTGTAAATACCCATTCTTGGCAAAGGTATGGGGAAAGATGCAATCTGTCATATTTGGGGAGGTAAATATAATTTGGTGACATATTTTTAGAGGTTTTTCATTCTGCAGTGAGCCATTCACTCACAGTGAAGACATCTGCACCTAGACCTGCTCAGCTTCTATCATTTTCATTACCTGCCTGGCCTGTGCAGTTGTTGAATTTTCTACCCCTCGGCCCACAGTTGTTTCTCATTTCCATCTTCCCTTAATTGACCCTCTCTCTGCTCATGTAGCCACAGTAAGAATACTCAAAATTCTTCAAGTAGCATGTTGTTCAGTGCCTCTTAGCCACTGTATATGGGGCTTCCTTGGAGAAGGCAATGGCAGCCCACTCCAGTACTCTTGGCTGGAAAATCCCATGGATGGAGGAGCCTGGAAGAATGCAGTCCATGCGGTCGTGAAGAGTTGGACACGACTGAGCCACTTCACTTTCACTTTCCACTTTCATGCACTGGAGAAGGAAATGGCACCCCACTCCAGTGTTCTTGCCTGGAGAATCCCAGGGACGGGGGAGCCTGGTGGGCTGCCGTCTATGGGGTCGCACAGAGTTGGACACAACTGAAGCGACTCAGCAGCAGCAGCAGCATGGGGCTTCCTCAGTGGCTCCCTCAGTGGCTCAGTGGTAAAGAACCCACCTGCAATGCAGGAGACACAGGTTTGATCTCTGCATCCAGAAGATCTTTTGGAGAAGGAAAAGGCAGCCCACTCCAGTATTCTTGCCTGGGAAATCTCATGGACAAAGGAGCTGGCAGGTTACAGTCAGCTTTTGCAACCCTATGACACCACCCTTATGGCAGAAAGTGAAGAGGAACTAAAAAGCCTCTTGATTAAAGTGAAAGTGGAGAGTGAAAAAGTTGGCTTAAAGCTCAACATTCAGAAAACTAAGATCATGGCATCCGGTCCCATCACTTCATGGGAAATAGATGGGGAAACAGTGGAAACAGTGTCAGACTTTATTTTGGGGGGCTCCAAAATTACTGCAGATGGTGATTGCAGCCATGAAATTAAAAGACGCTTAGTCCTTGAAAGGAAAGTTATGACCAACCTAGATAGCATAAAAACTAAAAAGTCTAAAGCAGGGTTGTTGCTGTTGTTCAATCGCTAAGTCTCGTCTACCTTTTTGCAACTCCATGGGCTACAGCAAACCAGGCTTCCCTGTCCTTCCCTGGGGTTGGCACTACAGATTTGGTTGCCTGAAAAAACATCACTGAATGTCTTTTCCCATGTTTCTGTTCATGCCCACTTTTTTTCCACCTAAAATGCTTGAAAGTTGCTCGTATGACAATAAAATGACCATGGAAGCATCTTAGCATAATTTCAATACAGATCAGATACCTAGGGTTGTTTCTCAGAAGGGTAAGCTGAGCGCCAGCAACAGCTCTTGTGCCAGACTTGCTGCCATACTTTAATTGAAAAAGTGTAAACTGTAATTGTTTTCATCTTAAGAACAGTGATAAGATACTGATAAGATCTTATCAGTATCTTACAGTAATCAGATTTATTGGCTTATTTGCAAATTTTTGTATATAAAAGTTAAGGTTTCAGAATACAGTGGTCAACTAGAATTGTGTGACTCCCTTTCTTCAAGTCCCCAAAGGGAAACATGCCTTTTATTCTGTTCTTCTGAATCTAAGACAATATTAGTGAGGCACGAACCTAGATTGTGTAACATGTTTTGAGCACTGATCCACAGTGCCGGAATCAAGTAACTCCACACCCTAAGAAGTGGCTGTAACCCAGGATGACACAATCTGTATTTGTCAACTTGCCAATTAAAAAAAAAAAGAAATTGTTTAAAGGCCCTTTGTTATATAATAATGTTTTATTCAGAAGGAGAGCCAGAAGGAGAGGAAAAGTTGGATTGCTACAAAAGGCAATTCTTTCCATTTCCCACTTTATCCCACAAGCAAATCAATCCTTTGCTTTAGTATTGTTAGTGCCTCCTCCAACTTTATGCGATGAGCCTTCTCCCAAGCTGCCATTCAGCTGCTAAAGTCATAGCCGAGTTTCTCCACCTCTCCAGACCAACTGGACAGTGACAGAGTGGAAGGATCCTGGACAATGGCTGGAGATTATTTTTAAATGTGGTTTGTCCCTATTTTGTTCAAGAACACAGAATTAAAACACACACATACACAAGAAGCAAACACAAAGGCAAGAGAGCCTTTTCTGATCATGGCAGAACTGAAGCTAGGAGGGAACACTCTGGTCTCTGGCTTCAGATTTTGAGAGTCCAGAGCAAAACACATTACTTGATTGTTGAGGTAAACGTTGACGCTTGTAGTCAGGCTGATGACTGAAACACACTGAAAAACAAAAGTAAATCTTATGACTTGGACCCAGCTTGTTTTTAACATTCTTTTCTGTCTTAATAATAAGTAGGACCTAGCCCCATACTGAAATACCATGTAATAGAAACTAGAGAACTTTCTCCATAACTTAAATAATAATGCCGTCTAAATGAGAGCTGATTCTTTCACTATGCAGGTTAAACTTGACAATCAAGTGCTTTAGTGTTTTTACCTCTTCAGCTTTGAATAAAATATTTTTAGATGTAATTTTTTTAGACCTTATAATGCACATAATAAGTAAAAATATTCTGATCAAGCAAAATTGTATTTTTCTATCCTAATCATGAATAATCATGAATCGTAAACATTCAAAACACTAAGATCATGGCATCCGGTCCCATCACTTCATGGCAAATAGATGGGGAAACAAGGGAAACAGTGACAGACTTTCTTTTCTTGGGCTCCACAATCACTGCAGATGGTGACTGCAGCCACGAAATTAAAAGATGCTTGCTCCTTGGAAGAAAAGCTATGACCAACCTAGACAGCATATTCAAAAGCAGAGACATTGCTTTGCCAACAAAGGTCCATCTAGTCAAAGCTATGGTTTTTCCAGTAGTCATGTATGGTTGTGAGAGTTGGACCATAAAGAAAGCTGAGCGCTGAAGAACTGATGGTTTGGAACTGTGGTGCTAGAGAAGACTCTTGAAAGTTCCTTGGACTAAATCAGTCAATCCTAAAGGAAATCAGTCCTGAATATTCATTGGAAGGACTAATCCTGAAGCTCCAATACTTTGGCCACCTGGCTAATACTTTGGCCATGCGAAGAACTGATTCATTGAAAAAGACCCTGATGCTGGGAAAGATTGAAGGCAGGAGGAGAAGGCCACAACAGAGGATGAGATGGTTGGATGGCATCGCTGACGTGATGGACATGAATTTGAGCAAGCTCTGGGAGTTGGTGATGGACAGGGAAGCCTGGCATGCTGCAGTCCATGGGGTTGCAGAGTCAGACATGACTGAGCAGCTGAACTGAACTGAATCATGAATAGACTGAAGAATTATTGCAGGGTAGGGTTTTAAAGGCACATCAACAAACCAGAAAATAAGGTACTTGAATGTATGTTTTTAATATACAGTCATGAGACTAAAAGTGATTAACATAATTTTAGTATTTGGGTGGGTAATAAGATATTTCACAAAAACTGCCCTTTTAGTCTGGGGTTTAGAGAAGCACACATCCTGCAGTGACTATTCTTTTTTGTCAGTCTGGTTCCCCATTCTCCCCTTTTACTGGTCATGCCTCATCTTTTTTTGAAGGAGACTTCTTCCCATGATGGGAGCTGCCTGTGATAATACCCAGCCCTCCACCCTCTAGGAGGTTGTTCTATTGTTCAGTGTTTGACCATTCATATGACCCAAAATTTTCACCCCCCTGATATTATTCTACATGAACAATCCATCAGATGAAGGAGAGCCACTCAGTGCAAACGGTAGCTCTTCTCCTTGTAACCTAAAACAAACTAGTTTGAAGCTGTACAGACTGAAGGCAGGCCAGAAAGAAGCAGGATTGGGAGAAGGGGCTCTGAGAAAGATGTTGACTTTGATTTGGTTTCTGGTTCTGGCTCAGAAGTCCTCAGAAATGCTGTTCTTGTGTCCTTGCCCTTAAGCTATATCCAGAAAATCCATCATGCCTCCACCCCAATCCAGTTCAGATTGGCTCTGATACTTGGAACCAAAGCGTTCTGACACCTATTGGAGCGTATACTGTACTGACATTTAATGGTACTGATTGGAAGAAAATTTATTGGACAGAACTATAAAAATTTCATAGCCAGTTTACTGTACTCTATTATGGAATGTATTGTATATTGCCAGAAGCATTTAAAACAATTTGCCTTTAACTTGACCTCCTTTGTTAATCTCTATTACAAAGTTTATATTAATTAGGATTGACAGTAAATTGATTGCTAAAATTAGGGACTTTTTCCTTAGTCTGAAATTTTATTTCATTTTCTATTACTCAGAATACTTTCAAAGCACTATTGATATTCAAGAAATAAACTTGTATCATACCTAAATTATGCACCACATCTATTTACACACATACAGATGGTACTGCAAATCTTCATACACTTTTAGCTTATAGCAGCTAGTAGCCCAGAGCCCTGGACTCTAGATGTTTCATTAGCTAAGTCTAGTATTAGGTATGTTGCTTAATTTGTCCAGGTCACAGAAAAATGAGGATGCTGGGACCAATGGAGCGGGGGTAGGGGGGGGGGTTGTCTTCCAGCTTTAAAATCCTAAGATCTCACTAGAAGAAGAAGCAGTCCTATTAGAAAAAACCTGCTGATTTCATAAAAAATAAAACATTATTTTTTACTCTTTCCTTTGGCCTGTTTACTAAAAACATTGTATGAAAGTGTCATTGGGGGAAAAAATCCTACCTGATACAAATGAATGTAAACTATGCTGTCCTTGGAAAAAGTTCTGTTGTCTAAAGGACTCAAAATACATTGGCCTAGATGATGGATGAATAGGATGGATAGATGATGGATGAACAAAGCAACAAACCAAAACAAACAACAACAAAAAACAACTCCACTCTTTAAAGTGTTATTTTTATAATTTCAGAAACATGAAAGTACATTTTTCAAAAACCGTATCTTTTTAACTTCCTCAATAAAAGACAAAAGTCTTGCGCTTGGAATTAAACTGTCAAAAAGTTTAACAGTTGAAAAGTTTAACTGTCAAAAAGTTTAACTGATGAAATAAGTACTCATAGTAATTTTAAAAGAAAATTATTAAAGATCTTTCCTAAAAATTCACTAATGTATTAAATGTACATTATTAAAAATAAATGTTATAATCCTTTAGATTTAAAAATACAATACCTTGATAATTTTTCTAATATTGAGTTTGAAATGCTAAATACTCCCAAAGAGTTGCTCAGTGCTGCAGCTTTGGCACCATATCACAGCTTTGTGACTGTGGTTTGTTAGGCAATTCTACTTGCAAGATATGGAAACTCAAACATATGTCCTCAGGGAATAGAGTTTGGTTCTTGTCTGTTGGGTTTGTGAAGAATACATATGTTAATCAGAAAAACTGAAATCTCAGCCATGATATCAGCTTTCTTTCCTAGGTAGGTTCAACAGGAAGGTTCAACAACAAAGCCTCTTAGGAGAGGGGTGCAGATTGAGTTGAGCTTTATGGAACACAGAATTTGAAGGAGATTCAGAACCCAGTGTATCAGTAGGAATTTTGTGGATTTTAAGAGCCAGAGTTCTCATCCTGCTGGAACATCCCAATCACCTGAGGACTGATTTAAAAATACAGATTTAGAGGCCTCCTCTGCCAAGATCTGGTCCAATACACCTGGGAAAGTGCTGGGAATGTTTTGTTTTTAAAAAGACCCCAGCTAGAAATAACTGAGAAAGGAAGAGAAGTAAAGGAGAAAAGGAAAGATATATCCAATTGAATGCATCATTCCAGACAATAGCAAGGAGAGATAAGAAGGCCTTCCTAAGTGAACAGTGCAAAGAAATAGAGGAAAACAATAGAACAGGAAAAACTAGAGATCTCCTTAAGAAAACTGACAATATCAAGGGAACGTTTCATGCAAGGATGGGCCTAATAAAGGACAGAAATGGAAAGGACCTAATAAAAGCAGAAGATATTAACACGAGGTAGCAAGAATACACAGAAGAACTGTACAAGAAAGGTCTTAATGACCTGGATAACCACAGTGGTGTGATCACTCACTTAGAACCAGACATCCTGGAGTGTGAAGTCAAGTGGGCCTTAGGAAGCATTACTAACTCAGTGTTGGCCACAGGACTAGAAAAACGTCAGTTTTCATTCCAGTCCCAAAGAAAGGGATCTCCAAAGAATGCTCAAACTACTATACAGTTGCACTCATCTCACATGCTAGCAAGGTAATACTCAAAATCCTTCAAGTTAGACTTCAACAGAATGTGAACCAAGAACTTCCAGATGTACAAGCTGGATTTAGAAATGTCAGAGGAACCAGAGATCAAATTGCCAACATAGAAACAGCAAAGGAATTGCAGAAAAACATCTGCTTCATGACTACACTAAAGCCTTTGACTGTGGGGATCACAACAAACTGTGGAAAATTCTTAGAGATGGGAATACCAGACCACTTTACCTGTCTCCTCAAAAGATTGTATGTGGATCAAGAAGGAACAGTTAGAATTGGACATGGAACAACGGACTGATTCTAAATTGGGAGAGGAGTACGTCAAGACTGCATATTGTCACCCTACTTATTAACTTCTATGCAGAGTACATTATGTGAAATGCCAGGCTAGATGAAGCTGGAATCAAGATTGCCGGGAGAAATATCAACAATCTTAAAATGCAGATGATACCACTGTAATGGCAGAAAGTGAAGAGGAACTAAAGAGCTTCTTGATGAAGGTGAAAGAGGAGAGTGAAAAAGCTGGCTTAAAACTCAACACTCAAAAAACTAAGATCATGGCATCCAGTCCCATCACTTCATGGCAAATAGATGGAGAAAAAGTGGAAACCATGACAGATTGTATTTTCCTGGGGTCCAGATCACTGTGAATGGTGACTGCAGTCATGAAATTAAGACTCTTGCTCCTTGGAAGGAAAGCTATGGCAAACCTAGACAGTGCATTAAAAAGCAGAGACATCACTTTGTCCACAAAGGTCCATATAGTCAAAGCTATGGTTTTTCCAGTAGTCACGTACGTGAGTTGGACCATAAAGAATGCTAACTGACAAAGAATTAATGCTTTTGATTGTGGTGCTGGAGAAGACTCTTGAAGAGTCCCTTGGACAGCAGTCTATCCTAAAGGAAATCAACCCTGATATTCATTGTAAGGTCTGATACTGAAGCTCCAATACTTTGACCACTTGATACAAAGAGCAGACTCAATGGAAAAGACCATGATGCTGAGAAAGACTGACAGCAGGAGGAGGAGGGGGCAACAGACGATAAGATGGTTGGAAGGCATCACTAACTCCATGGACATGAGTTTGAGCAAAGTCTAGGAGTTACTGAAGGACAGAGAAGCCTGGCCTGCTGAAGTCCATGGGGTCGCAAAGAGTCAAACATGACAGAACAACAAGGAGATTTTGAATGCCCTGCTCTCTGGCTTGCCCAGTTTTGCCTTGCACTTGGTGTTTGCTTTCTGATTAGCACACTACCTGTTGACTCCTCCAGCTTCTTTACTAAGGGCTCAGCGCCTCACTTCCTTCAAGCCTTAGCTCCAAAATAACCTTCTACTGAGACTTTCTCCATTCCTGTGATAGAAAGTTGCACCCCAGCCTCTGGCACTTTCTAGTTCTCTCCCCAGCATGATGTTTATCCAACATTTACCACCTTCTAATACTGTTTAGTATATTAATTTTTTTTTATTGCTTGTCCCATCCACCAAAATGCATGATCCTTGCAAAATTTTTGTGTATTTTCTCCCTACATGCAGTATTCCCAGCACCTAAAATAGGAAACTCTTGATAAGTATTCGTTGTGCAAATGAGTGAATGGATGTGCGAATGGACGTTTTCTGTGTAGTCCTTTGGCTGATGTTATCTTCTGTTCACTGGAGATGTGTCAGTGCCCTTCTCACATGTGGCCACCCTCTCTGCCTCTTTTTGGATCCAGCTTCCCCAGTTGATTGTCTGATTGAACTGGTTTTTGGGATTGAGTTTTTTCCCAGGTCATTTTGAATGAGTGTGCATTGACTGTTTACAGGTCAGGAACCCTCCCAGGGGTAATCCACAGTGATTCAGGGATTATAGGGCAGGAAAGAGTACTGCCTGGGGCCATCCCTTCAACAGGGCCTGTGGGTGGAGCAGTTTCTCGGAGAAGCCTATTTTGGGGCAGTGAGTGTTCAGCAAATTACCTGACTCAGCTGAGCTTCAGTGTGCTGCTGCTGCTGCTAAGTCGCTTCAGTCGTGTCCGACTCTTGTGCGACCCCAGAGACGGCAGCCCACCAGGCTCCCCTGTCCCTGGGATCCTCCAGGCNTTTGGGGCAGTGAGTGTTCAGCAAATTACCTGACTCAGCTGAGCTTCAGTGTGCTGCTGCTGCTGCTAAGTCGCTTCAATCGTGTCCGACTCTTGTGCGACCCCAGAGACGGCAGCCCACCAGGCTCCCCTGTCCCTGGGATCCTCCAGGCAAGAACACTGGAGTGGGTTGCCATTTCCTTCTCCAATGCATGAAGGTGAAAAGTGAAAGTGAAGTCACTCAGTCGTGTCCGACTCTTCGAGACCCCATGGACTGTAGCCTACCATGCTCCTCCATCCATGGGATTTTCCAGGCAAGAGGACTGGAGTAGGGTGCCATTGCCTTCTCCAGAGCTTCAGTGTAGGTCTACCTTATCTCAGTGCGTTCTTCATAAGTTCCAGAGAATGATGTTTGGGAAACATATGCACATAAAATACTAGCTTATAATGAAGCAAAATGAATGTGAGAAGTTATATAATTTTAGGGGAGAAGTTATATATAATTTATAATTAAGTTGTAGGGGAAGGAATTTAGGAAGAAGTTGCTTAAAGTGCTTTGGGGATTCTCCCTGCCCCTCCACTCCTGAATGCCTTTCAAATGCTATTCTTATTTCACAGTATTCTCTGTTTGTCAGGGGATCCTGATACATAACTTCCAAAGTGATATTTAAGATAGATACATGCAAAAGTGCACACTCAGTCTCCAAAAACAAATTGCACAAATTCAGTTTGGAGGAATATGCTTAAATAGGTATGTATGTGTTAAGGTCCTAGAAAAGGTTTGAGTTTTTGTTTTTAGTTGGAAAAAAACATGACATTTATGAATAGTGCAGGTTGGTAGAAAAATATAAATGTGATATCAAGCTGAATTTTGAAACATCATCATAAGAATGTATAAAATTGTATTTCTCTCTTTTCTCTTTATGCCTGGAAGGCTGGACTCAATTCTAGATGCCACCTTTTAAGAGGCACTAGGGTATGTTTAGAGGTGAGTGTGTGAGGGAGATGCATAGGGCATATGTGTCAACGCTGTGTGAGAAGGGATACACCCTGTTTGCTGACTTGGGCGGTATAAAAAGCTATGTATGGAAGGGGAATTGGACACTTCTGTACTCAGTACATCTAAGTACTACATTTACATTCACTGGATGTTTTAATTCAATTGTATTCCTATTAATGCTAATGATTTAACATGTTATTATTTTCCTCTTTTAAAGTCAAGCAAACTAATACTTGGAGCTGTTTTGTGCTTGTCCAAGGTCATACAGATGGAAGTTATAGAACTAGGACCTGACCACACTACTTTGGAGTTTAAATCAGTGGCGTTTTCTACTAATACCATTGTTACCTACCAAGTTTACAGGGAGACACATTTCAGTTCAAAGTAGGGACTAGCAGGGCTGTTCAAAGATGAACACTATTATGAGATAGGAGTGGTTCCCTATCACTCAAGAGTTCAAGCGTATGCTGGACAGCTGCTTTGCAAGGATCTGGCTGTCCCTTCACTTTATAGATATATAAAGAAGGATATGTTTACCTTATTAACAAAATACTAAAAATGAGTAGAGCCAAAGGAAGTCCAGAGGTGAGGCCTAGTGGATTTAAGTGGCTGAGCTATGTTCAATCTGTTATCATTGGAAAATACGGCACCCAAACACCAGCATTCATAGTCTAATGTGTTTCCTGTTGCAATAGTTGTCCTTTATGTAAGAACTGGGTCCTCACTGTTGTGGAACTAGTGGGTTTGGAAAGAGGAAGGGCAGGGATGTTTGGTGACTTACTATAATAGATTGTTTGGCATGATCCTGCTTTATTAAAACAAGCAAAGAATGCGAGTGGTAGTAGGAGAGGGTTTAAAATGATAATCAGAGAATGCCATATGGTAAAGGAAAGAATACCATGGAAGGTTAAGTAAGGAAGGCAGGGACTGTGGATTGCACTGTATTTCCCTCTTGTTGAGTAGATGCTCAACATGTATTTATTGGAATGAATAGTAGCATCAGTACTTGAACAAATATTTAAAGAGAACTTTCCTAGTGCTGAGTATTGCGCTATGTGCAAGAGCCAAAAAAGAACTAGACAAAAATCTCTACCCTTTTAAGGAATTCCCAGTCTAGTAAGAAAAGACCACCAATCAAAGCAATAGGAAAAATGAAAGCGCTAAGGATTATTGTAGAGACTAGATCAAAATTTGCATGAAAGCAGAAAGGAAAGAGTAATTCAGTGTAAGTGTGTCGGGTGAGGATGTGGTTGTGGAAAAAGGACAGGATGTGAGGGAAGATTCTAAGAGGAAAAGGTGCGCTATCTTTATTATCTTGAAGGACAGCAGACGTTCACTGGTTAAATGAGGGCTGCATTTCAGATGGAGGAAAGCATACAAAGGCACAAAAACAGCCTGAACGTGAGATGTGGTGGGAATTAAAGGTGGAGTTGAAAAGGTCTGGCGATCAGATCATAAATGCCCTTGGATATCACAGTAATTGCTTGAACCTGATTATCCACGTGACAAGCCTTTCAAAGACTTTAAAGCAGGAAGTTTTGTGTTTTTGAAGCATTCCTAGTAGTCCTTAGGAACAGAAGCAGAAACAGTTGACAAGACTTGACCTAAAGGGTGGCAAAGAGGCTAAAGTCATGGACACAGATTATCAGTCACAGAAGTAAGAGGAAATATTAATCCTTGGGACTTTCAATCAGAGAACTTTAGTAGAGAGATTTAGTTGCCTAGTTGTTGAAATGGTACTTTTTTTTCCAGTGGAATTAGGTGATACTGAAGTGAGTGGCACAGTGAGTAATAAGTAAGGCCTGAGATTGGGACCACATGGCTGCCCTGAGCTTGTATTAGCTGATGACTCTTTTGAACTGAATTCAGGAAATGACATAAAAACAATTTGCGCAAGAAAGCTGGAAGAACAAGGACTCTGAAGTCATTACATTTGGAGAAAAATAACTAGGGGTGGTGAAGATGGGCAAGTAGCCATGGTCAGAGGGCCATTTGTGGATAAATTCTGGACTGCCCAAAGGAAAGCTCCCCAAAGAAAACAAATGCCCCGAATCCAGCCCTTTCTCACTACAAGCCATTCCCCTCCACTGCCTTATCCTTCAGCTCCATCACACACCTCTGTGGGAAAGTCGTCTCCTGGCAGTGGGTACTTGGAACTAAAGGAATCCCAACCTAGGATGACAGTGTCAGAATTTTGAAAATCTTGGACACCATATACATATTTCCGTATGAGGGCAGAGACAACAAATGACTTGCGAGGCGTCAAGTGGTCGTGGGGGTGTCTTTCCTTAAGCCCACGCTTCCCGACTCTAGGCCCAGTCCTCCTTCCACCACCCCACGGTGCCTGTGGGCTTGGGAGGCGGGCGCTCCGCGCCTGGTAAGGAGCACCGAGTGGGCCTGGCGGCCTCGGAGGCCCCCGCCTCGCCCAGCCCCCCACCAAGCCCCGCCCCCTTCCCGTGCCGGGCGGGGTCGCCGCGCCGCCGCTCCCCGGGCGCGCGCCGGGCAGCGCGGACTCGGGTCGGGCCGAGGGTTCCGGGAGGTCGCGCCACCCCTGGCCTGACGCACAGAGGGGCCGGGACGCAGCTTGCCACGGGTGACCGGAGCCACCGCCGCCCGGGCCCGCTCCGCCCCCAGCCCGCCTTCCTCCCGCCTCGCCCTCCGCCTCCGCCCGCGCCTCGCTCGCGTCCCCGCGTCCTTCCCACCGCCCCGGAGCCGCCGGCCCCCAGCGCCAGCCAGGTGAGTGTGGCCGCCGGGCTGCCCGGGCGGGACGACCGCGCAGGCCCCGGGGCCAGGCGGGGAGCGTGGGCGGGGGAGGCGGCGGCGGGCCCAGCTCGCTCACCCCCGCGCGGCCGCGCGACTGCGGGAGGGGGGCCCCCGCCCCGTCGCTCCCGCCGCAGCCCCGGCCGCCACCGCAGACAAAGCGCCCGAGGTGGGAGTCCCGCGGGCAGCCCCTGCCTCCGCGCCGCCTGCCGGGTGCGGCCGCGGCCCTCCGAGCCTGGCGGCCCGCGTCTCCCCTCCCGGGCGCCCTTGTTCATTTCTGGGTGAAAGGGACCCGAAACGTGCAACAGGTACGGAGGGTAATCATTATTTTCCGGCGGGTCCGGTCCGCCCGGCGTGCGGGGACCAGATGTGGCGGCCGGCTCCGGGGCGAGTCCCCGCGTCCAGCGCCCGCGGCCGGCTCCTTTGTGTGGCCGGTGACCGGCCCTGGCCGGCGGGTGGGGGACGCCGGCCGGAGACCCCCGGGCTGCAGGAGCCTTCTGGACGGCTCCCTTGAGGCGTGGGGGCTTGGCTTACCCCGGGTATGCGGGCCGGTAACGTCCCTCCAGCCTTTGCAGGACTCACAAAGGGAAGGGAGAGCGGGTTGGCAGGGATATCTGGATGTGTATTTATTTTTATATGCGAGGTAGACATGTATTGGAAAGGAACCGCAGTCTGGCAGGCTCTTGAGGGTTTCTGTGGCATTTCACCCCGCGATGCACCATTTGGACACGGCAGCTGCTGCTACTCCCCCGTGGTTCTCCTCTTGGTGCTTTGACATCTTTCTTAGGCAGGGATACCTGGATGTGTATTTATTTTTATATGCGAGGTAGACATGTATTGGAAAGGAACCGCAGTCTGGCAGGCTCTTGAGGGTTTCTGTGGCATTTCACCCCGCGATGCACCATTTGGACACGGCAGCTGCTGCTACTCCCCCGTGGTTCTCCTCTTGGTGCTTTGACATCTTTCTTAAACAGACATCACCTGAGAAGTTGCAAAGGCTGTTGAGTAACTCGATACAGCTGTTTGACAGGTCTTCGGTCTCTTCACGTTTTGTCTGTGCCAAGTAAACCCACCGTGTATGCTAGCATAGGTTGGCAAACCCTCAAATTAAGATCACCGCTCAAAAATACCCCCATATTGGGAAATATTAACCTGTATGGTTTACTTTGGCTTGATGAACCTTATTTTTCTTAGTTGTGAGAAACTTTTTTTTTTTTTTTAACCCCCAAAGAAAGAATACAAAGTAAAGAACAATTTATCTTTGTTTACATACCTTGGGTCAGGCTGTTACCTAGCTGGTTTCATTGGTATGCTATTTTAGTATAACAATACTAAATGGAAGGAAAATATCTTTCTTTTGCTTTGAGCAATAAAATACTTCTTTGTTCTAGAACCAGGAAGCTTTTATACATAATACTTTGTGTGGCCAAAAGTTAGTGACTGTCTCTACCCCGTGACCAAATACATGAAAAAATACCCAATCATGAAAAATACCCAAAGGACTTAGAAAGCATTACCCAGCTCTATAGATTGTTTTTATATTCCAAATTCCAGGAAATCATTTTGTTGTATATTTATTGAAACAAGCTAGACTAAATTTAACCTTAAAAATTGTGACTACTCGGTAAATTCCCTAGCATTAGGGAATGAACTGGCTGCATTTAAAGAATTTACCAAGCATTTTCTGTGTATAATAGTTGAAAGGAGCTGGTGATGGACCTAGAAATATGACAGCAAAATGCAGAACATGGAAATGGGAAGATCAGGCTTGCGAAGTTCCATCTGCTTGGGTTTTAGTTGATTGATGGGTCTATCTGAAAACTAAGAGGTGAGGTGAAGTCGCTCAGTCGTGTCCGACTCTTTGCGACCCCGTGGACTGTAGCCTACCAGGCTCCTCCGTCCATGGGATTCTTCAGGCAAGAATACTGAAGTGGGTTGCCATTTCCTTCTCCAGGAGATCTTCCCAACCCAGGGATCGAACCCAGGTCTCCCGCATTGGAGGCAGACGCTTTAACCTCTGAGCAGTACTGCATTTTGACCTAGTTTTAAAAGAACTCTCTAAAGATTCCTTGACACACTCTCTACTCCCTAAAAACAAATGATACTAATAAGGATTTTCTTTTGAAGAAATAAACTAATATCAAATTAATCTGATCTGTAGAAAGTTTTTCTGACATAATTAGTTTCACTTTGCTAAAAATATCACTCATCTGTGTAACATCTAACTTCAAAGAACTTTCATAGCTGTTACAAGCAACAGGAATAACCTCCTGAAAAAAGTAATGTCTTTACTATTAAAAAGCAGGAGAAACTTAAAGTTCTACAATAGTTTTATTAAAATATAACTCATATACTGTAGAATTCACTCTTTTAACATGTACAGTTTATTCATAAGGTACTGCAAACATCATCACTAATTCAAGGAGTATTTTCCACATCCTAAAAGGAAACCCTCATACCTTTAACTGCCACTCCCATTCTCCCTCATTGACACTTGGCAGGCACCAGTCTACTTTATGTCTCTGTGGATTTGCTGATTTAGGACATTTCCTATAACTGGAATCACATAATATGTGGCCTTTTGTGTCTTTCACTAAGTGTAGTGTTTCCAGAGTTTATGCATATTATACATATATTAAGACACCTCCTTTTTATGGCTCAGTAATATTCCACTGTATGGATATGCCACGTTTTGTTTATCTGTTCATCAGCTGATGGAAATTTAGGTTGTTTCCATTTTTTGGCTGTTATGAGTAATGCTGCTATGGCTGTTCATTTACAGGTTTTTCTGTGGACTTATGTTTTCAGTGATCTTGAGTATATACTTAGATGTGGAGTTGCCTAGTCCTAGGTAATAACTCTAATAGGTAACTCTAACTATTTGAGGAACTGCCAAATTATTTTCTGTAGTGACTGCATTTTACATTCCCATCATTAAAGTATGAGGGTTACACTTTCTCCAGCCTTGGAGAAGGCAATGGCACCCCACTCCAGTAACTCTTGCCTGGAAAATCCCATGGACGGAGGAGCCTGGTGGGCTGCAGTCCATGGGGTCGCTAAGTGTCAGACACGACTGAGCGACTTCACTTTCACTTTTCACTTTCATGCATTGGAGAAGGAAGTGGCAACCCACTCCAGTGTTCTTGCCTGGAGAATCCCAGGGATGGGGGAGCTTGGTGGGTTGCCGTCTATGGGGTCGCACAGAGTCGGACATGACTGAAGCAACTTAGCAGGAGCAGCCTTGGTAAGGGTGTCTTTTTGATGATAGCTATTCCAGTGTGTGTGAGGTGGTATCTTATGGTTTTTGTTTGCATTTCTGTAATGGCTAATGATGTTGAGCATCTTTAAATTCTTACTGGCCATTTATATATATTTGGAAAAAATGTTTGATTTATAATTTTTCAGTTTATGTTTTCACATGTATTTTTCTCATTTAGTCTTTGAAATAACCCAGTTAAATAGATTTACTCCTATTTTGCTGCTAGGACACTGAGGTTTAAAGAGGTTAAATAATTTGTTCATTTTTTAATCTTATGGAGTTAATAAGAGTCAAGGTCTGAATGTAAACTCAAATCTTCTGACTCTGCTTCCTGCATTCTTTCCACTTTATGAGGCATACAGAAGTTAAATTGTGTTTGCAGCTTTGCATGGTTAATCATCAACATGGGTAGGGGTAAAATAAATAAATCAATGAAACCAAACAACAAAAAGCAGGTGTAGTGTCCACACTGCCTCATGTTCTCCAGTTTTGTTATGCTTTTTCAAATAAATTCTTTGATTTCTCTTATCCTAATAAGGTAGATATCATTTCCATGTTTTCTTTGGGGAAACCTAAAAACAACTTCTTAGTGGCAGTGCTAAACCTAGAACTTGTTCACTGAGACATTGCACTTTCTGTTCCCCTGGAGCTTCCATGTTCTCTATTTTTCCACAAATTTATACCCTTTAACCATAGAGTAATTGAATAATTTCACAGTTTTCATAAACATTAAGTTATTTCTAGGTTACACTGAAATTAATTTTTATTTTTGGACAGGACAGCTTGCCAGATTCACTTTGAAGTGTAGGATTACTGAGGTGTTTATTTCAGTTTTTATGTGTTACTTACTCTGAAATTCTTGTCTCCTTAGACGGTAGGTAGAGGCCATATGTTATTTATTTGTCTTTGCATATCCATTGTCTACCATTGTGCCCAGACATGTAAGAAGGACTCTAACCTTTGTTGGACGAATGAATGCAAATATATTTTTTCCATTTGCCCCCCCCCCAAAAAAATCCAATAAAAGTCATTTTAGAATAAAGGGAGTACAAATTCTAGATAAAGAGTTTCTTATCCCTCGTGTATGACCTGAAAAATAATAAATGATAATTAAAACTTGACTTAAAACAGCACTATCTGATGGAAGAAAGTAAATGTTCAATGCTGGCCTTAAAAAAATTGGCTGCAGGTATCTGGAGGCTGGCACAAATGCTCACTGCCCACACATAGGGTTATACCTTGAGTGTATGTTAGATAAATGAATGCCCAATGAGTGAATAAAATAATTAGTTTTGACTGTGATAGCTAGAGGAGATACGTCAAATGGCTATCAGGTCCTGCTTTTCATTTGTATATTTTAATTGTCAAATATGATACATGTTAATTATAAAAAATTAAAATAATATACAGGAGTATAGAGTAAAAGCCTTTCCTGGTGGCTCAGATGGTAAAGAATCCACCTGCAGTGTGGGAGACCTGGGTTCAATTCCTGGATGGGGAAGAACCCCTGGAGGCAGGCATGACAACCCACTCCAGTAATTTTGCCTGGAGAATCCTCATGGACAGAGGAGCCTGATGGGCTATAGTCAGTCCATGTGGTCACAAGGAGTCGGACCTGACTGAGCAACTAAGCACATGTAGAGTAAAAGGCAAAAATGTCACTTCACTATTTGTCCACATCCTTTCCTTCACCCTCAAGACTACTCCTGTCACAGGTCACCTTGTTAGCAGTTCGGGGTTTATATTTCCAAATGTACACGTTTGCATTTATGTGTATCAGTTCAGTCGCTCAGTCGTGTCCGACTCTTTGCGACTCCATGAATCACAGCACGCCAGGCCTCCCTGTCCATCACCAACTCCTGGAGTTCACTCAGACTCATGTTCATCGAGTCCGTGATGCCATCCAGCCATCTCATCCTCGGTCGTCCCCTTCTCCTGCCCCCAATCCCTCCCAGCATCAGAGTCTTTTCCAGTGAGTCAACTCTTCGCATGAGGTGGCCAAGTACTGGAGTTTCAGCTTTAGCATCAGTCCTTCCAAAGAACACCCAGGACTGATCTCCTTTAGAATGGACTGATTGGATCTCCTTGCAGTCCAAGGGACTCTCAAGAGTCTTCTCCAACACCACAGTTCAAAAGCATCAATTCTTCAGATTGTGATCCACACAGTCAAAGGCTTTGGCATAAAGCTGAAATAGATGTTTTTCTGGAACTCTCTTGCTTTTTCCATGATCCAGCGGATGTTGGTAATTTGATCTCTGGTTCTTCTGCCTTTTCTAAAACCAGGTTGAACATCAGGAAGTTCACGGTTCACGTATTGCTAAAGCCTGGCTTGGAGAATTTTGAGCATTACTTTACTAGCGTGTGAGATGAGTATATGTATGTGCAAATACACATTTACATACCCAGCCATACTTAGTATATACATGTCTATTCAATGGGTTTTCTTATACAAAAGAGATCATACTACACATATTTGTTTTTTACTCAACCTATTAAAGATATTTGCATATGTGATCACAAAAGATAAACACAATATTTAT
The DNA here is from genome assembly GCA_006410635.1 of Cephalophus harveyi. Taxonomy (NCBI): domain Eukaryota; kingdom Metazoa; phylum Chordata; class Mammalia; order Artiodactyla; family Bovidae; genus Cephalophus; species Cephalophus harveyi. The sequence continues at coordinate 316,678 of SJYT01030522.1, forward strand.
GTTTCACTTTGTGTTTGCTTTTCTTGACTCATTTGGTATCAAGATTAAGCTAGTCTCTGAGCATGAATTGGAAAACTTTTTTATTCCTCTATGCTCTGGAATATTTGCCCTATAAACATTTATTGACAGTCACCTAACAATCTTGCAGGGAGGGAAGAGAGCTCTAGGACAACCTTCCTGTGATATTTTTCTGTTTTTATTGTTTTATCAGGTTTTGGCCCTTATTTTCTGTTCGCCTTTTGGTTAAAGTCTTTCCCCCCTCAGCCCACCCTTTCCCCCAGCTCTGATGAGTAAATTGACAAAAGCCAGCGCCAGTGATTACATGAATCATTGCATGCAAGTATGCTTGCTTTTCTCTTAGAAAGATCCAAGGTAGAGTCCTGCTGTTAGTAATTGTATAGCCTAAGCAAGTTACTTACCTTTTTAAAGCTTGTTTCTTTATCCGTAAAATGGTGATAATCCCTATATCACAGAAATCTTAGAAGTATTAAATGAGATGTGAGCTAGTATGTGAGAAATTTCAGTGGTTGGATCCAAAAAGAATGAAAAAATTTATACTACTAACCTATAGCATACTATACAAAGGTACATTTGTCACTGTGGTCATTATAAATTGTTTTAGCTTAATACGGATAAATTTAAGGAGAATAGATGGTGGTGTTAGAGACAATTTCTGCTAATACATTGGAAGGATCTATAAAAATTTCCAGGCCATTTAGAATTTAATTTTGGTAGACAGTTATTTCTAAACACTTGTATGCTTTTGAGGCAGGATAGTAGGAGAAAGTAGTAGACTAAATAGACTTGGATTAATTTTGTATTATCACATGTGACTTTGATAAATTAATTTCTCTCTGTAAAATTGAAGGAATGTACCTACTTTGCAGGGTAGTCATGAGGAAAGTGGTTAAGATAGTGCTTGGCGTCTAATAGATGTACAACTGGTTAGTTTTTTCTTTGCATGTAATGAGTGCCCAACAGTGTTGGACATGAAGTGTTGGGTTCTGCTATTTTAAGACTGCTTGAGGTAGTGGCAAGAACCTTAGTCCCTAAATTAGAGCCTTGGTCCCTAAATTTAGCCTATGTATCACACTGACTAGGCATTGACCTTGGACAAGGCACCTGCTAAGCTTCTGTTTCCTTACCTATAAGAAAAGAGCAAGAAAACTGACACTGAGGATCTGTTTTACATATAGTTTACTAAAGTGAAAGTCGCTCAGTCGTGTCCAGCTCTTTGCAACCCCATGGACTGTATAGTCCGTGGAATTCTCCAGGCCAGAATACTGGAGTGGGTAGCCTTTCCCTTCTCCAGGAGATCTTCCCAACCCAGGGATCAGACCCAGGTCTCCCACACTGCAGGAGGATTCTTCACCCTCTGAGCCACAAGGGCTTACAGTTTACTATAGATTGCAAATCATATTTAATCCTCCCAATAATCTTATAGAGATTATTGTCATTTCTCAAGTTTTATAGGTGAAGAAACAAAGGCACAGGAATTAGACTTTCTGAGGTCCACTTGGTGGACTCCCAACCCCTACCCCCAGTCCTGTCCACGTTCTTTCACTCATTACAGCTATTTCCTCCTGGGGTGGTAGGGTGTTCCCCTGCGTACAGGGAATACCAAATGAGGAACTTTCTGCAAACTAAAATACTAGATGTATTAAAAAGCTAGGCCAGTGTAGGATGAAACTACTTATTTATTAATGATTTCCATTAATAAACTACAAACAGAATTGTTAATGTGTCCTAATGCCTCTGCTTAAGAATAGTAATTTAAATTTTATAATACTTGTGTTGCTCATAATCGCTTTACCTAAATAATTTATTAGGCTTCATTCATTTCCAGTTTGACCAGGTAAAGAAGAGGGGGTAGGGAGCAGTTGTAAAGGAAAAGATAAGCTTTATTCCGCTGTTTGATAGTGGTGTGTGTGTGTGTCACTACATAAATAGTGGTATTTATGTATGGATGCATGTATGGAAGAATTGGGAAGTACAGTTCCCTGACAGTTTGGCATTTATAGAAACTACAGGTTCTTGGAAAGAAGTGGAGAGAATCTGCATTATAATTCATTGTCTGCTAGAGGACTTGCAGAGTCATTTAAAATATGAACCTGCCTTTCTCAGCTGGTTTGTAAAGAGCTATTGATTATATTCTTGAAAGATAGTGATGTCTTTCCTTTTATAGGAGTTGCCATTTTATTTGATAGATTCAGTGATATTGATTTGGCATTTCTGCAAGCCTTGTGCCAGGGATATGCAAAACAAAAAATGCTGTTGGAACATCACAAATAAATTGTGATTCAGTAATAGTATAGAAGGTTTTAGAGATTGTCTCTTGAGGCTTCAGATATCATTTTTATTCTATTTGGTAGGAGTGGGAATTCCTATGTTTAGATTAGAGAATTTTTCAGAGTAGGCTTGAATTGCTCTTGGTATATCTCACTGTTACTGAATGCTTGCTATTTTGCAGAATACGAAGCATTGTGGGCTGTTACCGAAGAGTTACCGAACATGGTTCTTGTCTTCAAAGAGTTTATATTTAGTCAGGAAGGCAATGAAGGAGGAAACCAAGCAAAAGGACACAGAGTTCTTAAAGCTTGTATCTGCTCCTTGTAAAATCACTTTTGCTTCAGTGAACTTTGGTGAGACATAGATTCTCCTAATGGATACTGTAAGAAACATCCCAACCCTTGAAAACTGATAGTTGTGTATCTTGTTCTTTCTCTGTATAGTGTTCTCTTTGCTTTGTAAAAATTACTGTTTGATCTTAGTACCAAGAATAGTTCCCCTTCTGAGTACTTTTCTGTTTATCTCCTGAACTGTGAACTGGATTTTCCCTTAGGTGATGGCTGTTAGAAAGCCAGACCGGACTTGTAGCCTACCCCGGAGCAGCCTTATAGATTTTATGCTGTATATTTTTTCAACTTTTTTCTTGGCATCATTTTGGTGTTTTCCTTATTCTTTTCTATTATTTTATATCTGTTAATTTTTTATAGTTCATGTATTCCTGTAAATTTCATTAATCCTTTCAGAACAAAGTAGGAGTAAATGTAAATAAATATATGTGAAATTCATGGAGGAACTTATCAAGGCAAACAAATCAATATGACGAATAGGTTTTATTTCATGGGCCTGCTGAGATTGATAATGATGGCTGCCTGGAGCCCTGCATTAAGAAGTATCCATAGCTGGAGTCTGTTTCTGTTTTGTAAATAGTGCATTTGTATCATTTCTTTTTAGATTCCCCACATCAGCAGTATTTCTCCTTCTCTGACTTCACTCAGTATAACAATCTCTAGGTCCTTCAGTGTTGCTGCAGATGGCATTATTTCATTGTTTTTAATGGCTGAGTAATAGCCCATTGTATACGTGTACCACATATTTATCCAGTCATCTGTTGATGGTCATTTAGGTGAATTCCATGTCCTGATTACTGTAAAGTGAAAAGTGAAGTCGCTCAGTCGTGTCCGACTCTTTGAGACCTCATGGACTATAGCTTACCATGCTCCTCCATCCATGGGATTTTCCAGGCAAGAATACTGCAGTGGGGTGCCATTTCCTTCTCCAGGATTACTGTAAACAGTGCTGCGTGAACATTGGTGTGTGTGTATCTTTTCAGACGATGTTTTTCTTTGGATATATGCCTAGGGATTGCAGAACTATATGGTAGCTCTATTTTTAGTTTTTAGTTTTTTTTTTTTAAGGAACCTCCATACTGTTCTCCACAGTGGGTGTACCAATTTACATTCCCACCAACAGTGTAGGAGGGTTGCCTTATCTCTACACGCTCTCCAGCATTTATTGTTTGCAGATTTTTGATGATGGCCATCCTGAAGGTGTGAGATGATAACTCCTTGTAGTTCTGATTTGCATTTCTTTAATAATTAGACTTGGGGATTCCTAGGTGGCGCAGTGCTAAAGAATCCGTCTGTCAGTGCAGGAGACCCAAGAGGTGCAAGCTTATTTCCTGAGTCCAGAAGATCCCCTGGAGTAGGATATGGTACCCCCCACTCCAGTATTCTTGGCTGGGAAATTCCATAGGCAGAAGAGCCTGGCAGGCTAGACTTGGACACGACTGAGCAACTAAGCGCACAATAATTAGGGAACCAACTTAATGGTTGTGAGGTGGGGAAGGGGAAGATAGGGAGTTTGGGATTGACATGTTCAGATTGCTCTGTTTAAAAATGGGTGACCAGCTATACGTACTGTATAGCACAGGAAACTGCTGAAATATTACGTAACAACCTAAATGGGGAAATAGTTTGAAAAAAAAAAAAAGATACAAGTATAACTGAATCACTTTGCTGTACACCTGAAACTAACCTAACATTGTTAATCAGCTGTACTACAGTATAAAATAAGAAGCCCCGAACAAACAAAAAGCATTTACAAATGCAAGCAAAAATTTTAAATACTTAGAATATAAAGTACGTTCGTGATCTTATAATCAAAAATTTTAAAAAGAGGTAGTTGGAGGCAGTGTGAATTTAGTGGGAAATGCTGCTGTGGTCGCAGAGCACCGCCGTCCGTGGAGTAGGAGTAGGGTGGCCTGAGTGCCTGTGTTTGCATCTCTGTTACAAAGTATACCCGGTGCTGAGTGGCTCAATAGGTGGGTGGCTTTGAAGTTTATAGCTCGGTTTTGCTGGGAGGGATGCGAAATTGGAGAAGAAGCTGACTTGTTGGGGTTGGTTTGGTTAGAATAAAATGTTTGCACTGCATAAAGGAGAAACGAGGCTGGGGGGAAGAGTGAGGACGGGATGTGGGAAGCTTTAACTGGTAGATGCATGAGACAAGATTTGTTTAAATCTTCTAAAATTCCAATTATTGCCCTATGTTATTTCTAGGGCTTTGCCCGAGTTCAGGTCCATGTCATACTTATAAATTTAAAAGTTAACTGGAAAAAAAAAAGTTAATTGAGTAGGTAATTCACTTGTTTCAAAATTTAAAAAGTGTAAGAGAACACAGTAAAGTCTTATTTCTGTTCCTCAGCTAATGAGTTCTCTATACAAAGTCAACCATTGTTATTAGATTCTTATGTACCCTTCCAGAAATGGTTTTTGTATGTATATGTGCTTTCCCAACTGTTTCACACAAATGATATTTCTATACCTATGGGTATATTGCTTCTTCCATACGAGACACTGTATTCTTTACCTTAATCTTTCACTTCTTAGAAGGTTTGTTTTTTTTTTTTTTAATAGCAGGGCACAAAGAGCTTTCTTCCTTCTTTTAAACATTTTTTTACATTTATTGTTTTGGCCCCACTACTCAGCGTGGTGTGAGAGATCTTAGTTGTCTGCCCTGGGGTGGAATTTGTGTCCCCTGCTGTGGAAGGGCAGAATCTTAATCATTAGACTGCTGGGGAAGTCCTTTGTTCCTTTTCTGTTTTAAATAAACTTTTTACTTTGGAATAACTTTAGACTTACAGAAAAATTGCAAAAAAGTTTCCATATACACCTCACCCAGTTTCATTTCCCTTTAATGTTGTCATCTTACTGTGGTACACAGTCAAAACTGAGAAACTGACGCTTTGTCACTGTTAACAGAATTTATTAGATATCACCAGTTTTGGGGTTCTTTTTCTGTTCCGTGATCCCATCCAGAATACTGTAATTGCATATAGTTGTCATCTCTCCTTGGTCTCCTCTCAGAGTTTTTCAAGGCTTCTTATGACCTTGACAGTTTTTGGGAGTGCTGGTCTATAGACTGTCTCTCAACATGCGTTTGTCTGATGTTTTCCTCGTTAGCATGGGGCTACGGACTTTTGGAAATACTGCAGAGTTGAGTTGTCTTACTCATATCTCCGTAAGGGAGTACTACATGATATTTACAAGACATCGCTGGTGGTGTTTAACTTAGATCCTTTGTATATCGTAGTGTTTGCCAGATTTCTGCAATGTAAAATTGCTGTTTTTCCTTTTCCATTATAGGTGAATTACTAAGTTTAGCCTACCCTCAAAGTGGGAGGGGGAATTAAAGGAACATTTTTTTAAAAATGTAATATTCCTTTAGATGTGTTGAGAGAGAGTGTAATTTCCTTGGAACTGTCTCACTGCCACAAAGATTTGAAACGGTGGACCAGTGTTACAGCAATGTTAGAGCTCAGAGTTTTATTCAGTTAACAAAGGATAGTATACCCTTGAGGTATGAGGGCAGGCCACCCCAAAGGAGAGGCCCCGACTCATCTTGGCTCCCTTTTTTTTTTTTTTTTTTTTTACGTTTTGTCTCCTTACCCCTGAGCCTGTCCTGTGCAAATTAGGGCTAGCCAGGAAGGGGGTGTGTTTGTTTCACCTGAGGTTCTCACTCAGATCCACGGATTTTTCCTTTTGTTTCCTTTTCTGGGCTTTTCCCTTTGTCTTTTAGCCACCACCATTTTGGACTCCTTTTTCCTACTCTTTTTTCCTAACTACCTAACAGATGGATGTATCCTATAGTCAGCTGTTCTCCTTGTTGATGATTTTGGTTGGCCAAAATGTTTGGGTTTTCCCATAGCATCTTATGGGACAGTGAGAACAAACTTTTTGCCCAGCCCAGTATTTAGATGATTTAGTATATTGTAATAGTTAAGAGAATAGGCTCTGGAGCTACACTGCCTAGGTTCAAGCCTTGGCTCACACTAGCTATGCGGTCTTGGGCTACTTTCACTTGGCTTCTTAGTTTTTCCATCTGTACAATATGAATGTTAATAGCACCTGCCTCAGGATTGTTCCAAAGATTAAATGAGTGTATGTGTTAAGTGCTTGGAACAGTGTTTGGTGCTGTATTAAGTGCTAGACAATTTTTTGCTATCATCATTATTAATTTTTTTTGTCCTTATAATAATACTGCAACGAGTAACTTGTTATTTCAATGCAATGGTGGGATAGGCAAGTATGCTATAAGATAAATCCCTAGAAATGAGTACTTGTATTTGCAATTTTGATAGATATTGCCAAATTTCTCTCCATAGAGGTTGTAGCATTCTGCACATTCACCCAGAATATATGAAAACATCTGTTTCTATCTCCCTTTTACCGAATTATTTGATCTTTGCCAGTCCATGTATATCACATATTATGAATTCATTGGACCATCTTTTTGTTGTGAAAAGATGGTCCATCGACTAGGAAGTGATACAAGTTGTCTGGAGGAAATAATTATAGTAACTCGAAAAGGAGTAGTGTGGCCCTGGGAGAGACTAGAGGAAGTACTGCTGTTGAAAGATGGACCGTCTGTGAAGTGGAATACCAAACTGCTGGCCTCTCTTCTGGCGTGACAGCATGGTGTCTTGATAATTGTTGTGGAAGGAATCACCATCTTACATTTGTAGCCAGTGATGAATGAAGGTGCAAGGGTGGAGGTTGGAAGGAAAGACTATAGTTGCATTAAAATAAAATTGAAAGTTAATCTGACACATTGTTTTATGATATGGATACTTATTGTGTAATGATCAGGCAGAAATTAAAAGGTCACTCACAAAATTGTAATTAGCATCATGTTTTAGAGGCTTTTCTTTCTCAGTCTGTTCTCCAGTATGTAGTCATTGCTTGTGGGTAGTTTTTCCCTAATGTCATGTATTGTGTACTCTTGTTGTTGTTATTAAAGTGCTTCCCCTTCCCCCACAACTGCAGTGTAAAAAACAAAAGTGTTAAATCTTGCTTTACATGAGCTGGATGTGCTGTGCTGTGCTTAGTCACTCAGTTGTGTCCGACTTTGCAACCCCATGGGGTGTAGCCCGCCAGGCTCCTCTGTCCATGGGATTGACCAGGCAAGGATACTGAAGTGGGCTGCCATGCCCTCCTCCAGGGGCTCTTCCCAACCCAGGGATCGAACCCAGGTCTCCTGCGTTGCAGGCGGATTCTTTACCGTCTGAGCCACCAGAGAAGCCCTTACATGAGCTGGATAGGGGATGGTAGTGCCGTGATGGTCCTTAGCTGTTTTCCTTAGTTTGCGTTTCCTGTTTTGGAGTCCATTAGCCCAGCCTACCCACTCCAGATTAATAATTTATTTACCTCTTATGCACTGGAGGCTGCTAGAACTCTGGGGTGAGAGCAGATTGCTGGGAGGTTGAGGGCAGGAGAAAATGACCACTGTTCTGAAACAAAGAAGGGATATTAAACCAGGAGAAGAAAGTAGTGGACACCTTGAAAATGGAATCTGTATCCTTGGAATTTGAGATTCTTGGACTCTGAATAATTGAGGTTAATAGAGTGAGCAGGGCGAAGGAGAGCTCAAGTGACCTGTTAACACTTTTGACCCGGTTCCCCCAGGCATGGTATCAGCCTTGATACCATGATATCAGTCAGGAAGACTCAAGCAGTCTTCCTAGTGGCCTCTGCAAAATAAAAACAAAGCTCTCCAGCCCTCGGTCAGCCCAGGTCAACCGAAAGGTAAACATCCCTCCTGACTGCCTTAAACTGCAAACAAGGCTCTTGAAAGGCTGAGCTCAGTGCTTGCTGAAGTCCTTCACCGTGTTGGGGCAGCTGGAAGAGGTGGCCTCTGGAAGGAAGGCCGGGAATGTAGAGAAGTTGGAAGGCAGGGGACAGGAACGCTTAGAGGCAGCTGTGAAGGCAGACGTGGATTTTTCCAAGTTTCACTGGTCCTGGATTCTCTTTCCTCAAAGACAAAAAAAGCTGTTAGAAATATTTTCTCCTTCTAGGCCAAGCACCCACAGACAGGCATCTTGAGTTGTGGTGAGATGGAAACTATTCTACTACTTAGAATTTGTATCCAGCTAACCTCCACAATACCTAAAAACTCCATAATTAGGATGAAGAGTGACGCTTTAGGGCATCTGAATTAAACAGATAACAACACTTGGTCTACAGTTTAATTCTGACTTAAACATACAATTTTTGTTAAAATCCATCTGAGTTAACCTTGTTTTGTACATTGTTCAGTTCAGTTCAGTCGCTCAGTCGTGTCCGACTCTTTGCGACCCCATGAATCGCAGCACGCCAGGCCTCCCTGTTTATCACCATCTCTCGGAGTTCACTCAGACTCATGTCCATCGAGTCCGTGATGCCATCCAGCCATCTCATCCTCGGTCGTCCCCTTCTCCTGCCCCCAATCCCTCCCAGCATCGGAGTCTTTTCCAATGAGTCAACTCTTCGCATGAGGTGGCCAAAGGACTGGAGTTTCAGCTTTAGCATCATTCCTTCCAAAGAAATCCCAGGGTTGATCTCCTTCAGAATGGACTGGTTGGATCTCCTTGCAGTCCAAGGGACTCTCAAGAGTCTTCTCCAACACCATAGTTCAAAAGCATCAATTCTTCGGCGCTCAGCCTTCTTCACAGTCCAACTCTCACATCCATACATGACCACAGGAAAAACCATAGCCTTGACTAGATGGACCTTAGTCGGCAAAGTGATGTCTCTGCTTTTGAAAATGCTATCTAGGTTGGACATAACTTTTCTTCCAAGGAGTAAGCGTCTTCTAATTTCATGGCTGCAGTCACCATCAGCAGTGATTTTGGAATGTCTCTGCTTTTGAAAATGCTATCTAGGTTGGACATAACTTTTCTTCCAAGGAGTAAGCGTCTTCTAATTTCATGGCTGCAGTCACCATCAGCAGTGATTTTTTTTTTTTTGTACATTGTGATGATACTTAAATCTATCAGTTACTTATACCTTAAGTGTGAAACATTTAAGCAGATGATTATTGCTTTTCTCATTAATACTTGACTGAGATCAGATAGAAAATAGGAGTGTTGGTAGGAGAGGTAATTTTATAATTTACATCTTTTGTCCGGGTCATGTTGGACAGTTGTTATCTTTGGGTGACATTTAACAGTTGAGTGTAGCATGATGAAGTCAAGCACAGTGTTGGAGCCAGCGTAAGTCTGAATTAGCACAGAGCCTGGCACTCCTTAATCATTCCACATATGGTAACTAATATCTCCCCATCCAACCCATTTGATTGTCTAATTTATTTTGGAGCACATCATTCAGATATTAGAAAGTGGAAAAAGGTTCAGTGATGTTTCTTACCCATCTGTAGCAAGACATAAGAGTTCCCTTTTGTAGTCATACCTACTACTTCCTTCCCACCTACCTCCTTTCTCCTTAACACCTGGCGACCGTTAATCCAGTCTCCATTTCTGTAATGTTATCATTTCAAAAGTGTTGGATAAGTGGAATCCACCAGTATGTAACCTTTGGGGATTGACTTTTTTTTTCATTCAACATTCAAAAATTTTTCCATTAAATTTTGTGAATAGTCATTTGCATTATTCCATATTTAAATAGTTTGCTTGTAATTGCTGAGTAGTATTCCATTGTACGGATGTGTCACAATTTGTTTAAACATTTGCCCGTTGAAGGACATCTAGGTTGTTCCTAGTTATAGGTTGTTCTGACTAAAGCTGCTATAAACATCTGTGGATAGGTTTTTTTTGTGTGTGAACACAACTCTTTGTTTTTCTGAGAAAAATATAATTGCTGGGTTGCTTGTTTACTTTTTAAAATAAATTTCCAGAATGTTTTCTAGAGTGGTGGTGCTATTTTACATTGCCAGTAGAAGGCGTGAGCGTTACGGGCTGAATTTTGTCACCCCCTCAATTCATAGGTTGAAAGCTTAACTCCCAAACACAACACAAGGTGACTGTATTTGGAGGTGCACCTTTAAAGAGGTGATTAAGATCCTCTAGAGGAGGCCCTAGTCCAGTTTGACTGATGTCCTTATAAGAAAGAGAAATTTTGGTTTTGACTTCCAGCCTCCAAACTGTTATGGCCCTAGCAGACTAATACAGTGAGTGATCTAGTTTTTTTCCTTTTTTGCATCCTGGTCAGCATTTGTTTTTTGAGTTTTAATTGCTCTACAGTGATGCTGCATTGTGGTTTTAATTTGCATTTTCCTGATGGCCCATGATACTGAAAAATTTTACATGTACTTACTCATCATCTGTAGGTCCTTTTTGGGAAATGTATGTACATATTTTTTGTTCATTTTCTGTTTGAATTGTCTGTGTTATTGTCATTTTACTGTTGAATTTCAAGCATTCTTTCATATATTTCATATACAAGTCGTTTGTCAGATATGTGGTTTTGGCATCAAATCTAGCCTAACTCTAGATCTTGAAAATTGATTCCTAAAGTTTTAGAAAACTTTTTGAAGAGAGAAGTTTTACAATTTTCTGCTTATGTAAGTCCATGATCCATTTTTTGTTGATTTTTGCATAAGATGTGATCAAGGTTTGTTACTTTTACCTGTGCATACCCAGTTGTTCCAGCATCAATTGTGGGAAAGGCAGTCTTCATTGAATTGTTTTTGAACCTTTGTCAACAAACAGTTGAGCATATTTGTATTGTATTTCTAGGTTCTCTGTTCTGTTCATTGAGCTAGAGTGTTTATCCCTCTGCCAAGATCACAGAATGGCTGCTATAAGTTCAGTTCAGTCGATCTGTTGTGTCCGACAGCTTGCGACCCCATGAATCGTAGCACGCCAGGCCTCCCTGTCCATCACCAACTCCCAGAGTTTACCCAAACTCATGTCCGTTGAGTCGGTGATGCCATCCAGCGATCTCATCCTCTGTCGTCCCCTTCTCCTCCTGCCCCAAATCCCTCCCAGCATCAGAGTCTTTTCCAATGAGTCAGCTCTTCGCATCAGGTGGCCAAAGTATTGGAGTTTTCAGCTTTAGCATCATTCCTTCCAATGAACACCCAGGACTGATCTCCTTTAGAATGGACTGGTTGGATCTCCTTGCAGTCCAAAGGACTCTCAAGAGTCTTCTCCAACACCACAGTTCAAAAACATCAATTCTTTGGTGCTCAGCTTTCTTCACAGTCCAACTCTCACATCCATACATGACCACTGGAAAAACCATAGCCTTGACTAGACGGACCTTTCTTGGCAAAGTAATGTCTCTGCTTTTGAATATGCTGTCTAAGTTGGTCATAACTTTCCTTCCAAGGATTAAGTGTCTTTTAATTTCATGGCTGCAGTCACCATCTGCAGTGATTTTGGAGC
>SJYT01030522.1:329348-396363 GCA_006410635.1 Cephalophus harveyi
CTGTATTATCATAAGGGATTTGATTTAGGTCATTCCTGAATGGCCTAATGGTTTTCCTTACTTTCTTCAATTTAAGTCTGAATTTGGCAATAAGGAGCTCATGATCTGAGCCACAATCAGCTCCCAGTCTTTTTTTTGCTGACTGTATAAAGCTTCTCCATCTATGGCTGCTATAAGTGTATAATAAGTCTTGAAATCTGGTAGACTGATTCCTCCTGTTTTATTCTAAGATTATTTTAGCTATTCTAGTTCGTTTGCCTTTCTATATAAATTTTAGAATAATCTCTATCTACAAAGAATCTTAATGAGAAGGATTTTGTGGGAAAGTGCATGAAACCCAGTATCAATTGGCTTCCCCCATGGCTCAGGTGGTAAAGAACCCACCTGCCAATGCAGGAGACACAGAGGCTGGTTTCATCCCTGGGTTGGAAAGATCCCCTGGAGAAGGAAATGGCAACCACTCCAGTATTCTTGTCTGGAGAGTTCCATGGACAGAGGAGCCTGGCAGGCTACAGCCCATGAGGTCACAAAGAGTTGGACATGACTGAGCATGCACAGGCACAGTATCAGTTTGGGGAGAATTGTTATCTTTATTCGGAGAAGGCAGTGGCACCCCACTCCAGGACTCTTGCCTAGAAAATCCCATGGACAGAGGAGCCTGGTGGGCTGCAGTCCATGGGGTAGTGAAGGGTCAGACATGACTGAGCCACTTCACTTTCACTTTTCACTTTCATGCATTGGAGAAGGAAATGGCAACCCACTCCAGTGTTCTTGCCTGGAGAATCCCAGGGACGGGGGAGCCTGGTGGGCTGCCGTCTATGGGGTCGCACAGAGTCGGACACGACTGAAGTGACTTAGCAGCAGCAGCAGCAGCAGATGTCTTTTTTGGCCTTCCGTTGTGGCTCAGCTGGTAAAGAATCCTCCTGCAATACGGTTTAATCCCTGGGTTGGGAAGATCCCGTGGAGAAGGGAAAGGATAAAGGGATATCGTAATTATATTGAGTTGTCCAGTCCATGAACAGTGGTAAGTTTCTCCATGTTCTATAGATCTTCGATTTCTCTCATCAGTATTCAGCATGGAAGTATTATATATGTTTTGTTAGATTTATACCTACATATTCCATTTTGAGGGCTTCCCTGGTGGCTCAGAGGTTAAAGCGTCTGCCTCCAATGTGGGAGACCTGGGTTCAATCCCTGGGTCGGGAAGGTCCCCTGGAGAAGGAAATGGTAACCCACTCCAGTATTCTTGCCTGGAGAATCCCATGGACGGAGAAGCCTGGTAGGCTACAGTCCACGGGGTCGTAAAGAGTTGGATGTGACTGAGTGACTTCACTGTACTATACACTATTCTATTTTAGGGGTGATTATAAATGGTGTTGTTTTTCAGTGTTCCATGTTACTGCTAGTATATAGAATATAGTTGGTTTTTGTGTGTTAATCTTGTACCCCACAACCTTGCTGGGCTCATTTATTAGTTCTAGGAATTTTCAGTAGATTCCTTAGAATTTCCTACATAGATATCATCTGCAGAGAGGGGCAATCTTTTTTCCTTTTTGATCTGTATGCTTTATCGTTCTTTTTCTTGTCTTGCACTGATTAGAGCTTTCAGTGCAATATTGAATAAGATTGGTGAGAACAGTCATACTTGCCTTCTTCCTTATCCTAGGGAAGAACTTACTCAGTCTTTCTCCATAAGTATGTTAGCTGTAAGTTTTTTTGTATAAGCTCTTTATCAAGTTGAGTGTGTTCCATTCTTTTCATAGTTTTTAAAGAGTTTTATCATATATCAGTATTGAAATTTGTCAGTTGTGTTTCTTACAACAATTGGTATGATTCTGTGATGTGTTCATGGTATTCCCTTATTATTTTTGCTCTGTACAGTCTATAGTGATATCCTTGATTCACTCCTGATACAGGTAATTTGTGATTTTTCTCTTTTTGCTCATTTTCACTGTTTTTTAAAGTTTTTTTGGTTTTCTTTTGAGATATGGAAGCTTAGATTATTGATCTGAGATTTTTCCTCTTCTAATTTATGCATTTAATAATTTTCCCTTCACTTCTTTAGTGATGTTCAGCATTTTTGATACATTGTATTTTTGTTTTCATTTAGTTCAGTGTATGTTTTTTTCCCCCGCTGAGACTTCCTATTGACCCTATGAGTTATTTAGAAATGTGTAGTTTCCAAGTGGTCAAGAGTTTTCTTTTTATCTGTTATTTCTAGTTTGATGTCTGTTTTGATCAGAGAAGATATTAGGTTGTTAAAAAAGTAATTGCAGTTTCCACCTGTGAATTTTAAATCCTTTTAATTAGGTGCAATTGTTGCCAGTGAGAAATAAGTTTGTTTATTCTTGTAGCGTAAAAATCTGTGCTTCAGGATTCCACGAACTCTTGGAAAGTATTTTCTGCCTCCTGCTGGCTGTGGAAGCATTTTTCCCTGCAAAAGTTGTTGAGATGCTTGAGGAAGTGGTAGTCGATTGGCTAGAGGTCAGGTTAATATGGTGAATGATGCAAAACTTCCTAGCTAAATTTATTCAACTTTTGAAACATTTGTTGCGTGATGTGCTGTCAGAAGTTCTTGTTGAGAAGAATTGGGCCCATTCTCTTGACCAATATTGGCTGCAGGTGTTGCAGTTTGGGGGTGCATCTCATTGATTTGCTGAGCATACTCCTCAGATGTTGTGGTTTCACTGGGATTCAGAAAGCTGTAGTGGATCAGAGTGGCACCAGACCACCAAACAGTAACCATGATCTCTTTTTGGTGCAAGTTAGGCTTCGGGAAGTGCTTTGGAGCTTCTTGATCCAGCCACCGACCTTGTTGTCCCTGATTGTTGTATAAAATCCACTTTTTATCTCAGGTCTCAATCTGATCAAGAAATAGTTCATTATTGCATAGAATAAGAGAAGACAACTCTTCAAAACAATTTTTTGATTTGCAGTCATCTCATTAGGCACCCACTTTTCAAGCCTTTTAAACTTTTCCAGTCTGCTTCACATGCTAAATTGCTGTAGAATGGTCAATGTTGAGTTCTTTGGCAACTTCTCTGTAGTTGGAAGAGGACCAGCTTTGATGATCCTCTGGGTTGTTGTGAACTTCCTAAGGCCGACCACTGTGCTTCTTACCTTCAAGGCTCTCATCTTTGCAAAACTTCTTGAACCAACACTGCACTATATGTTCTTTAGCAATTCCTGGACCAAATGTGTTATTGATGTTGTAAGTTGTCTCTGCTGCTTACAACCCATTTTGAACTTGAATAAGAAAATTACTGGAATTTGCTTTTTGTTAGCATCATTTCCCTAGTCTAAAATAAATATAAATTAGACATCAAGTA
Source organism: Cephalophus harveyi (assembly GCA_006410635.1). Taxonomy (NCBI): domain Eukaryota; kingdom Metazoa; phylum Chordata; class Mammalia; order Artiodactyla; family Bovidae; genus Cephalophus; species Cephalophus harveyi. The sequence goes on from SJYT01030522.1 coordinate 332,678, forward strand.
GTAAGTCATTAGCAAAAACATAAAGCGAGAAATGCACATTAAAATGATGTATGACATAACCACATTTATTTATTTATTTGCTGTTTGAATCAAACAGCAAAATTCAACAATGCCAAATCTCAGTTACTTTTGCACCAACCTAATACTTTGTGTGATTTCGGTTACTTTTTAATTTGTTGGGATGTGTTCTATGGCCCAGGATCTACATTAATACGGTTTATCTTAGTACACATTCCATGCGGTTTTGGAATGAAATATGTATTCTGTTATTGTTTGGTGGAGTGTTCTATACATGTCACTGACTCCTGTTGGGTGATACTGCTGTTGAGTTCTGTAGCCTTGCTGATTTCGCTCTAGTTCTACCAGTCATTGAGAGAAGGATGTTAGTCTCCAACTAAGATGGTAGAGTTATCTGTCTTTTCAGTTCTTTCAGTTTTTGCTTCACATATTTTTTAATTCTTTGATTGGTACATTTAGGATTGTTGTGTCTTCTTGATGGATTGACTCTTTTGTCATTCAATAACATGCTTGTCCTTTTCTGATCATTTTCTTTGCTCCAAAGTCTACTTTATCTGATGCTAATATAGCAATTCCTGTTTTCCTTTGATTAATGTTTATATGATTTATCTTTTTCAGTCCTTTTACTTTCAGTCTGCCTTTATAGTTATATTTGAAGTGAGTTTCCTATAGACATACATAGTTCCTTGTAGACATTATATAGTTGGATCATGTTTTTTAATTCACTCTGCTAATATGTCTTAATATATTTAGGCTTTTATATTTTATGTAGCTTTAGGTTTGTTTGGGCTCCAAAATCACTGCAGATGGTGACTGCAGCCATGAAATTAAAAGACGCTTACTCCTTGGAAGAAAAGTTATGACCAACGTATGCCATTTTATTTTTTGTTTTTTCTTTATCTCCGTATTTTTCCTTTCTTTTAGTCTCTTTCTGTGGGTTAACTTGGCCATATTTTAGAATTCCATTTTGATATATCTGTTGTGTTTTGGATTTATCTCTTTATATATTGGATGTTTGGTGTTTGTTGTAGGTGTTACATATGCATAACTTATTACATTCTGCTGTTATCATTTTACCAGTGAAATATTAAAACCTTAAATTCCTTTGTATCCCTGTACATCCTCCCTTTTATTATATAATTATCTTAAAGTGTTTCCTGTATGTTCATTTAGAACAACATCAGACAGTTATAACTTTTCTTTCAACTATCAAGCATAATTTAGGAAACTCAAGAGGATAAGGAAAGCCTATTGTATCTACCCACATATACCTATATGTATATGTGTGTGTGTTGTTATTTTTTCTTTTTGCCCTGCTGCATGACATGTGGGATCTCACTGACAAGGGGTCAAACCTTTGCCCCCTGCAGTGGAAGCATAGAGTCTTAACAACGGGACTGCCAGGGAAATCCACTACCATATTTTTGCTTACTGTTTTCCCTTTCCTAATATTTGGACGTTCCTTCTTTTATTATTTTCTTTTCTTCAGAGAACTTGTTGTAGTTATTATTTTAGGGTTTGTTTGTGGGGGATGAATTGGCTTAGTTTTTTCATATCAAAAGCTCTTGATTTCTTCCTCATGACTAAAGGACTTGTGACTTGGTGTACATTTCTTTAGGTTTATCCACCTTTGGCTTCACTTAGCTTCTTGAACCTGTAGGTTTCTGTCTCTTGCCATATTTCTGCAAAGATTGGTTAGGCCAAAATTTTGTTTGGGTTTTTCCATATCTTTCCATAAGATTTCCATAAGTTTTCATAAGATTATGGAAAAACCCAAACATACTTTTGGAAAAAGTACTTTATGTTAAAAAAAAAAAAAAGTACTTTATGTAAAAGTACTTCCATACTTTATGGAAAAACCCGAACATACTTTTCGGGCAACCCAATACTATTTCAGTCACCTCTTGTCCCTTTTTTCCTTTACTTCTGGGATTCCAGTGACACAAATATCTTTTGTTGTAGTCCCACATTTCCCTGAGGATCCCTTCATTTATTTTACATTCTGTTTAATTTCTGTTGTTAAGATTGGGTCATTTCTACTCTCTTCTAGTTTATTGATCCTTCTGTCCCCACCACTCTGCTTTGAGTCCATATACTTAGCTTTTTTATTCAGTTACTGTATTTTTCTGTTCTAAAATTTCTGTTTGGTTCTTTATATCTTCTATTTCCTTGCTGAGCTTTTCTGTTTCTTTTTTTTGAGGTTTTGTCTTTTTCCGTTACTTTTGTGCATAGTTGCTTGCTGAAGCCTTTTCACCATGGCTGCTTTAAGATCTTCGTCAGATGATTCTAGCAGCTTTCCACGTGGCCTCCACTGACACAGCAAGGATGGGGGTACTGGAATACGGGGGCTCATTATGAGGTGACTGTCTTGAATCCCTCCTTGACCTTCCATGACACGAGTGCCTAATGTGCCTCATCACAGCCTGGGGAGGGTGGGAGCCTAGGCTTCCCATGCCGCCTTCGCTGGCGTGAGTGGGGATGGGGTCATGGGTTTTTGCACAGTGGTTAGCTGGATTAGTACTGTTATTGCCTGAAAGTTTTCTGTCTTACTAGACTGTCCCTAGGGGCTTCCCTGGTGGCTCAGAGGTTAAAGCGTCTGCCTCCAATGCGGGAGACCCGGGTTCGATCCCTGGGTCGGGAAGATCCCCTGGAGAAGGAAATGGCAATCCACTCCAGTATTCTTGCCTGGAGAATCCCATGGACGGAGAAGCCTAGTAGGTTACAGTCCACAGGGTTGCAAAGAGTCGGACATGACTGAGTGACTTCACCTTCACCTTCAGACTGTCCCTACCTGGTCTTTTGGTTAAAGAGAACAAACTTTTTTGGGTTTCTTTTCGTCTTTGCCTGTTACTGTTTCTAAATTGTCAGATTTTCAGCTGCGAGTCTGAGATACATGAGGCAAAAAGAAAGCTCAGGGATCTCACCATATGACTTGTTCCTCAGGTCTTGAGGTTCCTAGGCAGTCTTCCTTCTTCTCTCTCCCTTTTACAGATTTCTAATATTAGTTTTATGTGTAATATTTGTAATGACTTAGGGCTTTCAATTGCCCTAGAAGAATAGGGGAAAGTACTTTATTCTGTCTTCTTGGAAGTGAAACATCCTGTCATTTCTTTTTAAAAACTTCCAATGACTCCATTGCCTTTTAGATGAGTATCTAAGTTTCTTAGTTGGTCAGAGACCTTTCCAGTCCATAAATAATCATAGCTTTTCTTTCCATTTCCAGCCACTCCTGTTTGTCTCCAGCACATGTCATATTGAATTCTCCCCTCTGTTATAAACAGATTCTGCACTTACTGTCTTTATGCCAGGAAAGTGAAAGTGTTAGTCACTCAGTCCTGTCTCGACACTTTGTGACCCCTTGGGACTGTAGCCAGGCTCCTCTGTCCATGGAATTTTCCAGGCAAGAATACTGGAGTGAGTAGCTATTCCCTTCTCCAGGGGATCTTCCTGACCCAGGGATCAAACCCCAGTCTCCGACATTGCAGGCAGATTCTTTACCATCTGAGCCACCAGCAATGGCTTATACCACGGTCTTCACCAGTTTGGTCTTCTGCCTGAAATGCCGGTCTTTCATCTCATGGCTACTTTGTAACTTGCAAACTTTGCTAGGTGGTTGACTGCATCATCAGTTCTTTCAGAGGATTTGAAGCTGGAATGATTATAAAACAGTATATATTCTATGTTATACTAATTATGTATTCCTTCTAAAGTAAAGTAATTGTTATAATTTTAATTGTTAAAATATCTGCATCACCAGCAAATGATTGTGAGAGTCTTACTCTGTTGAATAATGGACTTAAATGTTGGTATTTTGAATGATGTTTCTTTTGAAATACAGTATTATTAGTGCTGAATGATACTTTAGTATTTTGAAGATGCTTACTCCTTGGAAGAAAAGTTATGTCCAACCTAGATAGCATTTTCAAAAGCAGAGACATTACTTTGCGGACTAAGGTCCGTCTAGTCAAGGCTATGGTTTTTCCTGTGGTCATGTATGGATGTGAGAGTTGGACTGTGAAGAAGGCTGATCGCCGAAGAATTGATGCTTTTGAAGTGTGGTGTTGGAGAAGACTCTTGAGAGTCCCTTGGACTGCAAGGAGATCCAACCAGTCCATTCTGAAGGAGATCAACCCTGGGATTTCTTTGGAAGGAATGATGCTAAAGCTGAAACTCCAGTCCTTTGGCCACCTCATGCGAAGAGTTGACTCATTGGAAAAGACTCTGATGCTGGGAGGGATTGGGGGCAGGAGAAGAAGGGGACGACCGAGGATGAGATGGCTGGATGGCATCACTGACTCAATGGATGTGAGTCTGAGTGAACTCCGAGAGATGGTGATGAACAGGGAGGCCTGGCGTGCTGCGATTCATGGGGTCGCAAAGAGTCTGACACGACTGAGCGACTGAACTGAACTGAACTGAATAATTATAAAGACCTGGCCAATGGTTTTGAATCTTAGCTGCATATTATGGTCAGCTGGGGAGGTTTGAAACCTTTTTCCTATGACCAAAGTCTAGAGATTCTGATTCAGTTAGCTGGGAGTGGATATTTTTTAAAAGGTCCCATAGTGGTCCTAATACATAGCTGTGTTGAGAACCACTGGTCTGGTCTAGAATTAGATTATCAACAAATGTAAGTGGACATCAAGGATTTCAGTCACTGTTAAGGTTTTGTCCTGGGATGTTTCCAGTTATGTAGCTTTTAACTTTGTCTTTCAGTGTTTCTACCTTAGCAGAGTTTTAAAAAGCATGTTGTACATCCTGCAGATGACTCATGCATGTGATTACGGGATAAAACATTATATGAAATACGATCTAGTTTGCAAAGAGAAGATGACACTTTGTGAAAATATTTCCTTAAGTCACTTAGAATTACTAGGTCTAAGATGTTTTTGAAGATTTAATTCACTTTTTTTAAAAAAAACAAAGGATTGCTTTTAGAACAGTGAGATAATGTACATCCTGTTATACAGTCCATTTAAACTACAGTTGTTTATTAAATTAATAGTATTAATCTGACTTTGAGTTTTGTTTTTTTTTTTTTAGGGAGGGGGGTCAAACTAAGATACATAGAAAGAGTATAGTATCTTAGCCTGATTATAAACAAGCAATTTGTACCAGAACTGAGAAATTGGACATTGGTAGTGATTGTGAAGTATAGCACTCTTGAATGTCCTATGTTAAAATTGATGTAGACATTTGACATTTAGGTAGGTAGTATGCTTGACTAAAATGGTTAACAGGGCTTTTAATTTCAATAATAAAAGCGGTTACAACTAAGGAAAAGAAAAGCAACTCAAAGGAAGGAAAAAAAAAAGGTCAGTTAATAGAGAATACAGAGGAAAAAAATAGGATCAAAGACAAGAATTCAATTAACTTTTCTGACAACAAAGCCTTTTCTCTGAGGAAGAAGAAATTAGGCGATCTAGTTCATTCTTTATTTTAGGGACACTTACTCAGTTTGGCTTATTATATATGACCTCTAGAAGAAGAATATAGAAAGAATTACAAAATAACACTGACTTTTCTCCTACAGTTAGTAATTTATTAAGTAATAAGTTTGCAGTTTCATATAGGAACTGGTGTGGCTGAGGGGACTACTGAAAAGAACTGATACTTTATATTAATTTTAATGAATGATGGTTACAAAGTTATTGGTTGATTTTCAAATTAGCACTTGTCAGGTCTGTTTTTCTAAATGTAGTTTATTCTGTAAATGTAATGTCTTATTTAATGTATATTTTAACAGAGTCTAAGAATTTTGAAGGAAAATAATGAAGGATTCTAGGATATCTAAGGGAGAATCAAGAGAAGATACTAGTTTTTATCATTATGCCAACAGCTTTCTAGAGGCTTGTTAATATCATTATGCATATAGATTCATTTCAAAATCTATTTACCATGGTTGTATTTTGGTTCTTTCTGGTAGGAAATAAAGATGCCAACTCCGATGGACACTTTTGTGTGGTGAGCAGGCCTGGGGGACATCTCTGTATTCCCAAACCCTGGGGAAGAGTGAGGATTGATTCCTTATAGCCCGTTTCCATTTTTGGCATACATGTCTGATTACCAGCACTTGCTATCCTTCCAGACTAACTCAGCCATTTGTCTTCCATTTACGGCGTTCCTTTGTGCTCTAGATGCTGTACTTGGTACTTGTAGGAAAGGGATGGTTGCATAATGGAAAGTTAAACCACCTCAGTCCTTGGCATTCTGGAATATATACTTTTAGTAGATGTTAAATTTTATATGTGGAAATGCAGGCTATGATAGAAACATGTAGGAACGGCAAGGCAAACAGGGGCTGGTCCCATGCTAGGTCTCCAAGACAGTCTAAGACAAGGTGATCGTTGGAGGCTATTAGAAGAACCAGGAGGGTGAGGCACTGAAGACGTCAGTAACAGTCATGATTCTGCATATTTGTACATGAGAGTATTTTCTTCATGGAAGCTTTCACATGTATTATTATGTGATTAAGGATCCATTTCTTAAGAAAATAATTTTATTTATCCCTGTAATGTTTATATTGGAAAGGAGGACGAATGAACCAATGTTCTGTAATATTTTCCTCTAGACTTCCTGATAGAAAATTATGTAATTGGCTTAGTTACATATCAGGAAAAGTAAGATTAAGCAGTGATGGGCGGGGGAGCCTGGTGGGCTGCTGTCTATGGGGTCGCACAGAGTTGGACACGACTGAAATGACTTAGCAGCAGCAGTAGCAGTAGCAGATTTTTTTAAATAGAATTCAGTTTAAATAAAAAACTACTGCATTTAAAGCACTTTGACCAAAATGGTGTTTCTTGTGCATAAGTATTATAAAGGGAAACTATTTTTGGTTTTGTACTGTTTCATATCTATAACTTTATTTTAGTCACAGTTCATAACTTATAAGGCTGTGAACAACAATATGTTCTTTATAATCAAACTACAGAAAATAAAAAATTGGAAAATTGTGTCAGATTATTTGTTTTCTAGAGATAACTGCATAAAAGTTAAGTCTAGGGCTTGTTCTAACTTATATAACAAGCAAAAGCATATGTCATCTCCCTGTGAAAGGTATATTAGTCTTAAAATTTCATTTTCATTTTTTTTAGCTTTTACTTTTCAACATGTAGATAGAGACTTTCTTAACATTTCCTACTCTTGAGGACCCAGTCTAGTCTGAGTAGTTCAGCAAGTAAGTATGACTTGGTCCTTCTGTCAGTGACTCCCCGCTCACCTCAGAATGAGAGTTACTGTGTGATAAGTGTGATGCTGTGTGATAAGTGTGCTAGAGATTGGTGGTGGTTCAGTCATCAGTAGTGTCCAGTTCTTTGCAGGCCCCACAGACTTCAGCACACCAGGCTGCTCTGTCCTCAGTTTGCTCACGTTCGTGTCCATTTAGTCGATGATTCTGTCTAACCATCTCATCCTCTGCTGCCCCCTTCTCCTTTTGCCTTCAGTCTTTCCCAGCATCAGGATCTTTTCCAGTGAGTCAGCTCTTAGCATCAGGTGGCCAAAGTATTGAAACTTCAGCTTCAGCATCAGTCCTTCTGATGAATATTCAGGGTTGATCTCCTTTAGGGTTGACTGGTTTGATCTTGTAGTCCAAGGGACTCGCAAGAGTCTTCTCCAGCACCACAGTTCAAAAGCATCAAGTCTTTGGTGCTCAGTCTTCTTTGTGGTCCAACTCTCACATCCATACATGACTACTGGAAAAATCATAGTTTTGACTGTATGCACGTTTGTCAGCAAAGTGATGTCTCTGCTTTTTAATATGCTATCTAGGTTTGTCATAGCTTTCCTTCCAAGGAGCAAGCAAATGTCTTTGAATTTCATGGCTGCAGTCACCCTCCACAGTGATTCTGGAGCCCAATAAAGTGAATTCTTCGTGGAGCTATTAGTAATAGAGATATTATAGAATAGGATTAAATATTAGCACGAAGGAACCAGAGAGTGGTTACATCTTCACACTGTGTATTGTGTCAGGGAAGGTTTCACAGGGAAGGGAAGCCAAGATAAGATTTAAAGAATAAATAGGAATTTCTTTGATTGGATAGATAAGGATATTTCAGCGTAGATAGCATACACCAAAGCACAAACAGTGCAAGTGCATTGCAGGTTCAAAGAACTTCATTTGCTTTCTTCCAGGTGAGAAGGGCACAAAATAGAGAGGCAAGTGCATGATCTGGAGAAAACAAGTCTATGTAGAAGGGTTGCCATGGAGACCATTTAAGATTTTAAAGTAGAGTAGTGAGTCAGAGATGGAGAAGGCAGTGGCACCCCACTCCAGTACTCTTGCCTGGAAAATCCTATGGACAGAGGAACCTGGTGGGCTGCAGTCCATGGGGTGGCTAAGAGTCAGATACGACTGAACGACTTCCCTTTCACTTTTCACTTTCATGCACTGGAGAAGGAAATGGCAACCCACTCCAGTGTTCTTGCCTGGAGAATCCCAGGGGCAGGGGAGCCCGGTGGGCTGCCGTCTATGGGGTTGCACAGAGTCGGACACAACTGAAGTGACTTAGCAGCAGCAGTGAGACAGAGAAGGCAATGGCAGCCCACTCCAGTACTCTTGCCTGGAAAATCCCATGGGTGGAGGAGCCTGGTAGGCTGCAGTCCATGGGGTCACTAAGAGTTGGACACAACTGAGCGACTTCACTTTCCACTTTCATGTATTGGAGAAGGAAATGGCAACCCACTCCAGTACTCTTGCCGGGAGAATCCCAGGGTCAGTGGAGCCTGGTGGGCTGCTGTCTATAGGATCTCACAGAGTTGGACACGACTGGAGCGACTTAGCAGCAGCAGCAGCAGTGAGGTGGTTTATTTTGTAAGTGTGTGAAAGTGGAGAGTGCAGAGATCAGGAAATCATTTAGAGGTTATATGATAATTCAATCAATAGTGCTGTTGAAAAGAAGAGATGGATTCAGCAGATTATGTGGCCATTTGGATAGAGGTTATAAGAAGAGAAAAACCTCTCAGGTTTTTGGCTTTGGCTTTAATATGTGTGTGTGGGTGCACACTTATGGTTGGGGAATAATGTAAAAAAGCATTATTGTCAAATACTACTGTATTTTACCCAAATAAAAATATTTATTTAATTTCAAACTTGGAGAAAAGTTGCAAAAATAATTCAAAGAATTGCCATGTCCTCTTTCTTCACCATAGATTCCCCAAGTGTTAAGTTTTTGCCACAGTTGCTTTTCATAAAGCAATAAATAGTTGTTTTTTTTTTCTGAACCATTTGAGAGCAATTTGTTAACATAAGGCCCTTTGTCCCTAAATCCTTCAATTTACACTTTACAAAAAGCAAGGATATTTTCTTATATAATCACAGTACCATCATCAAAATTGGGAAATTGACATTGGTATAACACTGTGTCAGTTTTTAAAAAATTTTTCTGAATATCCTAATGTCCTTTTGATTAAAAGAGAAAAAAACTTGTTTTCTGGGTAAATGGTTCAGTCTAGGATCAATTTGTTTCTTTTAATTGCCATATCTCTTTAATCTCCTTTTAATCTAGAACACTTCCTTGGTCTTTGTTTCTTGATAAAAAATTTTTGAAGAATACAGTTTATTTTGTAAAAATATTCCACCATTTGGATTTGTCTGATGTCTCCTCCTGATTAGATTTAGGCTGTGCATTTTTGACTGGAATACTACACAAGTGAGGACTTTGCAGGTGGCTCAGTGGTAAAGAATTCGCCTGCTAATGCAAGAGATGCAGATTTGATCTCCAATTGAGAAGATCCCTTGGAGTAGGAAATGGCAACCTGCTGGAGTATCCTTGCCTGGAAAATTCCGTATACAGAGGAGCCTGGTGGGCCACACAGTCCATGGGGTTGCACAGAGTCGAACACGACTGAGCAATTGAGCATGTGCTACACAAGTGTATCAGCGTGCAATATCAGAAGGTCCATACTATTGTTTTATTCCTGGTAATGTAATTTTTTATCACCTGGTGTAATGTCCTCCAGGTTTTTCCACTAAAAAATCAGTTTTTTTTCTTTGTAATTAATAGGCATCTTTTGGGGAGATACTTTGAGACTCTGTACATACCCTGTTTCTCATAAAATCTTGCCTAATAATTTTAACAGATGACAGTATTTTTTACCTGAATCATTCTGTGTCCTTCTGATGTGTACTCATAAATCAAGATGTTTCAGGATCCTTTTGTACTCTGTACAGATTCCTGCCTTGGAATTTGCCATTTTTCAAGGAGGCTTGATTCTTTATAGTAGCAGTAGTAAATAAAAATCATGATCTAGACGTTTGTGCTCATTGCTACCGAGAGGTCATAGATTTTAGGCTCCTGTTAGGATTTTCCAGAGGAACAGAACTCATAGGAAAGAGGTATAAGGAGATTTATCACCAGGAATTGGTTCATGTGATTAAATTGGCAAATCTAATCTATAGGGTGAGCTGGCAGGCTGAGAGACCCAGGGAGAACTAATGTTTGCTGGTCCATTGAACTAATGTTCCAAGGCCATTAGGCAAGAAGAGATGATGTTGCAGGTTAGTCCAAAGGCAGTCTAATTGGAGAATTCTTTCATGTTAGGAGTCAGTCTCTTTGTTCTGTTCAGGCCTTCAGCTTGTTGTATGAGGACCACTGGTGATATGAAGGGCAGTCTGCTTTACACTATTGATTGAAATGTTAATCACATCTAAAAACATCCTTGCAGAAACAAAATAATGTTTCATCAAATATCTGGCCACTCTGGGCCAAATGACACATAAAGTCAGCTGTCTGAGCCTTCTCAGTGGGCAGAGCTAGGGGACACACATACACATCCCCTATATTAAGTGAGAACTATGAGTACATACTACTTTTTTCCAGCCATCATTATGGGCTTCATTGTAATCTCCCTCCCTAGTTTCCATATTTGTAACTCCCTTCTTTGACAGTGAAAATTCTAGGTCCTGTTATCCACAATTTACTTACTTATTTGTTCCATCCTGGAATACATATCAAGCAATTCAGAATTGTTAATCTTTTTTTTTTTTTTTTTTTAAAATTCAGTTGGCTGTGTGAGGTTTAAGATTAGGGTTAGTTGTTGCGTCTCAGTTGCAGCACACAGGATCTTCATTGCAACTTGTGGGGTTTTTTGTTGCGGCCCATGGACTCTCTAGTTGTGGTACAAAGGGCTTAGTTGCTCAGAGGCATGTGGTAGTTCTCTGACCAGGGAGTGGACCACATCTTTTGCACTGCAAGGCAGATCCTTAACTACTGGACCACCAGAGAAGTCCCCAGAATTGCTTATCTTTAACACAGTGAAAAAACATTTATTGGAATTCAGTGTTCATTTAGGTTTTTTGTTTGTTTTCTTTATAACCTGAGAGTGTTTAGCCTTAAAGTTACTTGGATTAGTTCTCCCCGCCCCCTTTCCTCTCTACTGTAATGTTTGTCATTTCAAATGCCATTAGAGACATCTCTTTTTGTCAGTTTTTCTTTTAGGGTTTTTTCTTCTTTTCTTTTCTGTCATTGTTATTAATTTTGTTATTTGAGTATGTAGATTTAGAACTTATACACACTGAGAGCTATACAGAAAGAGGAGTGTTAGTTTTCCCTCCATTCTCTTCTGCTCCTTTTCCAGTCCCTCATCCTTTCTACTCATTCTCCTTTCCTTCCCATAGGCAGTTAGTCTAAATTTGCCTTTGCACAAGATGAGCATGTACATGTATATATTCTTCTTTTCTCTCTGTACAAAAAGTAGCACACTGCAGTTATTCTTTTGCACTTTGTTTTTTCCACTTAGACTGTATTATTTCATGGGGATCTCCATTCATTTTTAGAGTGTGACTGTTGTATGGCTCTACCAACTGTTTACTCAGTTCTTACACTGTGGAAGTTCATCTTATTTCTAACTGTATTTTCTAATAACAAGTAATACTGAAATGAATAATCTTGCAAAACGTGTTGAAAATGTATCATCCCAGTTATTTGCTATGTTTATGTTTTCTCCTTTTTTTCCCTGTATTAATTTTGTCTGTTTCCTTAATTTAAATAAGTTTAAGGTTTTGATTTATTTAGAAATTACCCATTTCCATCCTTGTGTTTTTCTTTGGTTTATTGTTCTTGTTGAAGAGGAATTTATTTTTATTATTGAGTGTTTATTTTAAATGTAATAGGTTTTCCTCTTTTCAGTGAATTAAATGTATCATTTTTTAGAAAATTGTAATTTTGGTTTGTACTTTCCTGTGTCACTCAAAGGTTTTAATAGTAGACAAGTAAACATTTTTGAAGTGGAATGACTCTCTTGTTTTTCGACTGTTAGTAATGTTTGATTTTATTAGACTTGTGATCTGCCTTTGCATTATTTCTTCCTCATTTCTTTGAGAAGAGTATATGATTCCCTCACCCTGTTTTTTTGATCATTATTCAGATCCACCTGAGAATTAGTTTATTATCAAGGTACAAAGTTTGATGGGCTTTCCTGGTGGCTCACTGGTAAAGAATCTACCTGCCATTGCGGGAGACACGGGTTCCATCCCTGGGTTGGGAAGATCCCCTGGAGAAGGAAATGGTAACCCACTCCAGTATTCTTGGCTTGGGAAATCCCAGGGACCGAGGAGCCTGCAGGGCTACAGTCCATGGAGTTGCAAAGAGTCAGAAATGACTTATCAACTAAACAACAACAACAACAAAGTGTAATATATAAGATTTATCTTTTTATGTTAGGTCAGTTGTTTGTATTCTCAGCTAAATTCGTGAGTGTTAGTTTTACATGTTACTCGTTATTTTTCTGAGTTTTATTGTTTGTAGTTGTAGTTGTTGTCTTTGAAGGTAGTTGCTGTGGTATTTGATGCATCAGTTCAGTCGCTCAGTCGTGTCCGACTTTTTGCGACCCCGTGAATCGCAGCACGCCAGGCCTCCCTGTCCATCACCATCTCTCGGAGATCACTCAGACTCAACGTCCATCAAGTCCGTGATGCCATCCAGCCATCTCATCCTCAGTCGTCCCCGTCTCCTTCTGCCCCCAATCCCTCCCAGCATCAGAGTCTTTCCAGTGAGTCCAACTCTTCTCATGAGGTGGCCAAAATACTGGAGTTTCAGCTTCAGCATCATTCCTTCCAAAGAAATCCCAGGGCTGATCTCCTTCAGAATGGACTGGTTGGATCTCCTTGCAGTCCAAGGGACTCTCAAGAGTCTTCTCCAACACCACAGTTCAAAAGCATCAATTCTTCGGCGCTCAGCCTTCTTCACAGTCCAACTCTCACATCCGTACATGACCACAGGAAAAACCATAGCCTTGACTAGACGGATCTTAGTTGCTTTTGAATATGCTATCTAGGTTGGTCATAACTTTTCTTCCAAGGAGTAGCGTCTTTTAATTTCATGGCTGCAGTCACCATCTGCAGTGATTTTGGAGCCCCAAAAAATAAAGTCTGACACTGTTTCCAAGATCCAACCAGTCCATTCTGAAGGAGATCAGCCCTGGGATTTCTTTGGAAGGAATGATGCTAAAGCTGAAACTCCAGTACTTTGGCCACCTCATGCGAAGAGTTGACTCATTGGAAAAGACTCTGATGCTGGGGGGGATTGGGGGCAGGAGGAGAAGGGGACGACCGAGGATGAGATGGCTGGATGGCATCACGGACTTGATGGACGTGAGTTTGGGTAAACTCTGGGAGTTGGTGATGGACAGGGAGGCCTGGTGTGCTGCGATTCATGGGGTCGCAAAGAGTCGGACACGACTGAGCGACTGAACTGAACTGATGGTTGTTTAAAAATAATGGTATAGTCTCTATGCTATACAATATATCCTCGTAGCTTATTTTTACATACATAGTAGTTTGTACTTTTTAATCCTCCACCCTTATTTTACCCCACCTTTCTTAGGTTATCTCTTGCTTACAGCATTAGTTCCTTTTTATGAGCTGTATTAAAAAATTATTTTCTGTTAATGATTGTTGAATTCGATCCCAATTTTGTCATTGCATGTTATGTACTCCTGTATGCATTGAGCCTAGCATGGGGTCACAAAGTCTCATACACCACTGAGCGCATTTCACACGCATTGTTGTATTTTCTTTATTTCTTTGTGATGTGCTTTACTTGTATTTCCGTTTTAAAAATGTCTTTGGACATTTTGGATTTTTTGTTTTTGTTATAAAAGCTATTTGTGTGCTTACGCCTTTTAAAAACACCCTCTTCCTTGTTTTCATGTTTAACTTTCTACTGTCCTTTATTTTAGTTTTTAATGGTGTGCTTTGATCCTCATCTTATTTGCTGTTTCAATAATCAATGAGTTTATTCTGTGCTTTTCTTTTTTTCTCTTCTCCCATGTTTTTAGTTGAATTATACCTACTTTGCCTTCAAACCTTACTGCAGATTTGTTTTGCACTTAGGTTTACAGTTAAATTTGTTAAATCCTCATTATCAGTCTTTGGCTGAAGTTTCCCAGTCTACTGGTTAGATCTATCTCAATTTTTAGTAGATTTTTGAAGAAGAGCTTGTGAACACAATTTCCCTGACTTTTTACATATTTAGAGTTGTTTTTCAGTAGCCTTGATACTGGAAGGACAGCTTGGTTCACACTTTGTTTCCTTGCTTACAAATGTGGCCTTGTTCTTTATGTCATTTTTTTGAGAAATCTGATCCCATTCTTAATTTTCTTGCACTTACAAGTCATTTGATCCTTTTGTTTGAAATTCCTGGTTTTATTTTCCCTTTTATTTTTACAGTCTGAATAGTTTCATTGTGATTGATGTCTTGGAGTTCCCTATAGCAGGTCAGTCTTCTACCTACTGGATTCCTTGAATATATATAATTGGGCCTTTTGTTTCTGAGACACTTTCATTTGGATTATAGTTTTAAATATTCTAATGTTTTGTTTTTCTTCTATTGGTACTCTACTTACATAAAATTATATTTTTGTCTGTCTTTCATTTCAAAAGCTTTCTATTTTTTATTTCATCATGTCATTTTCATCCTCTTTTAACTGTTTTCTTCAATGCCTTTTATAGGTTTTATTTGTATTTATTCTTGAGCACCTTGTGATTTCATCTTCAATTTTGATAGAATTTTATCTTCTTCACCTTTTTTTCATTTCTGTTAGCTTTTGCTCATTCTGTTTTTCAGCTTTAAATTTGTGATCCAAAGTGGGTTTTGTTGTTGTTGTATATCAAATTCGTGTTTAAGGAGATAGAGTTGAGCCTGGGATGTTTATTAACGTTTTTTGCTTTGTTTTTGATTTGGAGAGGTATTTTCCATCAGCATAATTGTTCTGATTTAATTCTGTAGTAGTTTTATGTAGATGACGATTGCTCGTGGTTCTGCATTTCTGTGAGCAAGGCTGATGTCTTAGGGACTTATGAGAATACTAATTTAAGAATACTCCCTCTCTTACTGTCGCAAAGTGCGCTTTTTCCTAGGTCTGTATTTCCTCTTGTAGGGAAAAGGATTGTGCGTCCGTCAGTTAGCCTCGGTGTTCGGTTGATAGGTATCAAGGGAGATTCCTGGGAGTAGGGAGGCTCTTAGGAGGGAGTTCAGGAGGGTGATTGTCTTAGTTTTAGCCCCTGTAATTGTAAGGATTGAAGCCATTGTAATGAATGTAAGCTAAAAATGGATTTATTGAGAGAATTCTGGAATTTCGCCCTATACAGAATGGCAGCTTGGCCTTCTTGAGGTATGAAGCCAGGGTGAGTGGTGAAGCCACCTGCTTAAGGTCACGCAGCTAATAAGGAGCAGAGTTAGGATTTGACCCCAGCTCCGTCTGACTCTGGTTCTTGCTCGTGATGCCCTGCTGCCTCTGCTTGTTCTCAGGGCTTCCACACACACTGTGCAGAAGCCATTAAAAATGGGAAGTGGCTGCTTTGTTGCCGCCTGCCTAACTTTGTACTAGAAGCAGCGGCCAGTTTAAGAAAGCCCTTTTCACTTACATCTTTTTCCTGTAAAGTGAATAATTGATTTAACTTCTCAGTTTAAAAAATTTAATTTTGTATGTTGTGTGTCCCAACAGAAAAATAGTATTCTTTCTAATTGCTGTTGCCATCATCTCCCTTCCAGAATATAGTATTAGTTGATGGCAGACATGATATTGTTTCAATTATTAGAAATACTTGCTGTCAAAAGCTTCTTCTTTGGCTATCCAGAGGAGTCTGAAGTTTCTTCTGTGGTTGTTTCATGGATTCTACAGATCAGATGATCTGCCAGGTGAGATGTGGGTGCCAAGTCAGGAGCCATTTAAATATAGCAAGAAAGAAATAGGAACTGGGAAGTATTTTATAGATGTTAAAGGGAGAGAGTGAGGTGGAGGAGGGGCTAATGATGAATGCTGTGATTGAAGTGGAGATGCAACTTCCAAAAATGAAAAAGTGTTCATGTTAAATAGTGATTTTTCCCAAGTGTTGAAAATAGACAATGAAAACTCACTTGGACTATAAATGTAGTAAAGTTAAACAAGCCATTTCTAAAAGCCAAAATTAAGAGTTGGCTCAGCATAAAGAAGGCTTTATAAAATGCCTCTCTTCATTCATGATCCCGATGGGCCAGGCCCCAAGATGTTTCAGTAAAGGTCCCTGAACTAGGTAATTTAATATTCTCTACAGAGTAAATGCAGGCTCTATTCATAGTGCTTTGTCAGGCAAAATTATTAAGCTTGTTTTTCCCTTGCTGCTGCTTCTCCTTCCTAATTATTCTGCCCAGTGACACCTAAATGAGAAAGCTGGCAGGATTGTAAGAAGAGAGTTTATTCAACGAATATTTATTGTGTGTTGGTCATGTGCCAGGCTTTGTCCTGGGCAAACAAGTAGACACATTCAAACGGCTGAGCTAACACCTACTTTAGATTTCAGAAGTAAGTTTTTTGGTTCTATTGGCTGTATAGGTTAAACAAATTGTTATTAAATTTGAAACATGCTCTTATGTGTTAATATGTTATACACAAAACCGTTGGACTCTCATTCTTTCCTGAGTCAAACAATATGGTACTTAATTGAGTCTCCAGCCAAAGAGCTCTTCCTGTCTTCTGACCAGCCATTCTGTTCATCCATCACAGTGAATGTATATTGTGGACATAAATTTTGCTTTTCTTAATAATTTAATTACTTATAAACCAGTATGATACAGTGAGAGGGAGACTTCTGAAAAAATGCCTCCAGTCACAAAGTGAGACAATGTACAGGGCCAGGAAATAAGTCTGCAGTGCCAACACAGTGGAGAAAGTAGGCATTCTGCCGGCCTACCTTCTTTATCTTCTGGTTATTGCCTTTGTCAGAATTGGTCTCTTCCTCCTCAGCAGTCTTAGTTGGAGACCAAATACTCAGATCTTTCTACATAAAGAACTTTAGGATATGATGGTCAATATGTGAAAAATTTTTTAAATTATGGGTAGCCTGTTTCCTGTCTCTTGACTTTGAAATAAGGAAAATATTGCTAAATGTAAAAAAAGTTGTTAAGGATTGTGGCTTCCTCTTTTACAGTATTGGTATGTTTAAAGAGTTAGTTTTCTTAATTGTATCTTGGACATTTTCAAAGATGTAAGAGCAGAGAGAGTAGTAAAAGGAGCCACTGTTTACCCGTTATCTGTTGACTGTCAACAGTTGTCAATGTGACCAGTCCTACTCCATGCATATCCTCCTCCCCACCACTGATGCAGATCCCAGTCATATTGTGTTTGTAAATGTTAAAGTGTCATCAATAAAAGATAAGGCACTGTTTTTAATAAACATAATTTACTGTCATTACATCTAAAAAAAAAATGAGCGGTTCTATTTGAGAGATGTTGAAGACCCTCCTTATTCATATCATGTTATAGGTCACTGTGTTAAACAAGAGTGTGAGAAGTAATGGCACTTAGGCCTTAGATTCAGCATTAGGTTTAAATGCCAGTTTTGCTGCTTTTTAACTGCATGAGCTTGGGCTGATTAAGCCCTCTTCGTCTCACTTAGCCTCAGTTTCCTTAGCTGTTAAATGGAAATAACAGTAATTCTAGCCTCAGAGATCTGAGTTACAAATGAAGCAGTGAAGGTGAAGTGACCAGAATATTGTTTTATTATTATATAGAGAACATTTTCAATAATACTGGTCATTGTTATTTTATTTGGAGATATAAGGAAATGTACCTTATGTAGCTAGGCTTCCCAGGTGGCTCAGTGGTAAAGAATCTGCCTGCTGGTGAAGGAGACGCAGGAGTTATGGCATCAGTCCCGGGGTTGGGAAGATCCCCTGGAGTAGTAAGTGGCAGCCCACTCTAGTATTTTTGCCTGTAGAGTCCCATGGACAGAGGAACCTGGAAGACTGCAGTCCATGGGGTTGCAGAGAGTTGGACATGACAGAGCATGCATAAGGAAATATACAGATAACTAATTTCACATTCCACGTTTCAAGTGTAGGTGATGTTTTAAGGTGATTTGCATTCAGTGATCCTCTAAGCCTCTGATTTTATGGGATGCTGAAAAGTCTAAGTATTATTTTAATTCAGAGGCATACTTTACACTTTTCTCAAAAGTAGATGATTTGTTTTAGGACATATGATACTGTTGAAAGGAATAAGTATTTAATCTTTACTCAAATCTTGGATACTTTTATGTATATTTCTATGAAAGCTTTGAGATACCCTAAGAGACCATCCTTTATTTTAAGTTTTGTTCATTTATTTATTTCGGTTCACTATATCTTCACTGTTTTCTGCAGTCGCAGCGAACAGGTGCGCCTCTTCACTGCAGTGCTCAGGCTTCTCATTGCTGTGGCTTCTCGTCTTGCAGAGCACAGGCTTTAGGCCCACAGGCTTCGATACTTGCAGCATGTGGCTCAATAGCTGTGGCTTGTGGGCTGGTGAGCACAGGCTCAGGAGTTGTGGCAAAGGGACTTAGTTGCTTCGTAGTATGAGGGATCCTCCTGGACCAGGGATTGAACCTATGTTCCCTGCACTGGCAGGTGGATTCTTATCCACGGCGCCACCAGGGAAGTCCAAGAGCCCATTATTTATAAATCTCCCCATAGCTTAAAAATAAAAAGCAGATCTAAATGCCCTTTTGTGAGCCAGTTTCCTTAAAGTGATAGTTTGGGCAACTAACTGTAAAGTAAAAGTGGTATCAGTATTATTGCTTACACTCTCCTTTCTCCCCTCTATTTAATCCATTTAATCTTTTCTTATTTTACACCATCCAGAATGTACAATGTTGAAAGAAATTTGTCTTTGTAGCTGAAGTTCTTTCATAGCAGGGTATTCTAATTATAGTAAAAGTTGAAGATAAATTGTTCAGCCTATAAACAGTTCAGTTTATAGACTTTCTGGAATAAATTGCGTACATATTTTTAGTTTTTATTCTTTAATGCTTGAAGTGCACATCACTTTCATCCAGATTTTTCTGATTTATAAAATGTTCAATTCTGGTTTTTTAAATTATTTTTTGATAGCTTTATTAAAGCTATCAAATCCCGTGGACAGAGGAGCCTCGTAGGCTGCAGTCCATGGGGTCGCGAAGAGTTGGACACGACTGAAGCAACTTAGCAGCAGCATGGTCAAAAAATTCATCCATTCTAAGGCTGCAATTCGGTGACTCTTTAACAAATTTTGACTAGGAGATTTTTGCAGAAACTAATGCCTGTGGCCGGTGATTTGTTATGAAAGTGAATATTGAAATGTCTGTGGTCAATAACGTTTGGGTAACAAAAAATGTAGTAATACATCTCTGGTCAATAATACATTAATAGATTTACAGAATCATCACTACAATTTGATTTCATATTTCCATCACCCCAAGAAAGAATCCTTGTGCCCATTACCACCAATCATTCCCCATACCTAACCCAGATCCAGGCAACTGTTAATTTGCTTTGTTTCTATGGATTTGTGTGTTTTGGATGTTTCACATAAATGGAATCCTATAATTTGTGACCTTTTGTGTCTGGCTTCTTTCACTTAGCATAATTTTTTTTACCATAATGTTTTATGGTTCATCCATGTTGTATCACAATGGCACCCCACTCCAGTACTCTTGCCTGGAGAATCCCATGGACGGAGGAGCCTGGTGGGCTGCCGTCCATGGGGTCGCCAAGAGTCGGACACAACTGAGCCACTTCGCTTTCACTTTTCACTTTCATGCACTGGAGAAGGAAATGGCAACCCACTCCAGTGTTCTTGCCTGGAGAGTCCCAGGGACGGGGGAGCCTGGCGGGCTGCCGTCTGTGGGGTCGCACAGAGTCGGACATGACCGAAGTGACTGAGCAGCAGCAGCAGCATGTTGTATCATGTATCTACATTTCAATCCTGTTTTAATTGCTCAGTAATGTTCTGTTGTATGGATGTACCATATTTTGTTTATTCATTCAGAATTGATGGACATTTGAGTTGTTTTCATGTCTTTAGTATTAAGAATAGTACTGCTGTGAACATTTGTGAGTAAGTTTTTGTGGGGACATTTATTTTAAGAAATTATTCACATATGTAGAAATAATGGTTCTGTGTTAATTCATGTGTTTTTAATTTTTATTTTATTATGTGACAGTATAGTGGAAAGAAGCTCTGTGCAGGATTTTAGGATTCTGGATTTCATGTTATTACTCCACGTGCTATTCAGTGTTAGAACAGTGAATCTGTGTTTATAGATCTCAGTTTCTGCTCTAGATTGAATCTTTGTATCCTCTCCAAAATTCATATGTTGAAAACTAATCACCAGTGTGATAGTATTTGGTTAGGTCTTAGGAGGTGATTGACGTGACTTAGCAGTAGCAGCAGTAGGAGGTGATTAGTACACTTCTAAGAGAAACCCCAGGGATCTCCCTTGTCCTCCTACCAAGTAAGGATGTAGAGGATGGCCCCCCAAGAACCAGGAAGGGGCCCTCATCAGACACTGGATCTGTCTGTGCCTTGATCTTGGACTTCTCAGACTCCAGAACCATGGGAGATAAATTTATTTATAAGCACCCACTTTATGGTATTTTTGTTTTAGCAGCCTGAACGAAACTATGAAAAATAAATTTCTGTTGTTTATAAGCTATTCAATCTATGATATTTCTGTTATAACAGCCCTCATGTACTAAGACAGTTTCCTTATCAGTAAGGTGAAAAAGTTGAAGTAGATGCCCTCTGTGGTTCTAATCACTGGTTCTGAATCTATTAGTTTTTTCCTGACCTTGGGCAAATTACTTAATTTCTCTGTACCTCAATCTTCTCATCAGAAAAAATGGGGATATTAATGTAATTATGGCTTCCCTGGTGGCGCAGACAGTAAGGAATCTACCTGCAATGCATATAATTATGTTGTTTTGAGGGGGAAGTTATATTCTTGAAACTTGAAGAAAATGCCAAGATGTGTTAAGCTACTTGTAATAAGTTTGTTCCCGTTTTAGTGTGTTGTACCAAGAAGGCCTCAGTGGGAATGCTTTGGCTGTGGCCTCTGTAGAGAATCAGTGGTAGAAAGCTAAATAGTAGCTGGTGGAGGAAGGGAAATTGAGCTGCTAATAATAGATGCCATTGAGTGCTTACCATTGTAGAGTATACTAAACACTGCACATGTATTAGCTCACCTAACCCTGGGTCTGGTGAGTTAGACTGAGTGACTATGCCCATAAAAGAAAAATAAAGGAATTGTCCAAACCACCTAGCTAGTAAGTGGCTGCCTCCTAGTCGCACGCTTGCCCTAGGCCATGATGCTTACCGCTGCAGCTAACCACCTTTCTGGGAGAACACCTCCCTGGGACAGAGTCCCAGGGCAGAAAGGTGTTCGGTGGGGGAGGACTTTGCTTGGGAAAGATCCCTAGTATTGCTAACAGGCCTTCTGAGGGCAAAGAGGTGCTCGTGTTGTACATAGTTTTCCATATGTCTTGCGTTACTTGGCTGCCTGTGTAACTGTGATGCGACTGTTTAGTTACTGAACCAGTTAAGGGATTTGCAGTATGATCAGTATTGTTTCTGTGTTTTTGGCTCAAAAATACATTGTAACATACATTGTTGTGTGTGTGTGTGTGTTTTTTAATGGACTTTTTGTCTGATGGAAAACAGCTTTCACGTGTTCCAGTGGCTTCTTTCTACTTGGGTAATGCCATAATAATTTCCATTTTGTGAACAGTTTTCCATATCTTTAGTTAACTTATGTTTTTTAAACTTTTGTTTTGTACTATTATACATTTTTAACTTTTTTCCAGTGTGCTGTTTGATGTACCAAATATTTTCATCATATAAACAAAAATTAGGAACCTAATGATACTTTTGTTCAGTCTGTTAGATGATTATATGTCTGAGTTAGATTTAAAAGCCTGAGATTATCTCAATGAAAGGTATGTATGTCTTTGCTGAGTATAGAGTAGGAACACTTCTTTCTCGGATAAAGGTCAATAGAGAACAGATTTAATGATGACCCAGAGAAATTTTGAGATAAAGAGAGGGTGGGATCTAGAAATACGATCATGAGTTTGTTATCATGTGCTTCCCCTGACGATTGAGACAGACCTATTCCGCAGCAAGTGAACTCAGTGGACACATCCATTGCCCTGGGGAAGGAAGTGGTCCAGGCTTCTTGGAGCTCAGTGCGATACTCAGATGCAAAAGCTGTGTGTGAAGAGAGTTCACTTCAGAGAGCCCTCGTATCAGGTAAAGACTCTCTAGCCATGGGGTACTCTGAGGTGAAGGTGAGGTGAAGTCACTCAGTCGTGTCCGACTCTTTGTGACCCCGTGGACTATAACCTACTAGGCTTCTCCGCCCATGGGATTCTCCAGGCAAGAATACTGGAGTGGATTGCCATTTCCTTCTCCAGGGGATCTTCCCGACCCAGGGATCGAACCCGGGTCTCCCGCATCAGAAGCAGATGCTTTAACCTCTGAGCCACCAGGGAAGTACTCTAGAGCTGGGGATTCCAGAAATGTCTTTACTGGAATTCCATCAGCCTCATTCACTTCTCTAAAGCAGTATTCCTTTTGCTGCCCCAGTTTTGGCGAGGAAGGATTTACTTATAAATTAACACAGATAGGAAAAGCCAAAAATTTGAAAAAGTCATACAATAAAGGACCTTCTGAAGCTGAACCTTCAAAAAATGCAGGTTTGCAGTTGCTGAGGACTTGGTAGACTAGCTCAAGAGGTGAGGAAGTCCTTAAAGAACTGAGTTCTCTCGTGTCTGGCTCCTGAGGAGTAGGGGCAGCAAGGGTGATGTAGGGTACTAGCTTGTATTGTTTTTGAAAAGGGTTTTGAAGTAGCAGGCTATCATTAACATTAGCTTTAAATTTTTTGACATTTAAATACAGTGTAGGCCTTTTCTGTCCCATTGGACCTTTACTGTAGAATTTTCTTGTCTTTCAAAGTAGGTTATGTTTTCATAGAAAACTTGGAACTTTCTCTGATTGCTTCATCCCTTTCTTTTCTCCCTCCCTCACGGAATAAAGTAGGTCTTGACCCATCTGTAAAATGGTATCAAATGAGGATACTTCAGGTTTCAATTTTATTTAGAAGATTTACTGTTTTGGATAGATCTGTGTTGTTGTGAAAGTTAAACATTTTATCATTTTCATTTGAAGTCTATCCCCAAAGCTTGGTTTTCTTTCAGAATTGTCAGTGTTACTGTAAATGCAGATTAATAATCATACATTGGCACCTACAATAACAAAAATGACATGCTTTTAACTGTTGATCTGCTTTATTGATGTATTTTTGTAAAGTTGAGTAATGTTTATTTCGGCCTAGTTTTACATATGGATATATGTAGGTGATGTGCCCAGCTAGGTAATTAATACTTAGTACCTCTGCCTGTGCTTATTTGTTTTCATCTAAGGTTGCTCTTGCTTTGTAACAATAGTTGAAGGTATGTAATCTGAATTCAAGGACAACTATAGTATTTCTTCCGGAAACAGAAGGCTAAGGGAGTGAGCGTGCATTCTGATTCTGTTCATTGCCATTATGTGTCTACATGATGTAGACTCATTAGAGATGATTTAGTTAGCCTTCGGCTATCCTAGTGGGGTTTCACTGGTTGTTAAAAATGCTTTTCGAAGAATAACTAAATTTTCCAAATAAACTGGTTGATTTATACTCAGTGAAAGAGGAGTTCCAGTGCACCCATTCATATCATCAGTTACAGTCTCTTATGAAGTGTAATTTGCCCAGTCTTGATTAAAAGGCCCGAAATTCTCTTTTCCTGCTGCTTAACACATCCTCTGCTGCCCTCTAACGGCTGCCCATTGGTAGAACCCATCGTGGTCCCCCTTACCATCATCATAGACCTGCCTTTCTCCAGCATCTGGTGATTATGTAGCTGCTGGATCCCTGGGAAACTGTCCCAGTAGAAGAAGCTGGAAGGAGCTGCTTTGAAGGAAGATCAGCTCATGTGATCTGTGATCACACCACGAGGTGCTGATGGTCAGGTAGTTGTGATGATGATAGGACTCCTAGGGTATGTGTTTCACTTTACTGTTTGTCACATGTTTGTTCATTTGTTCACTGATTTATCCATTCATCAATGAAATATATTATGAATGCCAAGGATATCCAGAGCATCTTGCCTTGATTCAGTCTAGTAGATGCTTATTGTAGATTTGTTAAATGAATGAATGAATGAATAAATAAATAGGAGAAGTCTCTCCTTTGGGGAGGCAAAATGTCACTTTAACTACTTAGTTGCCCCAGCTTTTCTTTTTTTTACCTCTTCAAGATCTTGCGAAAGATGTTCAAACTAGAAGACAGATACAAATCTCCATTGAAACCTAGTCTCATCTCTAACTGTAGATGGGCTATTTTCAGATAGGATTTATTTTGCACCCAGGAATGAGAATTTACTTTGATGTTTCTTGCTTTTGGTTGGTGGCAACATGCAGTCATGGTTGCACATTTTCCTATATATTCACCACTCTCCAAGGCATCTCACCTGCTATGAACTGGCTTTTTGCTTCTTTTATGAATAATAAATTGTGAATTAATTTATCCAGATTGTTTTAAATACCATATATGAAATATGGCATGTTTGTGTTAAGCACTTTGTGAATTGTTGAATTTTCTGCTATTAGCCTGCTTCACTCGGCAAGTTAAAAAAAAAAAAAAACTTTCCTTGCCACTTTCCATTAACTCATATCAGGTATATGCCTGTCATTGACTTCATTCCTTGTTCAAGAAATATTTCACTCAGATATGTTTAGGTTCAATAAGTTTCTAGTGAAAAATCAGTGATCTGGATCTACCCACTGGATAAAAGTATGAGCAGATACCCCATATTTAACACTTACTGTGGTGGATAGCAGTGGACAGTGATATTTTGCAGGATTTTCTCTTTATTTTGTTTTGTGTTGTATTAGCTGAAAAGATGTCTTGCGGAATAACCTGAAGAATCTTTTTGGCCAACCCAATATGTTAACTGTTTTATGAACTATATATAAGATAACTACAGGTAGGCAGATTTGCTTTTTTTTGTTTGTTTCTGATGACTGTGCTAAGGACTTAAAAAATCTTAAATGACTTCTGTAAAATTAAATTTAATTGGAACTAGTAGTACAGTAATCATGACTTTTCATTACCCACCTCTTTTATGATAACAATGAAAGAGATTAATGGAAAGGAGACTCTAGAAGGGAGGAAGATATAAAAGGTAAACATTACAGCTTTCATCTCATTGATTGCTTCACAATTTATTCATCAGTTTGATCTTGGCCCCCACATCCGAAACATACATTTCTCATTACTTTAGATTACTTTTTCATCACTTTCAAGATGTTCTTTAAAGAAAAAGGCTGTTGGATTTAACGAAACTCAGTATTTTGTCATGCTGGGATGGTTTTGTGAAGTCATGGAAAGTGTAGATACTGCATCTATGTCTCAGGAGAGTGATGAAATGTACTGTTGCTTCTGGATATTAGAGTTTTCCAAGATAAATCTATACCAGAGATTGAACCATCTCCCTTTTGTGCTTTAAGTATGTGGAGAACACAGTGGTGAAAAATTTGGCACTTGTTGGCATAAAATTGATAACCTGACTTGCAGAGCTCACATAACACAGATTTACTCAGAGGGTCACCTTCAGCTATTATTTCTTATGCCTTAAGAATTCCAGATACTCTTTTTTTCTTGGGTACTGATTAATTGCTATTTTTAAGGTTTTTAAATTTATTTATGGCTGTGCTGGGTCTTCGTTGCTGCGTGTGGGGTTTCTCTAGTAGGGGTGAGAGGGGCCCATTCTCTGGTTGTTGCAGGCGGGCTTCCCAGTGCAGTGGTTTCTCTTGTTGCGGAAAATGCGCTTTAGGCGGTGGGCTCAGTAGTTGTGGCTCATGGGCTCTCGAGTGCTGGCTCTTGCGCTGTGGAGCATGGGCTTAGTTGCCCCACGGCATATGGGATCTTCCTGGACCGCGGACTGAACCCGTGTCCCCTGCATTGACAGGCCGGTTCTTTACCACTGAGCCACCACGGAGGCCCTGATGTGTTGGGCTTTATTGTGACAAGGCTTAAAACGTCAGGGTTCATTCAGGATAGATAACAGCAGACTGGGGCAGGGGGGGACCCACAAAGAGCAGTCAGTGGCATTGAGGGATTGTATATATGACCTACCAGACTCTAAGCTGCAGTTCTGCTTCCTGTACCGGTCTAGTTTCTCCATTGACTAAAAGAGAAGTCTGCTCTGGTAACTTCAGCAGAAATGGATTTATTAGGAGAATAACTCACAGAATTTATGAGGCTCAGAAAAGTAGGAAGGACCCAAAGGCAGCTGAGAAGTTGTCTGTGCTTATACCATAGGAAAAGTCTGGTTAGGAAGCCAGTTCTGTTGATACTTCTATGACTGAGTTGCTCCTGTATCTTCACTACTCCCTCATGTTTGAAATTCCTTTGTGAGGGCATCCCACTGACGGCCTTGATCAGCAGTTCTCTTTTTTCTAGGTTTCAGGGTGTCTGTAGTTTAAAATTATTTTTTAAATAATTTTTAGTACGTCTTAATAGTGGGCTTTCACTGCATTGACATTTGGACTGATGATACAAAGGCTAGACTCCATCTTGTTCACTTGGCCAAATGTCACTGGATATTATTTTCAGGCCTGTTTTATTGGTAAGGTGGTGATGTGATATAATAACAGTGTTACTGAAACCAGATTCCTAGGGTGTGAGTCCTAACATCTCCACTTACTAGGTTTGAGATGTTGGGCCACATTTAACTTCTCTCAACTCCAGTTTACTTTTCTCTAAAATGGGATTAATAATAGTACTTACCTTATGGAAATGTTGTGAGCAGTAATCAAGTTAATACAAGTAAATCAGTGTATGCTTTGTAATAATCACTTGCTAAATGTTAGCATTCATAATCATCATTATCCAGCGTTCACATCTGATCTTTGACAAGCTGGTCACAAGAGCAAGGAGCTTAGACATAAGCCTGAGCTGTCTGGCTCTTGTAGAGCTGAAGAAAAGACTCGTCAGATCAAGATACTGATCTAGAAACGTGAAGTGCTGCTATTTTAGGTTAAAAATGTAAAACATGAACTTTTCCCTCATTCTTCCTACTATTTGTATGTTAGCCTGGGCTGATGTAGAACAAAAATGAATGACCAAATTGCAAACAAATATTCAAGGATAAAGCCTAAAGAGAACATATCATGTTACTTTGACAACATGTTTTCTTTTGTAGGCAGGTGCCAATAGTAGTGATTTTTTTTTTTTTAGTTGTATATGCAAAAGCTGTAAAATAATACACTTCTTTTAGGTAGTCATGCTTAAATAGTCATTATCTGACAAGTGTTAAGATTACATTTCTTTCTCCAAATAATCTCGGATTTCTTTTCAAAAGACTACTATTTTTTTCAGGGCAAGGCTGTGACTTGAGATTTTAGCTTTAGCTGAAACCACAGAGCTTGAAATGGAATAGGTTTATAGCAAGTATTTGCTGAATAAGTAATGTTTTGGTTTTCCAGTACTTATAAAAGTTACATTTACACAATATTATAGTCTGTTAAGTGTGCAGTAACATGTCCAGAAAAACAAGGTGTGTATCTTAATTAAAAATATTTTATTGCTGAAAATGGCTAACCATCATCTGAGCCTTCAGCGAATTGTAATCTTTTTGCAGCGATAACATCAAAGATCACTGATCACAGACCATCATTATAAATTAGTAATAGTGAGAAATAATAATAATGGTGAGAATACTTAGTAATAGTGAGAAACTTTGAAAAGTTGCAGGAATTGTGAAAATGTGACACA
The DNA here is from genome assembly GCA_006410635.1 of Cephalophus harveyi. NCBI lineage: Eukaryota > Metazoa > Chordata > Mammalia > Artiodactyla > Bovidae > Cephalophus > Cephalophus harveyi. The sequence goes on from SJYT01030522.1 coordinate 360,783, forward strand.
GCAATCAGGAATTAAGCAAATGCTTGTGGAAAAATGGCATCAATAGACTTGCTTAATACAGGGTTACCACAAGCCTTCGATTTGTAAAAAAAAATACAATAAAGTGAAGCATGATAAAAATGTATGCCTGTATATATTTCATAGAGTAATTATTGCTATGCAGTTGACACTTAACTTTCTGTGTTTTCAGAGAGGAAAATTTACTGGAGGAAGTTTACTGGAGTAAAATGGAGGCCTCAGTAATATTACCCATTCTGAAGAAAAAACTAGCTTTCCTTTCAGGTATGTTTCTTCTTGAAATTGGAAGTGTTTCATGTACAGACTTGCTTAATCTTTTTTCTTTGATAATGCAGAAATCCATTTCCTTTTTCTAGGAAGGTTATGTTTTAAAGGTATTTCTGAGATACTTTTTACTCAGAATGGATAGCAGTGCAAGCCAACTCTGTCACTTTTGGTGTTTGGCAGGCCAGTTTTTATTCTGTTCTGTAATTTGATTAAAATGACCTCTATAAGGTAGATATCATGATGTCTCACTTCTCATATGAAAAATGAAATAATTATTATAGGCTGAGAATAATTGACTAGCCAACATCTAACTTACTGTTTCTGAAATACAGAGTAATTCATTTTTGTGATATCCTCTGTCCTAGCTTTTGTCTTCCATCTTTCTAGGAAGAAGAGTTATGAAATATACGTTACATGGTTTTCTCTTTTTACTACTTGAACTTGGTTTATACAGGCTTGAATTTACCTTCAGTTATCAACCCAAAGTCTGCATCAACAAAGAAGAGACAAAGAGGAGCTTTGAGATGTTTTACTAGTGTGAAAGCAGCGGTAACACTGGGTGTAGCAACTTTATAGAATTTTGGATCATTGAGTAAATTTGCACATGCTGTAGAATAGGTACTGTGGCCCACCTGTTGAAGATTAGTTAAATTATTTTAGTTTGTTTTTTCTCTTATTCTCTTTAGGTCCTATCAGAATTGTCTTGATATTGAGACTACTATTGTCCTTTTTCAATGTATATTGTATCTCTGTGATTGGCATGTTTTTTAGTTTATGTTATAAAGGACAAAGATATTGAATTTCATTAGTAATATTGCTTCTCTAATATGTGTTTCTTTCTTTAAGAAATAAACTTCCTCCCTTATCAGTTGACACTTAGATGTTTTCTCTATTTTTTTTTTATGATATGAATGGTGTTGTAGGAAGCATTCTTAACAGTTTGTGAGTTTTGTGCAAGTTCAGCAGTATAAATTCCTCCAAATGGAAGTGTTAAAGAGAATTTACATTCAAATTTGTGTTACATCTCGTCAGATTGCCCTTCAAGAATATTGTTTCAATTGTTATTTATTTTCTCCTATCAGTGTATGAAAATAGAATAGACCCACAGACGTAAAAAATAGACCCACAGGTGTAAAAAAAACAAATTTGCAGTTACCAAAAGAGAAAGGGGAGGGATAGTTTGAAATTTGGAATTAAAAGGTACACACTACTATATATGAAATACATAAAAACAAGCTCCTACTGTGTAGTCCAGTGAACTATATTCAATATTTTAAAATAACCTATAAGGAAAAATAATCTGAAAGAGAAGAGATATATATGTGTATAACTAAATCATTTGGCTGTGTGTCTAAAACACTGTACATCAATTATACTTAAAATTTTTTTTTAAATGCGTATTTGCCCATACTGTTGCAAAAAAGAAATCTTTATCAGTGATATTTTTGCATTCTTATTACACTTGTCTCTGCATCATTTGACCTTATTTACTGCACTCAACTTGAAAGGATGTTCCTTCCTGGCATCTGCCTTCTTTAGCATTTACGCTGGTGATTGTTTTATTGTCCCTTAGTGAAAGCTAAGGGCATAAGGTTAAATCTAGTGCTAAATGTTAGAACTGTCGTCTGCAGGCAATTTCACAGTGATTTAGACTGCTACACTTCAGATATGAACCTTTTTGCAGATTTGGTTTAATGCAGGGATAAAGCTTAGCGGTTTTTGAGGAGCAGATGAAACTTTGCTGAACTCAATCCCTCTTGACTTTCTCTACTGACTGTTAATTATTTCAGTCAGTAATATTCAAGCTTTTTGAATAATAGACAAAAACTTTTCAAACCAACAAAGTCCTTCAGGGAATACAGTTTGAAAACTATGGGTGCAATTCTTTTAAAAAAATAAAAGAAAAAAACTTGTATTCTAAACAAAAAACATTTGCCGTAAGGCACTATTGATTATCTATTAAGTTAACCATTTGAAATTGCCATTTATTGAGATTAAACAAAGTGCTTGAATATCAGTAATTTATATGGTTAACCTGATAAAAGATCATTTATGGTTTGTACTTGGTAAATTGTATCCATGTTATTCATAGGATGGAGAAGGAAATGGCAGCCCACTCCAGTATTCTTGCTGGAGAATTCCATGGTCAGAGGAGGCTGGCAGACTACAGTCCACGGGGTCGCAAAGAGTCAGATGTGACTGAGCAACTAACACTACACTTTATTCATAGGAATCTTTTTTTTTTTTAATTTTCATTTCACTTTGTTCAGTTTTTAGTGAAAGAGATCATATAAAATTGTTTCCTTTTGTATTTACTGGCTTTTACATTTCTAAATTTGCCATAAGTGTCGGTTGGGTTAAAAGATGGACTTCAGTGTGAAAACCAGTCATGTGGGAAGCTTTGAAAGAAGCTATGTGTATATCAAGTACTAGTTATATTTTCATGTTTATGGAAAATCAATGAGGACTTGAACGTCTATGAAATGCACATGCACTCCACTTCCTGGCTTTCAGGCTTCTTTATGAGGGCCCATACACTCTTCTTAGCTGGACAGCACTTTCCCTTTATTGCCTCATGAACAGAGAATCCTATATGACCTTTGTGAGTTACCTCAGATCTTTCCTTCTCACAGAATGCTCTTTTGGCTATACATTCTATCCATTTTTCTTAAGTTGTTAACTTTTCTATGAACCATTATACATTTATTATGGCTCTTATGTTCTCCAATTTCTAAATCCCTATTTATAATATTTTATGTTTTGTACAGCACAACATAGCAAGCTGTCATATTTCTTACTATTATTTCTTATGACTTAAATTTTTTCTTCCTAGATTGTTTAGAAATTTATTTTGTTTTACTTGTAAATGCTTACTGTGCTGGGCACACAATAAGTGTTTGATGAACTGATTACAATCAGGAGCAGATTGAATGGAAGAAATTAAACGAAATGGTAATTGCTATGTTTAAGTGAAGACTTCATGGGTGAATTTTTTTTCCTCTTATTTTTTTCTAAATTTTGTACAATTTTACTGCACTACTATAAACATTTATAATATATAAAATAAACAGCCATTATATTGTTTTTTACTTATGTCTTAACCTTGAAACTGTTTTTGTAACTTTGAACTCAAGTATATATTATTCATTTAGTGCTTCAGTATCTCTTACATGTTAAATTTACATATTTTTTTCTTTAATAGGAGGAAAGGACAGACGAAGTGGCCTCATTCTGACAATTCCATTATGCCTAGAACAGACAAATATGGATGAGCTGAGTGTCACCTTAGACTACCTACTCAGCATTCCAAGGTGACTCTAAAGGTGTCTTTACTTAAATTTCAGTATGTTTTCATTTACTTACTAATGATTCCTGCCATTGTTAAACTATAGTTTGTTCTCTTATTTGCTTTTATTATCAGTGAAATTATAGTCAAAACACGAGAATCAATAATATATAATGCCATAGCAGATGAAATAAACACATTTTATATTCCTGGGACACTGAATGATAACATATGATTTCTAAAATGTATGTGCTGTCACCTTTTAAGGCATACAAAGATTGAGCATCTGTCTATATACCATATAATTTGAGAAAACTTAGAAAAGTGAATCTTGTATTTAGGAAGCCATTTAGATATAACTGAGCCTCTGGTGGCTCAGACAGTAAAGTGTCTGCCTGCAGTGCGGGAGACCTGGGTTCAATCCCTGCATCGGGAAGATCCTCTGGAGAAGGAAATGGCAACCCACTCCAGTATTCTTACCTGTAGAATCGCATGGACATGGGGTGGCAAAGAGTCAGACCCGACTGAGCAACTTCACTTTCACTTTGTTTAGTATAACTATATAGGTATAAATATATCTGTGTTTTTTAATATATTGGATGAAGGCTGTTTGGAGTTTAAAACATTTTTAAAAATGCGAAAATGTTTATATTTTAATCCAAAGAGGTTGGATTTTTAATTTTTATATTTCTTGGAAGACAAACCTTCAGTTCAGTCACTCAGTTGTGTCCGACTCTTTGCGACCCCATGAATCGCAGCACGCCAGGCCTCCCTCCTCGTCACCACTCAGACTACGTCCATCGAGTCCGTAATGCCATCCAGCCATCTCATCCTTGGTCGTCCCCTTCTCCTCCTGCCCCCAATCCCTACCAGCATCAGAGTCTTTTCCAGTGAGTCAACTCTTTGCATGAGGTGGCCAAAGTACTGGAGTTTCAGCTTTAGCATCATTCCTTCCAAAGAAATCCCAGGGTTGATCTCCTTCAGAATGGACTGGTTGGATCTTCTTGCAGTCCAAGGGACTCTCAAGAGTCTTCTCCAACACCACAGTTCAAAAGCATCAATTCTTCGGCGCTTAGCCTTCTTCACAGTTCAACACTCACATCCATACATGACCACTGGAAAAACCATAGCCTTGACTAGACGGACCTTAGTTGGCAAAGTAATGTCTCTGCTTTTGAATATGCTATCTAGGTTGGTCATAACTTTTCTTCCAAGGAGTAAGCGTCTTTTAATTTCATGGCTGCAATCACCATCTGCAGTCATTTTGGAGCCCAGAAAAATAAAGTCTGACACTGTTTCCACTGTTTCCCCATCTATTTCCCATGAAGTGATGGGACCGGATGCCATGATCTTCATTTTCTGAATGTTGAGCTTTAAGCCAACTTTTTCACTCTCCTCTTTCACTTTCATCAAGAGGCTTTTTAGCTCCTCTTCACTTTCTGTCATAAGGGTGGTGTCATCTGCATATCTGAGGTTATTGATATTTCTCCCGGCAATCTTGATTCCAGCTTGTGTTTCTTCCAGTCCAGTGTTTCTCATGATGTACCCTGCATCTAAGTGAAAAAAGCAGGGTGACAATATATAGCCTTGACATACTCCTTTTCCTATTTGGAACCAGTCTGGTGTTCCATGTCCAGTTCTAACTGTTGCTTCCTGACCTGCATACAGATTTCTCAAGAGGCAGGTCAGGTGGTCTGGTATTCCCATCTCTTTCAGAATTTTCCACAGTTTATTGTGATCCACACAGTCAAAGGCTTTGGCACAGTCAATAAAACAGAAATAGATGTTTTTCTAACCCTTTGTATATGCTTGAGCCTACACATCACTACAACAGCAACAGACAAACCCCTCCTCAGCTTCCCTTCCCACATGTGATATTTGGGGGCTGAGGTTGGACTGCACATTAGACTCATCTGGAGATTTTTTTTCAAAATTTTTATGCCTGAGCATCCACCTCCAGAGAGTCTGATCCAGTTGTTCCTGGGAATCCTGCTTATCAGAAAAAAAATTATTTTAAGTTTCCCAGACAATTCTTAACATGCAGTCAGAGTTGCAAACCATTGCAGTAACGAGGGCAGATTTTTTATGTGTGTTTGTAGAATGTAGAGGTGGTAAAAGGAACAAAGTTATCTCTTAAATAATGCTGTAAGCTTCAGATGCATTTTAAACATTTTGGTCAGAGCAGACAATTCTTTATATTTTTTTCCTGTACTTGAATTATTGACATAATAAATTATTCAATTTTAAACCACTTTGCAGAATACAAGGTTAAAATTGTGTTTTGGAACAGCTGACTTGAATCCCATCTGCTTCCAACATTGGCGTATAATGTAATGATTCTATTGCTGAATGTTTTTTTCAATATTAGGGGAACAGAGGTCTCCAGGTAAAATTTTCAATTTTTTTGTTTTTGCTTTCTGGAAAGGAAAGTTATCAGACCTCACAATGGATTAGTACTAAATAACCTTGCTAATTCTCTGAGCTGCTGACTGCTAATTTGTATTATTCTTCATTAGATTGTGAACTGCTTTTAAGGTAAACAACACTGGTTAAACGTATAACTGGCAAATTATCAAAAGAAGTTCATGGTTTCATAGGTGGTTAAAAGTGCTGAGGGAAATTAGAGACCATCTGAACCAACTGCCTTATTTTCCAGTTGAGGGAGTTGAGACTCAGAAGTTAGTTACTTGCCCAGGATTACACAGTCAATTAGCAGTAGAGCTGGCGTTAGAATCTGCAGTTCCTGACAGCAAGCCAGAGAACTTCATACTTCAAATGAACAGAATACAGTGTAGTTGCATCTTACCTGAGGTGAGGTTCCGAAGTATAGAATGTAATGCAAAAATGACTGATAGTCAAAATCACCCTTGAAAAATGCCTAAGGAAGGATTAGAGACTTAGATGAACTGTTATTTTGTGAGCACGCTAGGTTTTCTTCCAGCATTAGAACATATCATGGAGAGTAAGTTCCAGAAGACACAGCTGGCTTGTGGTTAGGTCTGTGATAAGAAAGTGCATGCTGGTATATACTAGGATCACACTCAGCCTCCCAGGATGCTCGTACTATACGAGGCACTGGGTAACTGAGGCTAAGGGACCAGGGGTTTCACTCACGTCTCCTGTCTGTTCACTCTGGGTGTGCAAACAAGAAGTACAGTAGAGGGCAAAATAGCCTACACTATTTAAATGTTCTCTTTCTGTCTTTCATTGTTGTATAGGTATGGTGGCTCAGCGGTCAAGAATCCACCTGCCGGGGCAAGACACCCAGGTTTGATCCCTGGGTCGAGAAGATCCCCTGGAAAAGGAAATAGCAACCCATTCCAGTATTCTTGCCTGCGAAATCCCATAGACAGAGGAGCCTGGCAGCCTACCATTCATGGGGTCACATAGAGTCGGACATGACCTTGCAACTAAACAACAATACATATAATACTGTGCATGCTGAGGCCCTTTAGTTATGCCCGACTCTTTGTGACCCTATAGATCATAGCCTGCCAGGCTTCTCTGTCCGTGTGATTCTCCAGGCAGGAATATTGGAGTGGGTTGCCCTGCCCTCCTCCAGGGCATCTTTCCAACCCAGCGATCAAACCCTTGTCTCCTAGTCTCTTGAATTGGCAGACGGGTTCTTTACCACCAGCTCTACTTGGGAAGCCCACGTATAATACTATTGCAGTGTAAATTATGAATCAGATTCTGCATACATACACATACCTACCTGCCAGATAATAGAGAAGACACAAGTTAAAATAAGGTGAAAGAATTTAATTTAGCAAGACAAAATAGAGATCTGGATACTTTATTTTTGATAATTGTTCTGCTCAATTTTGACCTTCTCAAATATTTGCAAATGGCTCTGAATTTTTAGCCTTCTGCTTTCCTGGACCAACCTCCTATAACTTTGGCTTTTAAAAACATAGTTGGCAACTTTAATCAGTACTTGCTATTTCTTTAGTGAGCTCAAGTGTTTTTGAGGTCTTCTTTGCAAACCTGAAGAGTAATTTATCAGGTGTAATCCTAAAAAGTGGTTTTTTTCCTTCAGAATGCCTACTATTCGAAACTACTTTTAAATTGTGTTATGAGAAGTTTCAAATATACAGAAAAGTTGAAGGAACTGTGCAGTAAACATCATTACACCCATTACTTAGAAGCCTGCACCCAGTGTTGCAATACTTTATCACGTATCTATGTGTTTATCCATCCCTCTTTCCATCCCAGAACTGTTTTTAAGTTTACCCTATCAGATCAGGCTCAGCCTCGGTCTAGAAGGGTTTTCCTTTTTTTAGTATATCTGTGCTTTTTTTTAAATATTTTATATTTATATTTTTATAAATATATTTATAACTTTATTTAAGGTTTATATGTATTTTTTCCGATTTTAATTTGATTTTTATTTTATTTATTTTTATTATTTATTTATTTATTTTTTACTTTACAATACTATATTGATTTTGCTATACATCAACATGAATCTGCCACGGGTGTACACGTGTTCCCAATCCTGAACCCCCCTTCCACCTCCCTCCCCATACCATCCCTCTGGGTCATCCCAGTGCACCAGCCCCAAGCATCCTGTATCCTGCATCAAACCTAGACTGGAGATTCGTTTCTTATATGATATTATACATGTTTCAATGCCATTCTCCCAAATCATCCCACCCTCTCCCTCTCCCACAGAGTCCAAAAGACTATTCTATACATCTGTGTCTCTTTTGCTGTCTTGCATACGGGGTTATTGTTACTGTCTTTCTAAATTCCATACATGTGCGTTTGTATACTGTGTTGGTGTTTTTCTTTCTGGGTTACTTCATTCTGTATAATTGGCTCCAGTTTCATCCACCTCATTAGAACTGATTCAAATGTATTCTTTTTAATGGCTGAGTGATACTCCATTGTGTATATGTACCACAGCTTTCTTATCTATTCATCTGCTAATGGACATCTATGTTGCTTCCATGTCCTGGCTATTATAAACAGTGCTGCGATGAACGTTTAGGCACACGTGTCTCTCTGAATTCTGGTTTCCTCGGTGTGTATGCCCAGCAGTGGGATTGCTGGGTCATGAGGCAGTTCTTACACTGTTGGTGGGAGTGCAATCTTGTACAGCCTCTATGGAGAACAGTGTGGAGATGCGTTAGAAAACTGGAAATAGAACTGCCTTATATCTGCATTTTTATGTGTGTGACTTGCTTGTTTCTCCAAGCCCCTGCTGTTAAAGTTTAGCTCCTTTCAATTGCTGATGTCTTCAGACAGCTTCAGCAATGTAACTAGCTAATGTGATCTCTTCTTTATAGGAAATGTCCAAAAGGAGTCTGTCTTTGCAGTGAAAATGTTAGCATTTTGAATATTACTAAAATTTATTTAAAAATGGAAAGGAACTATTCAGTTTCTTATCTATGAAAGTTAAAGTCGCTCAGTTGTGTCCAACTCCTTGTGACCCCATGGACTATACAGTCCATGGAATTCTCTAGGCCAGAATACTGAAGTGGGTAGCTTTTCCCTTCTCTAGGGGATCTTCCCAAGCCAGGAATTGAACCCAGGTTTCCTGCATTGCAGGTAGATTCTTTACCAGCTGAGCCACAAGGGAAGCCCTTCTTATCCATATTTTATGCTTATTTTAATGACCAGGGGCAGAGTGTGATATCTGCCTATTTCAAATGGGTAACCCAGCACCATTGAAAATGAGAACATCTCCTGATTCTTTGTCACACACAGTTTGGCCCTAAGCTTGTTTTTTTTGTTCCAGACTCTTGATCAGAGGGGCTGAGAAGAAAGGAGAGGTTCAGGTTAATCATTGACTTCCCGGGTGGCGCAGTGATAAAGAATCCACCTGCCAGTGTAGGAGACACAGGAGATGTGGATTGATCCTTGGGTTGGGAAGATGTTCTGGAGGAGGTCATGGCAACCTACTGTAGTGTTCTTGCCTGGAAAATTCCATGGATAGAGGAGCCTGTGAGGCTTCAGTCCACAGGCTTGCAAAGAGTTGAACACAACCTAGCGACTGAGCACAGTCATGACCTGAATATAAGTTTATGTCCAGGTCTGTGTGAAGTTCAAGGCTAACCCTTACGCCCCATTTTCCATAAAGGATTTTTAATGAAAAATAATATAGACTAAAACCGTTGGACCAACCTGAGTGCTAAGTTTTAGGAGAGGTAAATGGAGTTTTTCATTTGTTTTTCCAGCAATTGCTGTACATTTTAAAAATAAACAACATTGTCAGAAATTGAATCCATGATTCAGAAAGCATAATCAAATTCAAGATTCCCTTATGGAGGTAAAGACAAGACATATAAATTAATTTTCAAATCTTTTCATTAAAAAAGTAAATACTGAGATGAGCTTTATCTTATTTCAAAATTTTACATCAGAAGCATGTTTACTTTCAAAGTATAAAATGAAATTTGTTTCAGTACTATTACACAAAGTATGATAATAGATATTGAGACTGCCTGCTTTTTAAAAGGGTTTCCCAGGTGACTTAGTGATAAACAATCCACCTGTAATACAGGAGACCTACGTTCAATCCCTGGCTGGGAAAGATCTCCTGGAGAAGGAAATGGGAAAACCACCCCAGTATTCTTGCCTAGAATATTGGCAAGAATATTCCATAGACAGAGGAGCCTGGAGGGCTACAGTCCATGGGGTCACAAAGAGTTGGATGGGACAAAGCCACTGAGAATGCGTGCACATGTTTTAGAAATGTGTGACAAACATTATATCAGTGTTTCTCAGCCATTTTTGTATTGTTGTCTTTGTGAGGAGCCCTTTAAACAGTTTTTCCTGTTCACTTCTGCTTGATGTCATAGAGTTCACTGTTTAATCAGTTAGTTATTAGATTACAAAGTTATGTCTTCTTTATCCCCATGTCCACAATGCCAATAAAATGATTTGGATACCTTAGGTGTTTCTTATACAGATACTGAAGGAACCAACCAGAATGAAGTCAGGGAAATACATCATGAAAGGAGCTATAACAGCTGTGTAGTTCTTATTTAGAATAGTGAAATTATAATTTGAATCCCATATAAGTAGTTTCATAATTGCCAGAATTCTATGGGCTATATATTCTATGCATTCAAAATGAAAAAATATCTTTGGGCATTTTTATTCAAAGAAGATCTTACAGAGAATCTAAATTTATGAAAGAGTTAGAGGCTCACAACCTTTTCTGCTCATCCCTGCCTTCTCAGACCCCACTTCTTCTGCAGTGGCCCCTTACAGAGCACTGAGGATAATTTGAATATGTATGCAACACTGATTGGTCATTGGTTTGTCTTAGACTTTAGAAAGCTCAGTATAGTCTGCGAGTGTGCCTTGGATGGCTCTTCTCTATTTCTGTTTTTTATGGGGCATGCTTCTAAGAAAGTTTGAGCCAATGCCTTCCTTTCCTCCTTAGCAAAAGCACTTCTGGCAAATTAAGTATAATTGTGTTGACCTAGTGTAGTTAAGTGCTCTGGACATGCTTTATGCTGTTGATGAGTGCTTTTTTAAGATTAATTTCATTCAGTCAATGACTATGTATTGAAAACTTACCTTGTCCCATTTTAAAAAGTGAGAGCTAATTTAGTATTTCCTTTCTTTGCCATGAATTTTTAAATTTGTTGTCTTTCCTGTTGCCTTACGCTTAAGTTCATGTCGAGGGATGGCTTAGTTGTCAGGCTGGGCTAGTCCAGCAGTATCCAGGCTAATTTCTCTATCTCCAGTCTCTCCCCCATTTGTACACAAGAAGAAAATTAATTTCGCCAAAGCAACAGTTCTGTCATCCTTCTCAGTTTTCTAGACCTCCTCTTTCACACAACGAACTTTAATGCAATAGTCTGTTGATTTGGTTGATACAAAGTGCAGACATTGTTCACCATGCTTTGTGAAGACAAAAAGACTATGTCTGCGCTCTCGATGAGGGTCTTTCCGTCTTCTCAACTGCTTTGCCAAGACTTTGTGTGGTTTAACCCACTCTTTCAGTCCCTATTTCTTGAGTGCTTATTTATCATGCAAGACACTTTTATAGCACTTGCATTAACTCAGTCTTCAAAATAATGATATTATCTCTATTTCATGCATGAAAAGATTGAGGGCAGAGAAATTAAGAAATTTTCCCAAATTGATGACGTTCCTTTGCTTATATTCCTCTTGCTCTGTTTCCTTTTATGTTAATTTTCATTAGCTGCTTATATAGGTATTTCCCAGAATCTGCCAGCATTTCTTCAGACTTACAGCACTTGCCGTTTCTGACTCTTTAGGCATTCAATCATAATGTGTTTAGTGATAATTCTTGAAATTTTCCATTTATCTGTCTTATATTTAAAAAAATTTCAAAGATGTATGTTGCTTCCCTTGTAACATTAAAAAGATAATGTCAGTGAACAGAGATTGGACACTAATTAAAATACTTGCTCCCCACCTTTTCATCTTTCTAAATGATCTTAAGCTTCTTAATGGGAGAAACTGTCTTATGTATTTTTTGATAGCCCTGTGCAGTATCTCCTACTTAGTGATCCATAGCCAGTGGATGTGGGTTTCTGCTACTATCTGACTACTTCGCTTTCTTCAGAGCTCTGTGTGCTCAGGCTGACTGAGCATTCCCACAGCATCTTATGTTTTGTTTGAAAAATCAAACATGTAGAAGTTGCAGCTCAGCAGAAGCCATTTTGACGGAAACAGCCGTGGCCAGGCTCGTCTTGCTTTCCTTTGAGAACACTAAATTTGAAATGGACCTGAGAATTTACTTATGGATGATAAAGTGCGTTAGTTTACTTATGGATGATTGGGATGCATATGTGGAAAGAATATTCTGTACTTAAAGAAATAATAGATAACAGTAAGTCATTTAATTCTCTTAACAGCCCTATTAGACAATCACTGTTATCCTTGGCTGACCCTGTCTTACATATAAGGGAACTGAGGCTTAGAAAGTGTGTGGAATTTAAATATCTTGATTGAGAAGCTGTGGCAAATTAGGATTTGGACCTGGTGGCCTCACTAAAGCCTGTGTTTCTAGTCACTGTTGCACTCACCTCTGTTATAATCACAATGCCACTGCGATTGAAAACTCTCATAATTGTTTACATTTAACCTGCATCTATTACAGCTTAGGGTTGACATATAAAGATAACTGTGGTGAACCTAGTGGAACATAATGTAAATCTTTCAGATCTTTTTTGTTTTAACATTTTCAACCATGTATTCAAGGTACATTTAAAATCATAGCATTTTTCTAGGTCTCAGGGAAATTGTTGGTCATCCAGTTATAGAATCATGGAATGTCAAGAATGGAAGCTACCTTAACAGTAATCTAGACCAACATCTTCTATCATCTAGACTAACACTTTACCCATACTTAAATCCTCTTTATATAAAGTGCTGCCAAGTAATTGCTCAGATTAATCTAATTCTATAGAGAGTCACCATTTATAGAAGTTACCTTTCTGTTTCTCTCAAGTTTTGTTTTTTTTTGAAATTGAGTTTTAGGTCTATTCTTCCTAATTGTAGAAAAACTCATTTATATTACAGAAAAAAGCTTCATCATACAAGGGTTTAATGAATGACTTGTCAAGAGTCATGCAGAAATTAAGTTCATAAGTCTTCAGTCACTCAGTAAATACATGAGACCCTGTAATGAGTTCCTCATCTTTCTAGATGCTGAGGTAATGGGTGAACAAGGGCCCAGTCCTTGCGTTTATGGGCCTTATATGCTAATGATGAGATGAATATTATACACAGTACATTGGCTGTCCATAAGTACTGTAGAACAGAGCATGAAAGGAGTTGAGGGAGGGATGGAGTGGGAAGGAGTGTGTGGCAATATTGTACAAAATGGTAAGATAACATTTTACCAGAGATGAGTGAAGTGAGGGCCAGGCTATATAGATAGCTGATGAAAGAGCATTTAAGAAGGACTATTTTAGACAGAAGGAGCAGTAAGTGGAAAGAAAGACGCTGAGGCAGTAGCACGCTGGGTGTGTTGTGGGGTCAGTAAGGAGGGTGGTGTGGGTGGAGCAGTTTGAGAGAGGGATGGAGTGCGGGGAGAACGTCCAGAGGGGCTGGAGTCAGACCTTAGAGGGCCTGATGAGAAAGAAGGCCATTGTTATGTTCTGACCAAGGAGTGGTGTGATGTGTGGCTTCTGACATTTTTAGGGGCCCTCTTGCTTCCCTGGTGGCTCAGAGGTTAAAGCGTCTGCCTGGAATGTGGGAGACCCAGGTTCAATCCCTGGGTCGGGAAGATCCCCTGGAGAAGGAAATGGCAACCCACTCCAGTACTCTTGTCCGGAGAATCCCATGGAGGGAGGAGCCTGGTGGGCTACAGTCCATGGGGTTGCAAAGAGTTGGACATGACTGAGGAACTTCACTTCACTTCTGTATTTAAAGCATTGGGCTGGAAGCTTCCCAGATGCCAATAAGACAGTAATATCCTTGCTTTCTGGAAGCATGTTACCTAATGAAGATGAATTATAAACAAGCAATTGTAAGAAAAGCATTAGTGAAATTAGTGCCATGGTGAAAGTATAAGGAGAGCTCTTTGGGAAAAAAAGGAGCCTTTAGTTGTAAGCAAAGAAATTAGTAAAGAGCTACAGAATACTGAACCCAGAAAATCCACTGATAGTCTCTTTCTTGCCAAAGTGAATGAACTAGTTAAGGAGCCACTTCTCTTTTAAAAGCTGTTTAATTCAGCCACCAGACCCTTGAAAGGCTCTAATGGAGTATGAACAACAAGGTAGGGTCTTAATAGATTTTTTTTTTTTTTTTTTGTATATTGGTCTTAAAACTATGAACATGTTAATAGTAGTATAGGAATTTACTAATACAGCACTTCAGCTACTCCAATACACTATTTGTAAGGGACATGGTGTGCTTCTAAATCTAAGTATATTCTCATTAAACACAGTTTAAACTATGAGTCCACTTGTAGGACTGAAATTTAAAAAAAAAAAGAATTCCTTTCAAGTAGTTGGTAGTATCAGTTGGTCTTGCAGTTTTCAAATATGTAGTATCTTTGCATTGTGTGTATTTTCTTTATCTATCTTAGTAAAATGAGAGAAAATTATGATTAAGGCTGTTTGTAAGTACTCTAAAAGATAAATTTAGAGTATTTTATGCCCTTAAGTTCCTACAGATGGTATTTGCAAGCTTCATTACTTTCTTTGTCTCAGTATACAGATTAATTTATTGTGCTTTGAAATATAAATGTGTTTGTATAAAACTTGCTTGTTCAACAAATTGATTGTGCAACCTGTGCCTCAGAGATACAGATGCCAGTGACAAGAAAGTGCCAAATTATGAGGATGACACATTTTTCTTGGCTCCAGTCCCAACCAGGGACGGTCCTTCACTGGGAAGCTCCACATGTCATAGCTCCCCTTCTTGCAAACGTCCGTTCTGCACTGGTAGAGTCCCTGCCACTCCTCTGGTGACCCCTTGCTGACCGTTACTCTGTTAGGCTGGTCCTTCTAACGCTTGTATCCCTCCTCAGTCACAGTGGTCTTTCTTCCTACCTGGTCCCACACCTAGCAATTAGATAATCAGAGTTGCTTCCCCAGCAAGTCTTGATGTTGCCAATATGAAAGTGATCATTGTATTCCCTTATCCCCACCCTTCAAGAGTGGTTAGTGGATCTTTTATTTTATAATGCAAAATCCAAGTCACATACCCATCACTTTTTTAAAGTGTTTATTTCAGTGGTTTTTCAGTGTTTTCACAAGATTGCATAGCCATCACTCTAATACTAGAACATTGCCATCAACCCCAAAAGAAAACCTGTACCCATTGGCAGTCACGCCTCATCCCATTCTCCCCTCCTCCCAGCCCTTGGTACCCACTAATCTGCTTTTTGTCTCTATGGATTTACCCATTCTGGAAATTTCATATAAATGGAATCATCCAATATATGGACTTTTGATCTGGCTTTCTTTTCATTTAGCATAATGTTTTCAAGATTTATCCATGTTGTAGTACATATCAGCACTTCATTTCTTTTTATGATTGAATAATACTCTGTTGAATGGTTTACCATTCCATTCATCAGTTTTTGAAGATTTGAGTTGTTTTGGATTTTGGCTCTTATGAATTGTACTGCTATGAACATCCGTGGGCAAGTGTTTTGTATGGAGATGTCTTTCCACTTGCCTCACCTCTTGAGGTGCCTCTCTCTTCTCTTTGAAAGCTCAGCTTCTGTCCCTACTTACTGAAGCACCTGTTCTTCTTCCAGGTCTTTAGCAATATTGTCCTCATTCTTGTTATCTTACTGTTTCTCGGTAGAATTGGATATCACTTCTCCAGTAATCCTCTAGAGGTTAGTATGAGCGCTTGGAGAGAGTAAGGAGAATTAGTAAAATTCCATAGACTGTTGGATTTAAATCTCAGTAGAGGTCTCCTATTAACCTTTCCTATAATGTAGGCAATTGGAATAACTTTGGGGAGAATTTTCACTACCAAATCCTTGCTCTGCTAGGCATATCTGCAGTTTCTTCCACTATATTAGAGGGAGGACAGTTGAAATCCTTGCATTAAGTTGATTTTATAGTAATACAAATAGTAATAATAATAAAGCTATATAGTTTTCCACTTATGATAGAGTTTTTCCATGTAGTTGTTGCATTTTACTAGGACAGGCTTCTGGGAGGTGTTTAGTTGGTACTTGAATAATTGAATATGATATATAAGCAATAATACATTTTCCACCACTCAAGATTTTCTGGTCAATGACTAAGAGGCAAAAGTGAGAACAGAGGTAGGTCCGATATGGTGTATTTGAGCTTTGAATTATTATATACACCAAATTTTCACCTCTTTAAGTTTCTCCCAAAGAACACAAGAACCTCATTTCCAATGGTTTAATAATCAGTTCAGTTCAGTAGCTCAGTCGTGTCCGACTCTTTGTAGCTCCATGGACTGCAGCACGCCAGGTTCCTTGTCCTTCAGCAATTCCTGGAGCTTGCTCAAACTCGTGTCCATCAAGTCGGTGATGCCATCCAGTCATCTCATCCTCTGTCATCCCCTTCTCCTCCTGCCTTCAATCTTTCTCAGCATTGGGTCTTTTCCAGTGAGTCAGTTCTTCTCATCAAGTGGCCAAAGTATTGGAGCTTTAGCATCAGTCCTTTCAGTGAATATTCGGCATTGATTTCCTTTAGGATTGACTGGTTTGATCTCCTTGCAGTCCGAGGGACTCTCAAGAGTCTTCTCCAAAACCACAGTTCAAAAGCATCAGTTCTTTGGCACTCAGCTTTCCTTATGGTCCAACTCTCACATCCATACATGACTCCTTGAAAAACCATAGCTTTGACTAGACGGACCTTTGTTGGCAAAGTAATGTTTCTGCTTTTTAAAGGTTTAATAATAGCTTACTTTATTTTCTACCTGATTTTGAAATATCACTTCACAACCTTGTACTCTTGGCAGGAAGGAGAGATAAGAAGTACATCCACACTTGGCAGTCATTAGTTACCTATCACTGTGATCCTATTTTACAGATGAGGAGGTTGAGGAGCCAGTGAGGCTATTTGAATGTTGGTTGAATTTTTTTCTCATATTAAGATGTTGAATTTACATGCTTTTAGAGTAATTTTCTCACCAAATTAGCTTCTAAATTGTCGATGTTTCATGAAGTGAGAAAAGTAAATTGCTTGAGAAAACTGAAAGGATGCCCTGAAGAATTTTGTTGATAGTGCAAACCAAATCAAGTGAAATTAATGCTGTGCCATATCTGATTCAGCTGTAAGCTTTATTTAGGATTTTGAAGAATAAAATAGGAAGCTTATTTTAATATACTCTGTAATTTTGTTTTGTTTCAGTGAGAAGTGTAAGGCTAGAGGATTTACCGTGATTGTGGATGGCAGAAAATCCCAGTGGAATGTGGTGAAAACAGTAGTCTTAATGCTACAGGTAATTTTATTTTTGGGTATCAGGAAGCGGTTTTATTTTACAGCAGCAGATTAGATGATAGTGGCAAATGCATTTCCTTTATTGGACTGTGCCCAAGCTTCTAAACAGTGACTGAGTTCTGAAATGCACAGATGAGTGTTGAATTGTTCAGATTTGATCTTTATAAAAGATCAAGTAAAATAAAATAAAATAAATTGAGTAATAAAATAAATTTCGGCCCTATTTGCTTGAGTAATAAAATAAATTTCGGCCCTATTCTAAAGGTATGTACATTACCAAAAATAACATGTCATGTTTAAGTAATTTAAGCATTGAAGCCAGTGAGTCTCAAAATGTGAGGGCAGAGGTTATCAGACTCATCCGGGCACTCTGGCGTGCTGTAGTATTTGCATCATCCCACCTCAAGGAGGGAATAGGATTGGGTAAGTCTAAGCTGAGAATTCTGACAGGTTTCTCCCTTCTGTTTTCCTCTTTCCTCCAAAAATCATCAGGATTCATGATAGTCACATCTGTTTCTAATCTAGAAGAAATGTACTCAACTTTAGCTGTTTCCTTGGGGACTTTAGCAGCTCACAGACAAGCATTTCATAAACAGCTGTGGCTACAGAATCCCTGGTCTGGCTGGGTCATATAATCTTTTGCTTATATTTCCTTGTGTTCCTCACAGAATGTTTCTGTAATCCCTTGCATGTAGTAGGTACGTAGTAGATACTTGTTGATTTATTATGAGAGTATTGAGGATATTGAGAAAAATACAACAATTGAGTGAGTGAAAGGGGACAGATTGCTCTTATGTACCTGGGTTTCCTTAGAAGGGCTTGTGTAGAAAGTTAAGTGAGTTAAAGAGATTATCGAATTTAAAATAAAGAAAGTGAAAAGGGCATTCCTGGATGATTTAGTGATAGCTCAAAAATTAAGTGAATACAGTAAAAGGAGCTGATGGCAGGCTAGTTTGGGGAAGGTGAACATTCGATTAAGTATCTGATATTGAAAGAAAGATCAAGAATTTCAAATGACCTGGGAAATGATTAGTAGATACTTTAGGGTTCTGTGTACAAATTTTACACAGAATTTAAATTTTAAATGGCAATGAGGGAGAATGATTGTTAATGGATTATTTTTTGTTTAAGATAATTAGAAAAAGAATCTCAAGGAATGGGTACTCACAATTTTAGTTTTAATGCTTAGTATGGTTCAGGTGCTATGTTCTAAGCTTGTTATATAAATGATCTCATTTAATTTCATCCTCACAAACTTGGGAAACAAGTTCTGTTATCCTCAAAAGTCTTCAAGGATTTTAAATAACAACCTATGTTCTTGTGGTGAACATGGGAGAAAATCACAGTTGGAACCTGGAACAGCCTAAGCCCCTTTAAAAGTGTATGTTTAGCAATGGGATGTATCTGAGATGGTTCCCAAATTGTCTGCCCAGTACCTTATTCTTTGGAGAAGGAAATGGCAGTCCACTCCAGCACTCTTGCCTGGAAAATCCCATGGACGGAGGAGCCTGGTAGGCTACAGTCCATAGGGTCGCAAAGAGTCGGACACGACTGAGCAGCTTCACTCGCCTTATTCTTGATTGGCTGGCCTAAGCGTTCATCATTAGACTCCCTCCTTCGGCTCCAGTGGATCAGTTTTTAAGGGAATGCAGATTGGTGTCCCATTAATAACTCTTTCTGTTAAATGTATTCCCAGCACGTTTATATTCTAAACCCTGAAGATAAACTCTTCTTTGTACAAATTGTTAGAAACCCGTTAATTACAACCTTGTGTTCTTCCATTCAACTGTGTCACCAGTGAGCTGTTTGGGATCAGTGGCAGTTTTAAAGAACAATCAATGGATGATTAAATCCCCTGTTGTTTTTTTTTTGTGTGTGTGTGTGTGTGTGTTTGATTTCTATTCTGATAGGTGTTTTAACAACTTTTGGATTTTGTTAATAGTTACATTTTCAGAAATTGCAATGGCTTGTTTTTTACTCCTCGTCAAACAGTTTCTGCAAACAAAGTTAGTTATGTTGCTTTTATTTCAGAAGGTGCTGGAACCAGCTGTTTGGGAGCCCAGAGTTTAGTGCTAGCTCTGCCTGTACAAATATTCTCTGAAATGACTGGCTTGTTTTCTTTTGTTCCTAACAGCTTTAATACTCAATGATTTTGAATATTTGATTTCCATAATCATTATGTAAATAAACCTCGTTCTACTCTAAATTTCCCACCCCTTCTGGTAAAGTTTTGATAGCACTGAGTTTTCTTTTTTAACTTTATTCATAACCCAGTCATTGCAGGGGGTACTAGATTTGTGACATGTCCAGTGAGATATTTCAGTTGAAAGGTTTTCTATTTTCCCCTGATCAATAATAATAATACTTATTATCATATAGCATTATTATTATCAGTAGTGCTATTTATGGTCTAGAACAGTGGTTGACCATATTGTTTATGGCCGCTTTCACAGTATGTGGACAGAATAAAAATAGTTTCAACAGAGACTGTATAGGCTTTGAAACCTAAAATATTTTTTATCTGGATCTAGAGAAAGAATTTACTGACCCCCAGTCTAGAATGTTTGGAATGTTATGGGAAAACTTGAAAGTCAGACCGACATGGCTTTTGCTCTAGTACTATTCCTTCAACCTCCATCCCTTTAGACAAGTTACTTTAGTTCTCTCAAGCTCTGTTTCTGCTTCTGTAAAATTGGAAGGGTGAGATCCACTTGTTAATGTGCATTCATTTATTCAACAGAGATTCATGGAGTATCTTCTGTATGCCAGACACTGTCATAGGCCCTGGAGATAAAGGAATGCCATGATAGATGAGGTACCTGCCATTGGGAAGCCTATGTTCAGTCTGAGGAGTCAGACTATAAGCAATTAGGCAAATTAATAAGTAATGTAACATCATATACTGATAAATGCTATTTATAAAAGTAAATTGATGAAAGGAGACTGAGTCAAATGTTGCTGCTTTACATAGGATGGTCAGAGAAAGTCTCTCTAAAGAGGAGAGACTATTTGGGTAGAATCCTAAATAAACTGAGAAAGTGCTCCTAGGTATAGGGCAAAGAACATTCCAGGCAGAGGAAACATCAAGGGCGTAGTCTTGAGCTGGGAACAGATTTGTCACATTCCAGGCGCAGCAAGAAGGTCAGCGTGGCTGTGGTAGAGGAGTGAGCTAAGAGGGGAGAGGTGTGTGATGAGGTCTGAGGTCATGGGGCCTTGAGCTGGGTGGGCTTCTTGGCTTTCTTAGGGATTTGAATTTTATTCTGAGTATGAAAAAATGCAAAACTGGGAGGCCTACTAAGAGGGTTTCAAAAAGCTGATTTATTTGGTGATATTACCAATGTAGGTGGTAGAAACGGGTAGGTTTAATTAAGATATATTTTAAAAATAGACTCTATGGGACTTGCTGATAAGACATATATGGAATATATATTAGCTCAGTAAATGTTAATTTCCATTCTTTAGGTGATGATGTGAATAACTGTATGTAGCAAATGTGAAATTGTATTTGTGGAGGTTTAGCTTTGTCCTCTTCTTCAAGTTAATAATCATGTAGAATCTTGGCTTCTTTGTATAATGGTATAAGAAGCTTATTTTGTTAGAAAATTGATTTACATTATTGGAAGAAATTCTCTAAGATGATTGTGTTAGAAAAAAATTTTTTTCATATCATAGAAAAGCCAAATTTAATAATTTCTCAACTAAAAATTATCTTGCAGTTTAAATATATTCCTATTAGAGATTCAGTAAAACACAAAAATAATTCACATGTGCTGTCTTTAAACATTGTTTTCTGAATCAGCTTGTCTTTCAAATATTTCTTTATTGCCATGTATGTTTTGCAGTTTGCAGCATTTCTTGTGTTTTATCACTTTAATTATTTTCCAGAGGTCGCCTACTTACTCTGCTCCAT
Organism: Cephalophus harveyi; assembly: GCA_006410635.1. NCBI lineage: Eukaryota > Metazoa > Chordata > Mammalia > Artiodactyla > Bovidae > Cephalophus > Cephalophus harveyi. The sequence continues at coordinate 382,138 of SJYT01030522.1, forward strand.
CATGATTACCTAATAATTTACAGCTTCAGTAAATTACTAACTTTACATGTATAATTTTTTCTTTTTTTTTTGTATTTTATAGAATGTTGTTCCAGCTGAAGTGTCCCTTGTTTGTGTAGTGAAGCCAGATGAATTCTGGGATAAGAAAGTAACACATTTTTGTTTTTGGAAAGAAAAGGATAGACTTGGCTTTGAGGTAAATATACTCTATGAAAAAGCAGAAGTGTGCTATATCTTTAAAAACAGCATTTTGCTGGTATTATTCTGTTTGTTCAGCATTGGATACTATGCAGTGCTTACACAATGCTCAGCCTAAGTAATGATTAATATTTAGTCAGCATTCTTGTTGAATGAATTATTCTTTGTCAAGGCCACAAATGCTTTCTTGTTTTCATTTTTATTAATCTTCGTGAATTCTTTTGAATAAGTAGAACCTTTCCATTAAAAACATTTTGGCGGATTTTCCTGTTGTTCGAGTGGTTAAGACTTTGTGCTTTTTGATCCCTGGTTGGGGAGCTGAGATACCATAGGCTGTGCAACATGGCAAAAAAATATATATATATATATGTATGTGTGTATATATATATATATATAAAAAACATTACCAAGAAGACATTTAGCTAATACTAGGAAATCCTAGGGAGAAGGCAATGGCACCCCACTCCAGTGTTCTTGCCTGGAAAATCCCAGGGGCAGGGGAGCCTGGTGGGCTGCCGTCTATGGGGTCGCACAGAGTCGGACACGACTGAAGCGACTTAGCAGCAGCAGCAGCAGCAGGAAATCCTAGACATTTAGAAATTGAAGTCAGAGCCTATTTGGTATGATGTCATAATTATTTCTTAGTATCTGGCTTGGTTTTGATATATAGAAAGTTATTCATCCTTCTCTATTTACAGTGTGCTTTCCCTCTTACTTTTCTTGTGTGAAACTTCACTTGACCCTTGAACAACATGGGTTTGAACTGCACAGGTCTGTTTACAAGTGGAGTTTTTTAATAAGTACACGTCAACCCTCTGTATTTACAGGTTTAACGTGCACAGATAGAGAGGGCCATCCATTGTACTTTGCCATTTTGTGTAAGGGACTTGAGCACCGCGGATTTTGGTGTCAGTGGAGTGTCCTTTAACCAGTCCTCTGTGGACAATGGGGGAAGGCTTACATATTATTATTGTGGGTCAGAAAGAAGTCTCAAGGTAGAATGGAAATTTAAGCAATTCTGTCACATTTTCCTTCCACCCCCTATTAATCCCAGCTTCCTAGTTGGAGAGTCCATAGATGTTAACCTTTACGTTAGCTAAAGTGTGGAAGCACTGAAGGGCGCCAGCGTCTAACCCAACCCTGTAAAATCTAGAGCCTTGGAATGTTTCCAAGAGTCAGGCAGTGAAGACACATTGTGGACTTTGCCATACTACAATAGTCATTTTTATTTTCAATAAAATCAATGTTTTTTTTGCTATACAGGAAGTCTCCAAAGTGTCTGTTTTAATAAAGTCTAGTTAAATTTTTTTTTAAATGAGGTAGCATGAAATATCTTAAAAATGTGTAACATTTTTCCTGCACTTTAAAGTTAAGTATAAGATTCATCCATTTTAGTGTGCAGTTCTGAGAGTTCTGATAAACGCAGACTGGTCTGTAATTACCACAGTGAAGAAATCCAGGGAATATTATGTCACTCCAAAAATTCTGTCATGTTCTTTAGTCAACTCCTTCTTCCATCTTTAGGCCTGACAACCACCGATCGGTTTTATGTTCTGTGTTTTTTGCCTTTTTCAGAATCCCATATAAGTAAAATGACAAAGTATATAGCATTTTAAATTTACTTCTTTCATACATATTTGCATTTGGGATTCATCTGTGTTGTTGGGTGTATTGGTGGTTCCTTTCTTATTGGTAGGTAGTAATCCACTATGTAGATGTACCACAGTCTGTTCATTCATTCCCTGATTGAAGGACATTTGGGATTGTTTTCAGGTTTTGGTAATTACAAGTAGTCACTATAAATATTCGTGTAGAAATTTTGTGTGAAACTTTTTTTAAGAGATAAAATATCTAGGAGTGGGATTGTTGGGTCGTATGGTAAGTGTATGTTTATTTACTTTATAAGAAACTTCCAATCCAACAGTTTCAAGGTGGCTGTATCATCTTGCAGTCCCATAAATTGCGTGAAGTCCCAGTTGCATCTTGGCAGCACTTAGTATTATCAGATTTTGTTTCTAAATTATAGTTAGTCCTGGTGGGCTGTAGTCCATGGGGTCGCTGAGAGTCGGACACGACTGAGTGACTTCACTTTCACTTTTCACTTTCATGCACTGGAGAAGGAAATGGCAACCCACTCCAGTATTCTTGCCTGGAGAATCCCAGGGATGGGGGAGCCCAGTGGGCTGCCGTCTATGGGGTCGCACAAAGTCGGACACGACTGAAGCGACTTAGCAGTAGCAGCAGTAGGTGTGAAGATGCTTATCAGTATTGTTTTACTTTGCATTTCCCTAATGGTTAATGATGTGAGTATATTTTCAAGTATTCGTTAGACATCCATATACTTTCTTTCATGATGTCTGTTAACTCTACTCATTTTTTAAAAAGTAATTAAGGCTTTTGAGAATTATGTATGTGTTTTGGATAGAAGTCCTTTGTCAGATATGCCATATGCAAAAATTGCATCTCAGTTTGTTGTTTGCCTTTTCATTCTCAACAGCGTTTTTAGAGAAGATTTTTAATTCTGATGAAATCTGGATTTTAAATTTTTTCTTTTATGAGTCAGGCTTTTGGTATCATTGCTGAGACATCTTTGCCTCAGCCAAAGTCACAAAGATTTTATGTTTTGTTTTAGATGTTGTATAATTTTAGGTTTTATATTTAGATCGGTGATCTGTTTTGAGTTAATACTTGTGTGAATTATTGTCTGACAATATATATTTAATGACTTCAATTATTCTGTGTTTGTTAAGGTTTGGTTTTTGAGCCAGTAGAAGCTCTATTTGCTGGTTTCCTCATGCGCATGCATTCTCCATGTACTGTGCATCTGTATTCTGCTTCTGTGGGTGGCGTGATCTGCAACCATCAAGATTGCCCATGGTGTTGTTCGTGGGCTTTGTAGTGTTCTGTCTGCTTATTCTACCAGTTACTGAAACAGGAATATTACACTCTCCAACTATAATTGTGTGTTTATTTGTCCTGTCATTTCTATTGGTCTTTGCTTGATGTATTTTGAAGTTCTTACTGAGGTGTCTAGTTAAGATTTCATTATTAAATGTCCTTTTTTTAATCCATGATGATACATCTGGTTCTGAGGTACACGTTGTCTGATACTAACAATACTACTGTAGCTATCCCAGCTTCTTTTACATTTACAGTGGGTTTTTTTTTTTTTTAATAGATTTAGTATAGTTGGGTCTTGTTTTCATATCCAATCTGACAGTCTCTGTCTTTTTAGTGATTTGTAAGACCATTTATATTAATTGTTAATATGTTTGGATTAAAATCTTCTATCTTGCTAGATTTTATGTAGTTTTCTTTTTCTGCCTTCTTTTGGATTATTTTTATAATTACATTTTATCTTCATTTAGTTCAGTTCAGTTCAGTCACTCAGTCGTGTCCAACTCTTTGCGACCCCATGAATAGCATGCAGCACGCCAGACCTCCCTGTTCATCACCATCTCTCAGAGTTCACTCAGACTCACATCCATCAAGTCAGTGATGCCATCCAGCCATCTCATCCTCTGTCATCCCCTTCTCCTCCTGCCCCCAATCCCCCCCAGCATCAGAGTCTTTTCCAATGAGTCAACTCTTCCCATGAGGTGGCCAAAGTACTGGAGTTTCAGCTTCAGCAACATTCCTTCCAAAGAATCCCACGACTGATCTCCTTCAGAATGGACTGGTTGGATCTCCTTGCAGTCCAAGGGACTCTCGAGTCTTCTCCAACACCACAGTTCAAAAGCATCAATTCTTCGGCGCTCAGCCCTTCTTCACAGTCCAACTCTCACATCCATACATGACCACTGGAAAAACCATAGCCTTGACTAGACGGACCTTGGTTGGCAAAGTAATGTCTCTGCTTTTCAATATGCTACCTAGGTTGGTCATAACTTTCCTTCTAAGGAGTAAGTGTCTTTTAATTTCATGGCTGCAATCACCATCTGCAGTGATTTTGGAGCCCCCCAAAATAAAGTCAGCCACTGTTTCCACTGTTTCCCCATCTATTTCCCATGAAGTGATGGGACCANTCTTTTAATTTCATGGCTGCAATCACCATCTGCAGTGATTTTGGAGCCCCCCAAAATAAAGTCAGCCACTGTTTCCACTGTTTCCCCATCTATTTCCCATGAAGTGATGGGACCAGATAACATGATCTTTGTTTTCTGAATTTTGAGCTTTAAGCCAACTTTTTCACTCTCCTCTTTCACTTTCATCAAGAGGCTTTTTAGTTCCTCTTCACTTTCTGCCATAAGGGTGATGTCATCTGCATATCTGAGGTTACTGATATGTCTCCCGGCAATCTTGATTCCAGCTTATGCTTCTTCCAGTCCAGCATTTCTCATGATGTACTCTGCATATAAGTTAAATAAGCAGGGTGACAATATACAGCCTTGACGTACTCCTTTTCCTATTTGGAACCAGTCTGTTGTTCCATGTCCAGTTCTAACTATTGCTTCCTGGCCTGCTTACAGGTTTCTCAAGAGGCAGGTCAGGTGGTCTGGTATTCCCATCTCTTTCAGAATTTTCCACAGTTTTATTGTGGTCCACCCAGTCAAAGGCTTTGGCATAGTCAATAAAGCAGAAATAGATGCAGGGCAAAGGCTAATAGAATTTTGCTAAGAGAATGCACTGGTCATAGCAAACACCCTCTTCCAACAACACAAGAGAAGACTCTACGCATGGACATCACCAGATGATCAACACAGAAATCAGAATGATTATATTCTTTGTGGCCAAAGATGGAGAAGCTCTATACAGTCAGCAAAAACAAGACCGGGAGCTGACTGTGGCTCAGATCATGAGCTCCTTACTGCCAAATCAGACTTAAATTGAAGAAAGTAGGGAAAACCACTAGACCATTCAGGTATGACCTAAATCAAATCCCTTATGACTATCTTCATTATTGACTGGTAATTTATATCTCTTAATTTTTTCCAGTGGTTGCCCTGGGTTTATCATATACATCTTTAATTAAAGGAGTCTTATCTTCAAATAATATATCATTTAACACTGGTAATCCCTTAGTACAGTATATCTCTAATACTTTCCTCCATTGTTTTCATACATTTTACTTTCACTATACTGTAAGCACACAATATACTGCTACTATTTTTGCTGTAATGTCTTTATAGAAATTAAAATAAAAATTAATTTCATATGTCTTCACTTATGATATTTCCAGTATTACTCATTTCAGCTTTTTGGCTGGTGTAGTCCTTCTGCCTTGAACTTCCTTTAAACATATCTAGCATTGCAGTCTGTTGGCTTTGAATTCTTAGATTTTGTTTGCCTGAAAAAAACGTTTATTTCTCTTTCAGGCCTGAAAATTATTTTCAGTTGGTATCGTTTTGTTTTTTTTTTTCCCATTATTTGACTTTTTTTTCTTTTAGCATGTTAACTATATCACACCTTCTATATCATATCTGTATCATTGCCTTCTCGCTTGGTTTCTGAGAACTCTGCTGTTACTTGTATCTTTGGTCTTCTATAGGTTATATATCTTTTTTTTTTTTAATCTCCTTAGCCACCTTTAAAATTTTTGCTTCATTTTTAATTTTGAGCAGTTTTATTTGTAATGTTTTATTTGGTGTTGATTCTGTTAGTTGTTTGCTGCACTTCTTGGATCTCTGGTTTGACTTCTGTCATCAGTTTTGGAGAGTTCTTAAGAGATTTTCTTTTCCAATATTTCTTCTGCCTCATTTTATTTTTCTACTCTTTCTAGAACTCCTATTGCATGTATGTTAGACAATGTGAAAATTTCTCACCATTCTAGGTTGGTGTTCTATTTTATTTCTTTCTTTTTGTGTTTCAGTTTGGATATTTTTCTGTTGATCTGTTTTCAAGTTCACTGCCTGCTTCCTTAGCTGTGTTGTCTGTTAATGAGCCATTTGTAAATGGACTTTATCTCTTTTTATCATGTTTTTGGTTTGTAGCATTTCTTCTGGATTCTTTCTGATGGTTTCTGTCTCTTTGCTATAATCCCTGTGTGTTTTGCCTGTTGTCTTGCAGATCTTCCATGAGAACTTCAAGCATAAATAATAGTTATCTTAGTTCCTTAGCTAATAGTTGCAATATCTGGGTGTCTCTTACTCCAGATATATTATTTGGTTTTTGGTCTTGGCAGTATGTTGTTTCCATTCTTGCTTTTTGTATGTTGCATGTTGAACATCTTGTTAGGACAGTAAAGACTGAGATAAACTGTATTTGTGGCTGCACATGAGCCCCTCTTGTTTTTGCCGGGCTCTTGGTGGGACAGGGGCGGGCTTGATTTAGTCTAGGCAGGAGTTGAACTGGCTCTGGCTGTTGCTCTTCTTTCCTCAGGGCATGTCAGGCTTCAGCCTCCTCTAGAGTGGGTGTTTGTTTCACCCTCAGCTGTAGATCTTTCCTTTGTGCTTGTGTCTCAGAAAAGATTTCTCTTTGCAAGTCACTTAGCAGTAGACTACTGTTCCTTGTTACTCAGTGTTTGTCAGTGGTTCATTTTTTTCTTGTTCTGTTTGAGCTTCGGTCTTAGGAACGCTTTGGGACCCAGGGTCTAGAGGGTCTAGGACCCGCTTTCCCAGCTTTAGGAAGACTAGCAGTCTGGGTTCATAATGTATCCCTGCCTGCACTAGGATAGAGGGCCTTTCTTTCCCCTTCCTCCAGCTGCAGTGGGGTTTTATTTGTGTTCTAAGGGCTTCCCAGGTGGTTCAGTGCTAAAGAATCCACCTGCCAAAGGGAGGTGGGTTTGATCCCTGGATCAGAAAGGTCCCCTGAAGAAGGAAATGGCAACCCACTCTGGTATTCTTGCCGGGGAAATCCCATGGACAGAGGAGCCTGGCAGGCTATGGTCTATGGGGTTGCAGAGAATCTGACACAGTTGAGTGGTTAAAAAACAAAACAGCAGAGGTCGTCCTGTTTCACTGGCTTCCCTCCGCCCCTGAAAGTTCTTGGCCCCTGGGGATGACAGAGCTGAGGAATCTGGGCTGTGCTTCAGCTCCCTACCTTTCCCTTGGTGGTTGCTGTCCCCTCACCCCAGGTCTTTTTTGTAATTTCTTACTTCCCTACCCACAATCTTTCTCATGAGTCTCTAAGAGGTCTGTGGAGAAGAATCTGCAGGTACGTTTGAATTCTTCTTGTATCTTTGTTTCCAACAGGTTCAGTACCTTTATACCAAAGCACATTTGACCTTTAGCAATTCATTGGAAAATTTGGCTGGATTCTTAATCTGACTTGTATCATACCTGGTATTTTCCCCAGGTAAGCAAGTGTTCCAGCTCCATTTGTCCTTGAAGGATGGTCTTTACTGGTTTTCCTGTGGACTTAACTCTATGATGTGTTAAAAAAAATGTCATTTTTCAGATTAATTTGCATTACTTTGTTGTTCTTGTAAGGATTGGAGCAATGCTCTTTCCATCTTTCTACATATCCTAAGCAGAAGACAGATGTTTTGTTTTTCAGTGTTATCTGGCAAACTTTTGTCATGGGTTGATTTGACTGTGATGTAGACTTACTAGAAACTGTTCACCAGCAGTGTAAGGGAAGGCAGCCCTGGCTGTTGGATTATGTTAGGAAAGGTGTTAGCCTAATTGCTAGATGGAAAACTGCATCCCATGGAGGAGAGTCAAAAGTGTACTGAGGGAAGATAGTAAAAGCTGAATGCAAGAGGCCTGCATGTAGCCATGGTGAGCGAGTATTTCCTTCAGGCAAGGAGGTCTGCCTTTTATGCCAGGGCCATGCAGGAATGCAAAGTGGACAGAGGCCAGTAGTTCAGAAGCTAACACTGTGAACACCAGGTAGGAGCAAAGATCCCTTCCTTTCGTGAGGAACTTGTCACATCCTGCTTAAGTGAGGCATCTGCTCAGAAATGGTATGCCTAGTTGGGTTTCATGCTATATGAATTTGTAATGGCTAAATACCTTGCATCTTGAGGGTAAAATGGAAGACAGAGAATTCCTATCTGCCTTGAACTGATATCATAGATAGTTTAGTTTTGGCTTTACAGCTTATTGTATCAGTATATTTCTTTCAGATAATGAAGAGATCCAGCTATTTTTCTAGCTGGATAAGTAAATAAGCACTAGACACTTATTTAAAAGCCTAATGTCCTAATAAGATGAGAGTAATTTCAAATGCTGGCTAATGTACCACCAAACATAATCTGCTTTAAAGGGCAATTCAAAACCAGTCATTAAATGATACTTAGAACTACATATCATTATAGATGTTTGTTTGATTAACAGTTACTTTCCTTGATGTTATTTTGGATCATTTGAGTTGTCATAATTGAGCTTATGTTTTTGTATATATTCTAAATATTTTTAAAAGAATAACTGTTACAAGTACTGGTATTCCTATAAGAAAAAGTTTATGTTTTACCTTATTGAATTATTCATCACAAAGATTTATTACCAGCTGTCCACAATATTCATCAAATAAATATCCAGTTGTCATTTTAATGACGGCTTGTTACCGTGATTTCATATTTTCCTGCCTATTATCCTTTCTATTTTTTTTCCCCCTCTGGATGACCTTCCTCTTGTTCAATTTCCTAGTGTTTTTCATCAGCCATTGAATATTCCTCATCTCAGGACATCTCATTGGTCATCTAAATATTTCTTTATATATCCTTCCTGTCTCTGAAATAGATACCTACCTATTCATTTTCCTTGTTAGCAACTCAGGTATTCCAGAGCTTTCTGACCTTCAGTAGCATTATACCTGATGCTTTGGTACCTTTTGCTGGTTAGTTGATAGTATCTATATAGTCTGTCTAATGACAAGGTAGAATTGAAGTAGTGCTGGCATTAATCTTAAATTAAGAAACTGATAATCAAAAGGATCTTATTTTCTCATTCTTTATTGTCATTCATGAAGGTAAAAAAATTTTTTTTTTTTTTACTGGTAATGTTAACCAGTAAGAGCAGTAATGTTAACCACCAGTAATGTTAACCACCGTTCTAAGTTGTTTTCTTGTCTTATTTCTTCTATTATGGCATCTGATCCTTTTCTCTTTTTGAGGCCATACCAGTGTTAGGATCCAGGACCAGACTTCCTTCATGTTTTGGTCAAGAATACCTCTGGTACCATCACTTCTGACTTCTTTCTAGTTTTTGCAGAAAGTTATTTTCTTTAGTGAGAAAAATATTCCCCAGCCAACAGATACAACCAAATATACACATTGAAATAGTATAACAGATAACATACACATGAATCTGTGTTAAGCACTAAGAGACACCCTTTCATTTTAGATCTTGCACACACACTGTTAGCATGAATCAAATTTAAAAAGTAAAAGCATCTCAGTGCCTTCAGAGTGAAAGGTTCAGTGTTAGATTCTTTGAGAATATTTTATTAGGGAAGGATAAGTATTTTAGTTATAGATGGAAGAGTGGGAGTAAAGGAGAAATAAGTTTTGGGTCTTTTTGTAAATTAGATTCCAGTAAACCTTCATAAATCTTTGATTAAAAGCTATATGATAAATACCTTTTCCCTCAAACTTGTTGAACAGTGGTATGTGCTAGTTAGTAAAATATTGTGGTTTAGTTGTTTAATTTGTCTTGTCTTAACCTCTCTAACATATGTAAAATAAAGGAAAAAATATTATTTATGTAGGACATTACTAGTTTAAAAATGTTATGTTTTTATTTCCTTTGAAAGGACTTGGCAAAAGTTTGAAAAACTCTCATAGGTAGTATTTTTCCCTCCATCTTATAGTTCTCCCATTTTACTCTGGTTCACTTTACACTTGTTACTAGGTGTCAGATTTCCCTGGAGATCTATCTAAAGTTTAAATTTCTGCTTATTAAAGTGATAACTGCTTTAAATATAACCAATAACCCTTTTCTTTAAGATTTTAATTATATCTGTACATACTAAGATATTCATGGAGATGAATATTTGAGGATAATTAACATTGGTTGTGCTTACTCAAGCGCTCAGTCGTGCCTGCCTCTTTGCAATTCCACAGACTGTAGCCCTCCAGGCTCCTCTGTTCATGGGATTCTCCTGGCAAGAATACTGTAGTGGGTTGCCATTTCCTCCTCCCGGGGATCTTCAAAATTAGGATATGATCCCCACCACAGCCCTGAATAGATAAGATGAAGCATATGCTAAAGAGTGATTTTCATAAGGCTAAGTCATGACACCCATGTAACTATAAAATAACCATAAGTGAAACACATCATGCAACTCATTAACTAATGAAGTTATCGGTAATTTATGAGGTGTGGTTCAAACAGCACTTGAGGAATTTAGGATTTTTATAGACAGATAAGATTGCCAAAGTAGACACAATATTAGCTAATGTCCTAATCCATAAATTCTAAACTTTGAGATTCTGTTACCCTACTGAACATAAATTTATACTATTGAAATAGTATGTGTGTAACATATAGTATCCACATGAATTTGTACTAAGCGTACAGAGACACATTTTCATTTTAGATCTTGCACACATAAATAAAATTATTTTAGCATAAATAAAATTTTTTAAAAATCCACTGATCATACATCATTTGCATTTCTCTTGAACAAAATCTAAAATTTACCCCTTGTTCCTACCGAGATTAGTACCTATTGATTAGTCCATAGAAAGTCAGTTAAAGTCACAAGTCTAGCTCTGCGTGAACAAACGCCCAAGAATATCTTTTGCCCATTCCCTAAGATTTAGATAGTGTTTCTGATATGTGAAGTATATTTTTAATAGAATTGTATTTTGTAAAATTTGAATTTGAATATTAGTGACATCAGTTCAGTTTAGTTCAGTCACTCAGCCATGTCCAACTCTTTGCGACCCCATGAACCGCAGCATGCCAGGCCTCCCTGTCCATCACTAACTGCCGGAGTCTACCCAAACCCATGCCCATTGAGTTGGTGATACCATCCAACCATCTCATCTTCTGTCATCCACTTCTCCTCCTGCCCTCAGTCTTTCCCAGCATCAGGGTCTCTTCCAGTGAGTCACTTCTTTGCATCAGGTGGCCAAAGTATTGGAGTTTCAGCTTCAATGTCAGTCCTTCCAATGAACACCTAGGACTGATCTGCTTTAGGATGGACTGGTTGGATCTCCTTGCAGTCCAAGGGACTCTCAAGGGTCTTCCTGAACATTCAGATCATTACAGAATAATAGAAGCTACTTTCTGAAATTTGATACTACTGATTTTAGTATCAATCTCTCTTTGGAGAAGGAAATGGCAATCCACTCCAGTATTCTTGCCTGGAGAATCCCACGGACGGAGAAGCCTAGTAGGTTACAGTCCACGGGGTCGCAAAGAGTCGGACACGACTGAGCGACTTCACCTCACCTCACCTCTCTTTAAGCTTTGTATTTCAAACCAAGACTAGTGGTTTTTTTTTTTTTTTTTTTTAATGTTTTCCCATTTTATTTTCCAAATTATTAAATGCTTAAAGGAAGAATTCACTTGTTAAAATTTCCTCTTTTCAAAAATGTAAGCAATTTCTTTTTCATTTAAAGTGTTGCCATTGTCAAGTTGCTCAGTTGTATATGACTCTTTGCAACCCCATGAATGGCATCATGCCAGGCTTCCCTGTCCTTCACTATCTCCCTGAGTTTGTTCAAACTCCTGTCCATTGAGTTGGTGATGCCATCCAACCATCTCATCCTCTGTCACCCCCTTCTTCTCCTGCCCTCAGTCTTTCCTAGCAACAGGGTCTTTTCAAGTGAGTCAGCTCTTCGCATCAGGGGGCCAAAGTATTGGAGCTTCAGCTTTAACATCCATCCTTCCAGTGAATATTCAGGGTTAATTTCCTTTAGGATGACTGGCTTGATCTCTTTTGCTGTCCAAGACTCTCTAGAGTCTTCTTCAGCACCATAGTTTGAAAGCATCAGTTCTGCGACACTCAGCCTTCTTTATGGCCAACTCTCACATCTGTACCTGACAACTGGAAAACCATACGGACCTTTGTTGGCAAAGTGATGTCTCTGCTTTGTAATGCTTGTCTAGGTTTGTCGTAGCTTTTTTTCCAAGGAGCAGTCATCTTTTAATTTCATGGCTGCAGTTACCGTCCACAGTGATTTTAAAGCCCAAGAAAATAAAGTCTGTCACTGTTTGTATTTTTCTCCCCATTTATTTGCCTTGAAATGATGGAGCTAGATGCCATGAACTTAGGTTTTAGAATGTTGAGTTCTAAGCCAGGTTTTCACTCTTCTCTTTCACCTTCATCAAAGACTCTATAGTTCTTCTTTGCTTTCTACCATTAGGGTGATGTCATCTGTATATCTGAGGTTATTGATATTTCTTCTGGCAATCTTGATTCCAGCTTGAGCTTCATCCAGCCCAGAATTTCACATGATGTACTCTACATATATGTTAAATAAGCAGAGTGACAATATACACCTTTCCCAGTAATACATTAGCTTTTTTTTTCTTTATACCTTTTGATCCCCTTAATGCATTTCTTCCCACCCCACCCCACCTAGTAGTTCTCTGTATTTATGAGCTTGTTTTTGTTTGCCAACTTTAGATTCCTCATATGAGATGCTATTTATCTTTCTCCTTCTGACTTAGCCAGAAGGTAAAGAGGTTTTGGAGAAACTTCCATGCTGTTTTTATTTAGATTTAAAAAAAATTTCATGTTGGGTTGGTTTTTGCCATACAGTAATGCAAATCAGCCATAATTACACATACATTCCTTCCATTTCCTCTCCTCCCCTCCCACCTTCCCTCCCTCCAAGTCATCACAGAGCCTCAGACTGGGCTCCCCATGCTACACAGCAACTTCTCACTCACTGTCCGTCTTGCACCCAATAGTATGTGTATATTGATGCCACTTTCTCCATTCGTCTCCCTCTCTTCCTCCCCTGCTGTGTCCACAAGTCCATTCTCTGCCTGTGCATCGCCTTTCCTTCCTTGAAAATAGGAGGAATATCATTTTTCTAGATTACATATATGTTAGTATAGTATATTTGTTTTTCTCTTTCTGACTGACTTCACTATGATAACGGGCCCTAGGTTCATCCACCTCACTAGAATTGACTCAGATTCATTCTTTTTATAGTTGAGTAATATTTCACTGTATATATGTAGCAGATCTTCTTTATCCATTCATCAGTTGATGAACACCTAGGTTGCTTCCATGTCCTGGCTACTGTACACAGTGCAGCTGTGAACATTGGAATACATGTCTCCTCTTTGTTTACGGCTTTCTCAGAGTATACGCCCAGTAGTGCAGTTGCTGGGTCATATGGCAGATTTATTCCTTGTTTTTTAAGGAATCTCCATACTGTTCTCCATAATGGCTGTATCAGTTATATTCCCACCAATGTAGGAGGGGGTCCCTTTTCTCCACCTCCTCTCCAGCATTTATTGTTTGTAAATTTTTTGATGATGGCCATTCTGACTGGTGTGAGGTGATAACCTCACTGTTTTGGTTTGCATTTCTCTAATAATTAGTGATGTTGAACACATTTTCATGTGTTTGCTGTCTGCCCATTTTTGAATTGGATGTTTGTTTTTTGCTGTTGAGTTCTGAGTTCTTTATACATTTTTGGATATTGGCTCCTTACCAGATATATGATTTCCAAGTACTGTCTTCCATTGAGTTTGTTTGCCTTTTCATTTTGTTGATGGTTCCTTTTGCTGTGCAGAAGCTTTTTAGTATGATGCAGTCCTGCTTATTTATTTTTATTTTTATTGCTTTTACTTTTGGTGTCAGATTTAAAAAAATCAATGCCAAAACCTCTGTCAAGGAGTTTACAGCCTGTATTTTCTTCTAGGAGTTTTAAGGTTCCAGGTCTTATGCTCAAAATTGAGCTATTGTGAGTTAACTTAAGCTTAATTGAGTTTAAAATCTTTCTAATATTATCAATTGACTAGTTAGGTGGAAATCTATCAATCATTTGGAAATCTATCAGTCATTTAAGATTTATTACTAAGCTGGAAATTATAAATGATATGGTGGTTTTACTTAAAAGAAACACTTGTCAATAACAGAAACCATAATAACAACTTAATAAGGAGCATAAGAATGGTAATAATCCTAAAAATTTAACTCAGAGAAATTATCCTGATGAATAAATTGTACTCATTTCAG
>SJYT01030522.1:396452-427176 GCA_006410635.1 Cephalophus harveyi
TAATAATACAAGATTTTTGTAACTGGGAAGTGCTGCTTTAGAGTGATACAGTGGGTTATTTTCTGAAATGTTCCATTCCTCTGAGAATGGTATTAAGTATTTTTTGAAAAATGAAATGTCAAATTCATGGTTCCATCTTCTCCACAAGTAGGCATTTTTAAGAAGATTTGCTTTTGAGCTAGCAAAATAGGTCTTTTTATTAATTAACCATTTTAGAGTAGATGAAAATGTCAATAGATATGAAAGTTTTATAGATAATATAAAGAACTTTATAGATAATAGATAGTAAGATAATAGATTATAAACTTTATAGATAATAAAGAACTGATAATAGTATGTCTAAATCAATGTTCTAATACTGTTATGCACTTGTATCCTTCTGTGTGTTAATCACTCAGTCGCGTCTGACTTTTTTGTGACCCCATGGACTATAAACCTGCCAGGCTCCTGTGTCCATGGGATTAACCAGGCAGGAATACTGGAGTGGGTAGCCTTCCATTCTCCTTCCTAACTCAGAGACTGAACCCACGTCTTCTGCATTGCAAGTGTGTTCTTTACTATCTGAGCTGCTAGGAAAGTCTGTGTTGTTTTGTGTCTTTTGTACTTTGTATTAGAATTTTCAGCAGTTGTGTCATTATTTCTGTGTTTTCATATTTTGAATCTTAGGGTAAAAAGGGGTCACACATAATGCATGTGACCTCAATATGTTTTGAACTCTTATTTTCTAATTTTCTTTTTAATTTTGGTGATCATTGCTTTGGAAGACTGAATTTTTATTTATTTTTATTTTCCTCTTTGCCAGGTAATAAAACATCTCCCATAAGATAAAATGACTCCCTGATTTGCATTGTTTTCTATTTTAACTTGTGTTCAGGTTTGGTGTATTAGTGATTTCTTTAAGAACTGTAAGAAAAGGGAATATAGGAAACTTTCCTAGTATAAATTTTTGAAATTTAAGAAGCTGCAATGAATGGTTTTAGAGAAAATAACCTAGCATGGGAATCCAAATTTGTTTTACCACATTGACTTGGAAATGTGTTAGGTGTTTTTTTTTTTTTTAATATATAGATTATTTACTTTCTAATCTGTTTCTGTAATTTACTAAGGTCCAGAGATCTTTCTCTAAACAATTTCCTTTTTTAAAATTAGGGTTAGGGTTAGAATTAGCATTCTAATTTCACCTCAGACCTTAAGCCTCACTTCCCCATGCTCCTGAAAAATGTAGTATCATATTTTTGCTTGTGTCTTTGAAATTACTATGTTTGTGAAATCACATTCCTCTGTGATGGTTGCTGTCACTTAGAGTTCAGCTTGCTGTCTGTTAAAAGGTGATTTGTCCTCTTGGAAGCAGTTGTCTGTATAGTTCATATGTTGCATTCTAGCAAGTGGTGTCATTTTCCAAAGGCAATTGAAAACAACACCAGCTGTGTGCTTAGAGGAAGGCTTCTCCTTCCTCCTTAGGATGACACTCCCGACTCACTTGAAAAGAAGATTCTTAGATACAGCCATTTTCATACAATAAGATTCTTTCCTACCGTTGCAGGCTTCTCCTAAAATGTTTCCCTCGTTCTTTTTGAAACATATATTATGCAATAAAATAAAAACAGTTGTGGCTTTTTTGCCAGCCTCCTCTGCACTTTCTCCTCACTCTCACCATCTCAATAAAAATGAGATTATTGCAGCGGAAATGGAGATATTTCACCACGGTAGATAGTTCTCTAAACTGTTAATTTGAAATGATGGTGTTTTTGAGTCAGATCACATGACTGTTTAAACCTTTGTTTTTTTCTTGACGTCGTTTCGCTTTGAGATGCCTTTGCTGTTGATACAATTTGGTATATCTATCTATATAGCAGATCGACTGTTTTCATTTTGAACAGCCACCAGTGAATTTTAAAAGAATATGGATACTATAAACATTTTTGTAGTGAGAAAATTTGTTTTATGCAAATTTACATAATTATCATGTTCTTTTGTTTACATTTGTTTTGCATAAATAAAAATACCATAATAGCAGTAATCTTAGCCAACTATTTAAAAAATTATGTTTAGTAAGAGATAGTATATTCTCATGGAGAGGGAAATGGCAACCCACTCCAGTGTTCTTGCCTGGAGAATTCCAGAGACGGGGGAGCCTGGTGGGCTGCCGTCTATGGGGTTGCACAGAGTCGGACACGACTGAAGCGACTTAGCAGCAGCAGCAGCAGCATATTCTCAAATATATTTTGCATCATGGAAGAAAGTGAATCTGTACTCATTACATTTAAATTGATTTTTAGGAAAAACAAGAAATATTCAGAACTTATAAATTCACAGAAAATAACTGCGAATTTTCTCTTTGGCTTTTGTTGTCATTAATTGCTAAGTCATGTCTTACTCGTTGAGACACCATGGACTATAGCCCACTAGGCTCCTCTCAGGAGGATTTCCCAGGCAAGAATATTGGAGTGGGTTGCTATTTCCTTCTCTAGGGAATCTTCCTGACCCAGGGGTCAAACCCGCATCTCCTGCATCAGCAGGCAGATTCTTTACCACTCAGCCACCAAGGAAGTCCCTCCCTTTGGCTTATTAAACTTGAAATCTGTTGCTAATGAACTTTAAGGTATTTAGGAACTACAACTGCAAATGAACTTAATGTATTTAGGTGTATATAGTGAGATTAACCAGAGTGGATAGAAGATGACAACGGCTGTCTTCATTGTGCAAATGGGTTATTTATTAGAGAAAATGACCCAAATTAAATGTATAGGATGACAACTCATTAAAATTATGACCTCTTAGAGCTTAAAGAGACATCATAGATAATTTAATGCAGCTGCTTTCTTTGGCACATGGATAAGCCTGGAGTGAATTCCTTTAGGTTGCTTCTACAAGTCAGTGAATTTGTGGCAGAGCTAGGACAGAAACCTGGAATAATTGGCTCCTGGCTTAGTATCCTTCCAATTATCATATAATAATGTTTAACCTAGGAAAGGGATTTGAAATCATTTGGGATATCCTGGTAAAGCTTTTGGCCCTCTGTGCTACCATGACCAAAGAGAAAACATTTAGATTTAGAGTATTTTCAGTAAAGGTTTTAAAAACAAACTGGAAAACTTTTAATATACTTCTTTTTATAAAAACGTGCAAAACTCTCTGGAATGTTATAGAAGTAATAACCTACAGCTGATTCGTGTTGAGCTTTGACAGAAATCAACAAAATTCTGTAAAGCAATTTTCCTTCAATAAAAAAATAAAAAAACTCATTTACTTTGTAGAAGCATCTTATTCATCCTTATATTCCCAGCTCTAGAACATGTCACTTCTAATAAATAATACTTCTAATAAATAAATGTAGCATCCACTATGGAGAAGGAAATGGCAACCCACTCCAGTATTCTTGCCTCGAAAATCCAATGGGCGGAGGAGCCTGGCGGGCTACAGTCCATCGGGTCACAGAGAGTCAGACACAAAACAGTGAATGTTGAACAAATGAATAACATATCATTAAAATGTTAAGTTATAAGGGATACATGATACCAGTTTCTCAGGAGATATGTTTTCACTGTTTGAATATTGTGCCAAATAAGGGAAGATTGAGGGCAGGAGGAGAAGGGGTGACAGAGGATGAGGTGGTTGGATGGCATCACCGACTCAACGGACATGAGTTTGAGCAAACTCCGGGAGACGGTGAAGGACAGAGAAACGTAGCGTGATGCAGTTCATGCGGTCACACACAGTCGGACACGACTTGGTGACTGAACAACAACAACTAAAGGGATTGACTTTTATACCAAGAAATTACTCACATTGATAAGATTTTGAAAATATTTAAACTGAGCTGCTAGTCTCTTTTTTTTTAAATGAGATTTTAGAAATGGATTATGGTAGCTCTTTTCTTAAAAGATATTGACAGTTTATTGAATTGCTTTTAAATGCTGTTATAGTATTAAATATTTATATAATATTATGTTGGAAACAGTATTGGATATTACCACCTCATCACTTTTCTTGACATTAATAGTGGCTCATTAAGTGGTTTTTATTCTTTTTTTTTTTTTTTTACCTTTATAGGTTATTTTAGTATCTGCCAATAAATTGACTCGTTATATAGAACCATGCCAGTTAACGGAAGATTTTGGTGGGAGTCTCACCTATGACCACATGGATTGGTTAAATAAGAGGCTGGTTAGTATATTACAATGAGATAACATGTTTATTACATATAAATAAGACATATTTTGATAGCTATTTCATTTTAATCCACTAAAATGTAGATTGTTTTTCATTGTACAAAACCAAAGAAATATAACATGTACGTGATAGCATTATGCTTGAAAGCAGATACTCTGGAGACAGACTCACAAGTGTTAACTATTACTGGTGTCATTAGTAGCAGTATTAAAGCTGTAAATCTTTTGAGTTGAATAATAGTAGCATAATTTTCTGAGAGATAATCTAGTTGATACACCATTTTCAGAGAAATATTTAGACATCAATTTGAGTTGAAAAGCAAGGTTAAAGTTTTTATTTCTGAAAATATATCTTCTTTCTCAGGACAGACTTTGGAAATCTGCTATTCTGTACACAAATGCATTATTGTTGAGTTGAACAGCTGGGGACTAAAAGAACAAATTTAATGCAGTTTAGACTATATGCAAATGTTTTGGAGAACAATGAGTTAATGGATATTTCAGAATGGATAACCAGTTCTTTTTTCACCATATTTTGAATAATGATATTAGACAAATAAGTGTCTATTTTGTTATAAACAGACTTGCCCAAATCCCTTATTAGAAATATTTTAAGAAATCATTTTAAGATTATAAGTAATTTATTCTTCTGCCACATGCTTGTATATAAAACCTTTATTACATACAGTCAGAATGATTAATAGAATAACATAAAGAAATATTCTTTTAACTGAAGTTAGAGGCTTAGAACTGGTCTAAATAATGTTCATATAGTGAAAATGATTGTTGGTGCAGATGTTTCTTAAGGAAACAGGAATAAATATAAACTGATCTGATTGAGGAATAAAATAATTTCTTAATGTATTTAAATTATAAAAATTCATTATCCGTTAAAACTATTCACTGTTTTAGAAAGCAGTTTTGTCTTCTTAGTTGTAAGAAGCAGGTGGATTTTGTCTTTTACATTGCTGGGCTCTACTGATTGACTTGTGGACTCTGATATCCAGAGCTGGAACCAGAATCCTGCCTGGCTAATTATGTTGCTGTTTGTTGGAAATCCTTCTGTTCATATCAACTTTTAAGGTTATTCTTAATATGTTAATAAAATCTCATACTGTAGGTTTTTGAGAAGTTTACAAAGGAATCTACATCATTATTAGATGAACTTGCATTGATTAACAATGGAAGTGATAAAGGAAATCAGCAAGAGAAAGAAAGGTAAGTGGCTTCTTGTTGTTCAGTCAGTAAGCTTTTGTTTTTGTTTGTTTGTTCGTTTTTTAGTCACTGAGTCTTGTCTGACTCTGTGACCCCATGAACTGCAGAACACCAGGCTTTCCTTTCCTTCAGGGTCTCCGGGAGTTTGCTCAAATGCATGTCCATTGAGTTGGTGATGCCATCTAACAGTCTCATCCTCTGTTGCCCCTTCTCCTCCTGCCCTCAATCTTTCCCAGCATCAGGGTCTTTTCTAGTGAGTCAGCCCTTTGCATCAGGTGGCCAAAGTATTTTAGCTTCAACATCAGTCCATTCAATGAATACTCAAGGTTGATTTCCTTTAGGATTGACTGGTTTGATCTCTTTGCTGTCCAAGGGACTCTCAAGAGTCTTCTTCAGTGCCACTATTCAAAAGCATCAATTCTTCGGTGCTCAGCCTTCATTATGGTCCAACTCTTAAATCTGTACCTGACTACTGGGAAAAGCATGGCTCTGACTGTACAGGCCTTTGTCGGCAAAGTGATGTCTCAGCTTTTTAATACCCTGTCTAGATTTATCATAGCTTCTCTTCCAAGGAGCTGACATCTTTTAATTTCATGGCTGCAGTCACCATCTGCAGTGATGTTGGAGCCCAAGAATATAAAATCTGTCACTTGTTTCCACTTTTCACTCATTTATTTGCCATGAAGTGATGGAACCTGATGCCATGATCTTAATTTTTTGAATGTTGGATTTTACACAAGTCTTCACTTTGTTCTTTCACCCTCATCAAGAGGCTCTTTAGTTCCTCTTCACTTTCTGCCATTAGAGTGGTATCATCTGTATATCTGAGGTTATTGGTATTTCTCTTGGCAGTCTTAATTCCAGCTTGTGCTTCATTCAGTCTGCATTTCATATGATGTATTCTGCATATAAGTTAAATAAGCAGGGTGACAGTATACAGCCTTGACATATTCCTTTCTCAGCTTTGAACCAGTCCATTGTTCCATGTCCAGTTGTAACTGTTGCTTCTTGTCCTGTATACAGGCTTCTCAGGAGATAGGTAAGGTGGTCTGGTATTCCCATCTCTTTAAGAATTTTCCACAGTTTGTTGTGATCCACATATTCAAAGCTTTGCCATAGTCAAGGAAGCAAAAGTAAGTGTTTTTCTGGAATTACTTGCTTTTTCTGTGATCCAGTGAAAGTGAAAGTGAAGTCGCTCAGTCGTGTCCGACTCTTTGCGACCCCATGGACTGTAGCCCACCAGGCTCCTTGCGTTCATGGAATTTTCTAGGCAAGAGTACTGGAGTGGGTTGCCATTTCCTTCTCCAGGGGACCTTCCTGACCCGGGAATCGAACCTGGGTCTCCCACATTGCGGGCAGACGCTTTACCGTCTAAGCCACCAGGGAACCAGGGAGCCAGTGAAAGTGAAGTCGCTCAGTCGTGTCCGACTCTTGGCGACCCCATAGACTGGGGCCTACCAGGCTCCTCTGTCCATGGGATTTTCCAGGCAATAGTACTAGAGTGGATTGCCATTTCCTTCTCCAGGGGATCTTTCCAACCCAGGGCTTGAACCTGGGTCTCCTGCACTGTAGACAGACGCTTTACCATCTGAGCCACCAGGGAGCCAGTAGATGTTGGCAATTTGATCTCTGATTCCTCTGCCTTTTTTAAATCCAGCTTGTACATCTGGAAGTTCTTGGTTCATGTATTGTTGAAGCTTAGCTTGAAAGATTTTGAGCATTACCTTGCTAGCATGTGAAATGAGCTCAATTATACGGTAGTTTGAACGTTCTTTGGCATTGCCTTTCTTTGGGATTGAAATGAAAACTGACCTTTTCTAGTCCTGTAGCCACTGCTGATTTTTACAAATTTTCTGACATACTGAGTGCAGCACTGTAACTGTATAATCTTTTAGGATTTGAAACAGCCCAGTTAGAATTCCATCACCTCCGTTAGCTTTTTTTGTAGTGATTCCTCTTAAGGCCCACTTGACTTCACACTCCAGGATGTCTGGTTCTAGATGAGTGATCACACATCATGGCTGCCTGGGTCATTTAGACCTTTTTAGTATAGTTCTCTGTATTCTTGCCACTTCTTCTTAAACTCTTTTGCTTCTGTTAGGTACATACCATTTCTGTCCTTTATTGTGCCCATCTTTGCATGGAATGTTCCTTTGATATTTCCAGTTTTTTAAACGAGAACTCTAGTCTTTCTCATTCTACTGTTTTCCTCTCTTTCTTTGCATTGTTCACTAAGAAGGATTTCTTATCTCTTCTTGCTATTCTCTGGAACTCTGCATTCAGTTTGGTATATCTTTCCCTTTCTCCTCTGCCTTTCACTTCTCTTCTTTTCTCAGCTATCTGTAAGGTCTCTGCAGACAACCATTTTGCCTTCTTGTACTTCTTTTTGGGGGGAAGGTTTTGGTCACCACCTCCTGTATAGTGTTACAAACCTCCATGCATAGTTCTTCAGTCACTCTGTCAGATCAAATCCTTGAATCTATTCATGCAATTACTTTATTTTCACAAAGCTGTAAGTTATCTGTTAAAAGATAACCTCTGTTAACCTCTGTTAATGCAAGCCAAGAGAACTAAGGTAAGCATGTCTCCATCAAACAGCATACAAAAGTTGTCTTAAATTTATTTTTTAATTCTTGAGAATTTGATTGCGTGTAAAATTTATTGATTTGAATCCAGGTTTCTTTACAAAAGAGTTTTTTTTGTTGAATAGAAATATAGTTACTTTTTCCTGACCCTGTGTATAATAATTTGCAAGAAATATTTTCAAACTGAAAGACTTACTGTCCTTTTTAGAGTTTTACTTTGCTTGTAAAGAGTACAGAAAAGCTTGCAGCTTGAAATCATTATAACCTTATTTAAATACATTAGCACTTAAATGTCTATCTTGTAGAACTCCTGTGTCCTTCTAAAATATGTGATATTCATGAGTTCAGCTTGGGGAATTTATAGTGTTTTATGACACTGGATGAATTAATTGTTCATTTGTATTATCTAAATGTTACTACCTAGATGTATCATTTTAAGAGATTTCCATTGAACTTTTCAGCCTTAACAATTTGCAGACCAGTTTCCTTTCCCCAGGTGAAAAGCACTCTAGGAAGCAAATTAATCCTCAGTAATAAAGTAGTCACTAGACAGTAATTTTTCATTAGGACATTTGAAAGGATCAACACTTACCTTGTCTGTCTCTTTTTGAATCTGACCTTATAAAAACAATGAAACTTTGACAAAATGCATTGTTACTCTGTTAATCCAAAATAGTCACAGACCGATTAAGTGAGATAAGGTAGGACAGCTATCAGAAGGTCATAGTTTAATGCCAAATCTTGATTTAAAACAAAGTAAAACAAGTGGTTTGGATATAAGTCTAAAGTTAGAACTAACGTTTAGTAACATTCCTACCTTAAAGACCATGTAAAAATGTAAAAATTTTACATATTATGTAAACATGCGAGTATGTGTGTAGATATCACACACACAAACGCTATGTAATTGAAAATATCACGCAAGTTACTTGACAAAAATTTGCCAAACCTCTTTATTTCTGAATAATCTAACAGTAAGTCTGGGGTTTCTCGGAAACATGTTCTTTACGTAAGACATCCTAAGAGGGCACTGGTAGACAGAGTTCATGGTCGCAGAGTTTAATGCTGTTTTCTGTTTCCCTCTCTGGGAATCACTGTGAATATTCACAGAATACAGGCTTCCCGGGTAGTGCTAGTGGTGAAGAACCAGTAAAGGAGACGTGGTTTCGATCCCTGGGTGGGAAAGATCCTCTGGAGAAGGGAATGGCAAGCTACTCCAGTACTCTTGCCTGAAAAATTCCATGGACAGAGGAGCCTGGCAGTCGCAGAGTAGGACACAGCTGAAGCAACTTAGCACACACGCATGGGCTCTGAGAAAGTGTTGCAGTAAAGAAATCTGTTTAATTGCTTTCTTAAAATTTCCTGTACTTACATGCCACTGGAGCCCTGGTTTTTTTCTACCTAATAGTAATCTCGTTCAGTGTTTTGGGAAACACTAGGAAACCATGGCTTGTGACTGCAGGAAGTGTCCGGTGAAATCTTGTATTTGCCAATCTCTTCCCAAGGAACTCAAGTGTTATTACATAGTCTCTTTTAAATGCCATACAACAAAATCCCTCTTGGAAATTTTCATCTCTTATTTCAGCCCTTAGGAAGCACCTGGGCTATACAAGAGGGGAAGTCCTAGATCAGCTGACAAAAGTGAAAGGTGTAGAGCTAGGCCTGTCACAGTAGCTAGGCCCCAGGCTTTGCTTAGTCATGCACCTTTCCTTTACCATCTCCACTTACCGTTTTTGTTTAAGAAAATGAAGGCCATAGTTCAGCTGCAAATGAAATGTGATTAGTACAGGGAAGAGAGCACATGTGCTGAGGGACACACATATGATTATCAGAGACTATTTGCAACTCTCAAGGATTGCTGTAGCTAAGAAACTTTTGATTGGAGGATGGCTGCATGCATGTTTTTAATGTTAATGTTCCTGGGTTACTGTATAGTGACAAATTTCAGTTTAAAGCATGTATCCAGTGGAAAATAGCAAAATGGATTCCTCTGATATACTTGAAATAATACTGTAGTTAATAGCAATGAATTGTAGTTTCCAAGTATTGTATTTTATGATTTATCACATAGATGTTTCTTTGGCTGCTACTGTTTAATTATCTCTAATGGGCTTCCTGATGGTTAAGAGAAATTAGCCTGGTAGGCCAGTATACTTCAGATTTTCATACTTACATGTCCCTGTTTTGGTAAGTATATATAAAGGATTTCCTTCAGTTATATATTAATAAATAGAAATACATGTAGTTTTAAAAAATTACTCTTTTGGTGCTTGCCAGGTCTGTGGATTTAAACTTTCTTCCATCAGTTGACCCTGAAACTGTTCTTCAGACAGGTAAGATGAGACAATGTATTCATTACTGATAACCATAATCCATTAAATCAGCCATATATCAATAAGATAAACATGAATTGAGTACGTATTATGTTATAGAAACTCAAGAAATTTTTCAAACTACTCTTTGGTTTAAGCTAACAGTATATTAATATACTCTATAATATTAAAAATTATTAATAATGATCAATTATCTTGAAATATTTGAATTTATCTGTGACTTGAAGATAAAAACTTCTGTTTCATTGGGTTGCTATGAGGATTACTGAATACGGATTATGTTGCTAACATTGTATTTTTATACATTTTCGTATTTCATTCCCATAACAACTCCTAGAAAAAATAAGTATTATTTTCTCTGTTTGTATTTGAGGAAGCCAGGGTTTATAGATATTAAAAATCTTGCTCAAGATGAAATGATTATTGAGTTCTATCACCGTAACACTAAAGACAAGGTGTAAATCCGAAGCCGCTTGTGCTGTGCAGTCGTCTGTGTAAATCATGTGGCACCAGCAGCGGCCTTGCGCGCAGTGTGCGCTCACTTGCACAGAGCTGCGTGATTCGTATATTCCAGCCCAAAGAGTAGTTCCGCAAATTCCGGAACGTGTTGGAATTTTTTCCAGTGAAAATACCTTAATTTTATTTATAATGTATTTTTCTAGTAATAGGGCATAATTCTCGTCCTCCTGCACAGCAGGTAGCGTTTTAAGCACTTGACGTGCGCTTATTCATTTATGCTCCACCACAGCCCAGTGAAGCAGCTACTCTTGTCATCCCAGTGTTAAGATGGGGAAACTGAGGCAACAGGATTAGTAATTTATGCAGATTATGCAACTAATAATGCTAAATTTGGTACTCGAGCCGAGGCAGTTTGGTTTCTAACTGTGCTCTTTGAAATCATTATATAGTGCTACTTGTGTAATGGAATTGTTATCCACAAGGAAAACATTAAAGGTAGCAGTCATCAAAATAGAAAAAATAATATGTATTCTGAACTTACTGACTTTTATGGATATATATATGTAAAGAATGTGTGTGTGTATATATATAGACAGACTTTGTGTAAGTCTTTAAAA
Source organism: Cephalophus harveyi (assembly GCA_006410635.1). Classification (NCBI taxonomy): domain Eukaryota; kingdom Metazoa; phylum Chordata; class Mammalia; order Artiodactyla; family Bovidae; genus Cephalophus; species Cephalophus harveyi. The sequence goes on from SJYT01030522.1 coordinate 407,834, forward strand.
CAGGTGTTTTTCCAATTATAAAGTTTAATAAAGAGTAAAGAAATAAATTCTGAATATCTTTATTGTATAGATTCAGTTTTCCTGAGTTTTTCAGTATGATTTGGGTCTTACTTCCTGAAAGAACAAAGAAATAATTGTAATCTAACTGCATGTTTAGACGGTAAAATAGACTGTCAGTAAAAATATTGCTTTAGATTAAAAATACCTAATTATGATGTTTATATTTAACATTGAATTAAGAAACTTGTTACATTTGTATTTTAGAATTATCTTTGTATGTCACTGAATTCTTTTTGTTTGATTAAATGTCTGTATTTTGGGCTCCTTAGTAATAATTATAGTTGTATTATCCTAGAAAAAACAATTTACAGTTTATTCACTTTTTAAATTGTTAATATTATACGTATAGCTTTAGATGCTGCACATTCTGTAATTTTAATTTCTTTTGCATGAGTTATTTGTCTTTACGAGGTTAATGTAATCAAAGAACACTGAATGCAATTTTTATACTTGTATAGCCCCTCATGATTCACAACAGTTAATATGTTGTAGAGATTTATATAGAGATTATTTGAATATTATTTTGTACCAGTAGTGAAGACTTTGTCCCTTTAATCATTCATTTGTTGCACACCAACATCTCTCTAAGGTGCTATGATTAAGGCTATGAATTAATACTGAAATCCTACACCATATTGCTTAGTATTGCTTAGTACCATCAGACAAACATGCTAATTGGTACCATCAGATAGAAAGTCCCAGATTGTAATTGTGCTCTGAAGGGAAAGAGTGTTGGATGGCACAGTATCCTGAGCAGTGAATCCAATAATAACAAGAATGTGATAGAAAGATAGTTAGATCTAGAAAATATATATGCCATATGTATACTATATACTTACTATGTAATATGATGTATACGGTATGTATGTATTTATGACACTGATCTTCCCCAAGTTACAATGTGGTTGCATCCTGATAAACCCATCATAAATTGAAAATACTATGTCAAAATGCATTTAATACACCTAAAGTACCAAGCATCATAGCTTAGTCTAGCCTACCTTAAACATGTTTAGAGCACTTACATTACCCTACAGTTGGGTGGAATCATCTAAAGCAAAGCCTGTTTTATAATACAGTGTTTAATATCTCATATAGTTTACTGAATAATGTACTGAAAGTGAGAAACAGAATAGTTGTGTGATTACAAAATGTTTGTCAGTATATCAGGTGTTTACCCTCATGGCTGTGTAGCTGACTGCAAGCTGTGGCTCACTGCAGCTGCCCAGCATCACAGAAGTATTATACCACATGTTGCTAGCCCAGAAAAAGAAAAAATTCAGTTCTGAAATATGGATTCAACTGAATGCAACATTGTAAAGTCAGAAAATTGTAAGTCAGACCATCACTAAGTCAAGGACTGTCTGTATATGATACAGTTATGATACAGAACATAGTGTATAGATAAACTAAATAGTGTATATCCATATGTGTATGTGTACATACAGTTTTCCTATTTATTTCTATATAAATAGAAAAATTGCTTTTTAGTACTTAAGACCTGTTAGGTAAACATAGGCATGTGTTCTAAAACTAAGGGATTAAAATTGAGAAGATTAAGAAATAAGATTTGTATTTCTTTGTGGATATTAATTGTAAGTATCTTTCATTTGTAAAGGGCATGAATTGTTATCCGAATTACAGCAGCGTCGATTTAATGGCTCAGATGGAGGGGTCTCATGGTCTCCTATGGATGATGAACTGCTTGCACAGCCACAGGTTATGAAATTATTAGATTCACTGCGAGAGCAATATACCCGCTACCAGGAAGTTTGTAGGCAACGAAGTAAGCGTACACAGTTAGAAGAGATTCAGCAGAAGGTGATGCAGGTAGGTGTCTGTTTTGAATACATTAAATTCTTTTTAAAATCTAATTTTTTTTTTGTAATTCCTACTCTGTACCTGATTTTATACTAAGCCTTATTTACACTATATAGAGAGCTTTAGATATGTCAAACTAGACATTCAAACTATTTTTACAATTAGTTCAGTTTAATTCAGTTCAATCACTCAGTTGTGTCTGACTCTTTGCGACCCCATGGACTGCAGCACTGGCAGGCCTCCCTGTCCATCACCAACTCCCGTTCACTCAAACTCATGTCCAACCAACCATCTCATCTTCCGTCGTCCCCTTCTCCTCTTGCCTTCAATCTTTCTTAGCATCAGGATCTATTCCAATGAGTCAGTTCTTCGCATCAGCAAGTATTGGAGTTTCAGCTTCAGCATCAGTCCTTCCAGTGAACACCCAGGGCTGATCTCCTTTAGGATAGACTGGTTGGATCTCCTTTAGGATAGACTGGTTGGATCTCCTTGCAGTCCAAGGGACTCTCAAGAGTCTTCTCCAACACCACAGTTCAAAAGCATCAATTCTTCGGCACTCATGTCCATACATGACTGCTGGAAAAACCATAGCCTTGACTAGACTGACCTTTGTTGGCAAAGTAATGTCTCTGCTCTTTAATGTGCTGTCTATATTGGTTGTAGCTTTTCTTCCAAGCAGCAAGAGTCTTTTAATTTCATAGCTGCAGTCACCATCTGCAGTGATGTGGGAGTCCAAAAAATAAAAAAATAAAGTCCCCAAAAAATAAAGTCTGTCACTGTTTCCGCTGTTTCCCCATCTATTTGCCATGAAGTGGTAGGACCAGATGGGATCTTAGTTTTCCGAATGTTGAGTTTTAAGCCAACTTTTTCACTCTCCTCTTTCACTTTCATCAAGAGGCTCTTTAGTTCTTCTTTACTTTCTGCCATAAGGGTTGGGTCATCTGCATATCTCAGGTTATTGATATTTCTCCCATCAATCTTGATTCCAGCTTGTGCTTCTTCCAGCCTAGCGTTTCTCATGATGTACTCTGCACAGAAGTTAAAATAAGCAGGGTGACAATATACAGCCTTGACGTACTCCTTTCCCTATTTGGAACTAGTCTGTTCCATGTCCAGTTCTAACTGTTGCTTCTGGACCTGTATACAGATTTCTCAAGAGGCATTTCAGATGGTCTGCTTTTACCATCTCAAGAATTTTCCGTAGTTTGTTGTGATCCACACAGTCAAAGGTTTTGGCATAGTCAATAAAGCAGAAGTAGATGTTTTTCTAGAACTCTCTTGCTTTTTCGATGATCCAGTGGATGTTGACAATTTGATCTCTGGTTCCACTTCCTTTTCCAATTCCAGCTTGAACGTCTGGAATTTCATGGTTTCATACTGTTGAAGCCTGGCTTGGAGAATTTTGAGCATTACTTTGCTAGCATTAGAGATGACTGCAATTGTGCAGTAGTTTGAGCATTCTTTGGCATTGCCTTTTTTGGGGATTGGAATGAACACTGACCTTTTCCAGTCCTGTGGCCACTGCTGAGTTTTCCAAACTTGCTGGCATATTGAGTTCAGCACTTTCACTGCATCATCTTTTAGGATTTGAAATAGCTCAACTGGAACTCCATCACCTCTGCTATCTTTGTTCATAGTGATGCTTCCTAAGGCCTAATTGACTTCGCATTCCAGGATGTCTGACTCTGGCTTGCTGATCACACTGTTGTGATTATCTGGGTCATGAAGATCTTTTTTGTGTAGCTCTTTGGTGTATTTGTGCCACCTCTTCTTAATATCTTCTGCTTCTGTTAGGTCCATACCATTTCTGTCCTTTAATGAGCCCATCTTTGCATGAAATGTTCCCTTGAAGTGAAGTGAAGTGAAGTGGCTCAGTCGTGTCCGACTCTTTGCGACCCGTAGACTGTAGCCCACCAACCTCCTCCGTCAATGGGATTCTCCAGGCAAGATGTTCCCTTGGTGTCTCTAATTTTCTTGAAGAGATCTCTAGACTTTCCCATTCTATTGTTTTCCTCTATTTCTTTACGTTGATTGCTAAGGAAGGCTTTCTTATCTCTCCTTGTTATTCTTTGGAACTCTGCATTCAAATGGGTATATCTTTCCTTTTCTCCTTTGCCTTTTACTTTGCTTCTATTCACAGCTATTTGTAAGGCCTCCTCAGACAACCGTTTTCCCTTTTTGCATTTCTTTTCCTTGGGGATGGTCTTGATCCCTGCCTCCTGTACAATGTCATGAACCTCTGTCCATAGTTCTTCAGGCACTCTGTCTATCACATCTAATCCCTTGAATCTATCTGTCACTTCCACTGTATAATTGTAAGGGATTTGATTTAGACCACTGAATGGTCTAGTGGTTTTCCCTAGTTTCTTAAATTTAAGTCTGAATTTGGCAATAAGGAATTCATGATCTGTGCACTGTCAGCTCCTGGTCTTGTTTTGCTGACTGTATAGAACTTCTCCATCTTTGGCTGCAAAGCATTTAATCAATCTGATTTCAGTATTGACCATCTGGTCAATTAGTATTGACATTTAAATTATTTCTACAGTGATGATGTTGAGCACTCAGCTTACCGTATCAGAATGAGCTTCAAAAATAACTAGTTATTGGGCACCTCTGCTGTGGTCTTTGTAGTCTTGTAATAAATAACATTTTATTGTTTACCATGAATTTATTTTAAATTTCCAATAACATTGTTTTTTTTTGTTGTTGTTAATTTGGGCGTTATGAAGAGATTTTCTATCCTACCAAAATGATGACATGTGATATGTTAACTGTAATATTATTTCGTTACTGTATGGTACTGACAGAAAACCTGAAATATATTTCATACTTAGTTTTATTTCTTTTTAAAATTGATTTTTGTAAGTAGGCTAAAAACACTAAAAATCAGTACTTAGGAAGATATTTCTGTATTTAGGCTACATTTTGGATTTTCATCTGCTGAATTATTAAGAAGTGAATCTTAAATTTTTCACTTAATCCAGATTAGAAGTGTCCCAGTGTTTTTAATATAGATTCATTCATTAGATAAGTGTTTGTTAAGTATTTATTATATAAGACACCTTGTGGTTTTTCTGAAGGATATAAATTTGGGTTTTGCTGTACTAAGCTTAAGAGGGGAGAGTGTTAGGTGTCCCGAGGGAGTGGCTGCAGTGCTGTGGGCGTGCATCGGGTGGATCATTCCTCTGGTACCAGGAGATCTGGTAAGGCTTAGTGGAAAAAGGCAGTGCGTGAGCTTATCCCCAAGAATGGGTAACCTCGACTTTAGGTTTTAAAGGAGAATTAGCATCCTGTGAAGGAGAAAGGATCGCATTAGTCAATAATAACAGCATTGAATCCCAGGATCTGCTGAAGAACAAGGCAGCCGTGGGTCCCAGAAGTGTTCGGCCCGTAATCACGGAGCATGGTCCGTTCAGCTCAAGCTCAATACCTGTTCCTCCATGTATTTGTTTTGTGATCCTGGTCACATTTTTACGACCTGAACCTCAGTTTCACTTCCTTCTTTCTTATTCCCCTTCCTCTCTTTCTTTCTCTTCCTTCTTTCACATATAAAACAGGGATAACAGGACCTCTTTTGAAAGGTTTGTTGAAAGAACCCAGCACTCAGCTAATGGTAGCTATTTTATTTATTCCCAGTGAATTAGATTCTAGTCTAGAATTCTCGTTCACCTGTTGGAAAACTTGTTCTGTGAAGGGCCAAATAGTAAATGTTTAGGCTGTTTGGTTCATACAGTTTTCTTGCAGCTATGGCTGTTTAACTGCTGTTATAATGCATATTCATTATGTAAACAGATGTGTTTGGCTGTGTTCCAGTAAAACTTTATTTATAAGAACAAGTGGGAACTTGCTTGACAGTCCAGTGGTTAAGACTCCGGGCTTCTAGTGCCCAGGGCACCGTTTTGATCCCTGGTCGGGGAACTAAGATCCTGCATGTCATGGGTGCGGCCAAAATGAAAAATAAATAAAAAGTAAAAGTAGATTATTAAAAAGTGAAAAGCAGCGGCAGGCTAGAGCTGTCCTGCAGGCAGCAGTTTGCTGACCCCTGACTAGAGCATTAGGGGATCACGGGGAGAAGGCTTGAAAGGAAGGACGGAATTGGACCATGGACGATCTTGAATTCCAGGCAAAATGATTTAGGCTTTATCTCATGATAGCTACATACAAACTGAAGATTTCTAAGCATGTGTTAATTATGTATAACTTTTTCTATGTGACATATTCATAAATTAAAGATAGCTTTTATTAAACTCAGAGAAACTTTAGCTAAGTAGCTTGAGAGTAGCTTTGAAAACCATAAAGATGGAACAGCACAGTGGTATAAAGTGCCCTGGTCACCTGGGTCTGCCTTCTTCTACCACATCCAAGTTGTTTGATCTTGGGAAGGACATGTACTTCTCAGCACCCTAGCTTCCTCCTCAGTAAACTAAGGAAAACAGCAGCAGTAATAATAATAATACCTGCTTAATAGGGCTGTTAACAGAGATTAAGAAGATTTAGTTTAATAAATGTTTAGTGCTTGGCACGTAATGAGTTTTTATTAATAATAGCATTTTCTCACCTATTAAAAGAAAATGAGTGTCTGTTATACAGTAGTGTGACATTGTGCCCGGTGGAATGTAATGGTGAGTAAAAACAGATAAGGTCCTACTTTTTGGTACATGGTAACATAATTACAGCAATAGTTGTAAAATTGCAGCCATGCCAAGTCCCAAGGACAGTGAAGGGAGGAAGGTTGAGAAAGAAGACAGTATCAGAGATGAAGCATTTCTGACTTGCAAGACTTAATGGATGGTGGTGTTCTCTAGTTAGGGAACATTGGACAGGGCTTGGGTTTATGTGCAGAGGGAAAAGGCGTGGAAAATCATGAGTTTGATTTTAGACATGAAGAAGGCTGAGCGCCGAAGAATTGATGCTTTTGAACTGTGGTATTGGAGAAGACTCTTGAGAGTCCCTTGGACTGCAAGGAGATCCAACCAGTCCATTCTGAAGGAGATCAGCCCTGGGATTTCTTTTGAGGGAATGATGCTAAAGCTGAAACTCCAGTACTTTGGCCACCTCATGCGAAGAGTTGACTCATTGGAAAAGACCCTGATGCTGGGAGGGATTGGGGGCAGGAGGAGAAGGGGATGACAGAGGATGAGATGGCTGGAGATAGCATCACCAACTTAATGGACGTGAGTTTGGGTGAACTTCGGGGGTTGGTGATGGACAGGGAGGCCTGGTGTGCGGCAGTTCATGGGGTCGCAAAGAGTCGGACACGTGACTGAGAGACTGAACTGAACTGAACTGAGACATTTCAGGGGACTTTGAGACATCTAAGAAAAGATATATAAAGGTAGTCCCAAACAGGTCCAGAAATGAGAAATCTGGGCTTGTGTGTCATCTGTGTATGAATTTTAATTAAAACATTCTTGGGGTGAGAGTTGCCCAGGAAAGGAGCTGAGAGTAGATGAGAGGAGGGGTTTTTAACTGAGCTTTGAGAAACTCCAGGATTTAATGACAAGATAGAGGAGCATTTTCCTGAAGAGAAGGCAGTGAAGGATTGGTCAGAGATGAAGAAGAAAACTATAAAGAGCTGTGTATAGTGAAAGCCCAAAGAAGAAAACATGTCAGGGAAGGAGCTGGGAACCCTCTCAAATGCTGCTGAAAGGTGGGATGAGAGGAAGACTTAACACATCCACTGAGAATCCATGGGGTCCAGGCTGTTGGTGACGGCAGGGCAGACAGTGGCAGGGCCAGGAGCACGTCGGAGCGAACTCAGGGGTGAGAGTGGAATGTGGTAGAGTGTAGAGAACTCACTGAGAATGTTGTCTCTGCAGGCAAGGTGAGAAATAGAGCAGTGACTAGAAGTAGGACTGTGTTAATTTGCTGGGTGTGCTGTATTGAAATACTGCAGACCAGCGGACTTGAGAAATTTGTTTTCTCTTTGTTCTAGAGGCTAAACGCCCAAGATCAGGGAGTTGGCAGGGTTGATTCTCCTGAGGACCGTGAGGGGATGATCTCTTCTTGGCCTTCTCCCTGTTTCCTCTCTTCATCTCCCCTCTATACCTGTCTCTGTTTGAACTCTGTCTCCTTTTCAGAACACCAGTCAGATTAGGGCCCATTTTAATAACCTCATTTTAATTTAACTGCCTCTTTAAAGAACCCTGTCTTCAAATAAATATCCGTTACATCCTGAAGTACTGGGGCTTAGGACATCAACGTGTTGGTGGCGGTGGGGGGCTTGAGGGCACAGTTCAGCCCCCAGCTGGAATCAGGTGTAGTTTGTTTGTCTGTTTTTGTAATATGGAAAACTAAGAGGCTTAGTTTGGAGGAGGAAAGTTTCTGTTTGGAAGGAGGAGTTGAGTATGCAAGAGAAAAAGAATAATTAATACTATGAAGTTTGTGACAAGGTGGAAGTGAATGGACTCCAAAGCAGAACTGAAGGGATTAGCTTTAGAATGGAAGAGAGAGAACTCCATTTTAACAGAAGGGAAGTGGGTAGGATGAATTCAGAGTTGCCTCTGTGTATGTCAGGCATTAAGAAGATGACTGAGTTCCTGAGTGATGAGGTGTGTTTTGTAAGGTAAGAGACAAACGTAATCTGCTTTGTGGTAGAGGTTTGGAGGCAGGGCAGTGTTGGAAAGGACAGTGGTTAAAGATGATTAGAGGTTTAAATGGAGTGGAAATGATTCGGATTTTTTTTTTTTTTTTGAGATTGTAAGAGTGAAATTATGGATGTATAGATGTGTTTTTAGGTAATGTTGGCCTTAACTTTATGGTGGAAACTTTCTGGCCTGTTCCTGTGAATACATGGCTGGCTATTAACATGCAGGCACCAGAGAATGTGGGTGATGGGATTCCTCCAGCATTTGTGCTTTGCTCTGTGGGATCAGGAGCAAAGGTGTTAGTGCATTTTTGAAATGATGGACCAGCTCAAATGGATAAAGAGTAAAGAAACTAGAGAAAAGAGATAAGGAGTCTTAAAATGATGGTGATGATGGCAATGAGATTGTTGTTAAAAAAAAAACCTCATTTCAATTCCATTTTCTTTATGAGCATTACAGGTAAATTAGAAAATTAATATTCATCATGTGATGTTTTCTACACTTTGTTTTTCACAGGTCACATTTTAGGGAAAGATCTATTTTTCTTGCCAAAATGATTACTTAAGTTTAGCTATTTAGTAACATATGTCAGCACACACAGAATAAACTATCATCTTCAACCTTGCAAATTTGGGGGAAATAAAATTTCTTGTTTATGTAAAAATAATCAAAGTTGACTACCTCTGCTTATGTAGAATTAGTGAAAGTTGACATTTTTCAGATTTTTTTAGTGACTTATCACTGAAAACAGAACATAATGAAAAGAAACCAGTAGCTCTAATAGATGAACTATATGATAAGTAGTATCCATTGCAGTTATCCATCACTTATTCTCCACAGTTCAGATTGGTAGCATTAGACTTCATATGGAATGCAGAAGTACTCTATGTTGCTGCCACTACATTTTAAAATGAGATTTCACATGCTTCTGGATAGGAGGTGATACTACATCACTGAAATAAGCTGTTGTTGTTTTTCTGACTATTGATTACGGCAGTAATTTTGACTAGCATTGCAAATATTTCTAGAATCATCTGTGTGATTTTCTTCCTTTGTAGAAAGGAACCATAGATGCAAATAGGATACACTCTCAGGTGCATAAGTACGCAGCTGGAGGCTGTGATCCCAGTTCTCTGTATTCTTTTTTCTGGCCTGATGCTTCACATTTGCTTGATACCCTCTTCTGCCTGGTTTGACCTCACATACGTCTAGAAATTCTCTCATGTAGTTTTTGGAAGTCAGCCTGGCTGGGAATAAATGTTAAATAGTCACATGCATTTTTGGCCTCTTCAGACGCTTATCATGGTGGATTTTAAGAGCACATCTCCAAGGTTATACTTTGCATATAAACGTAACCATTTGAGAGGTTGCATTGATAAGGATTGTACATGAAACTGTGTTTGCTTTAATATTCATATCAACTGAGCAATAGGTCCTGATTGAAATTAAGTTTTATAAACCAATTTTGGCAAACCACCATCATTAATGCATTTAAATACACTTGTTTACTGGGGCATCAACCTCAGTTTGCATCATTTTTATTAGAAATAGTCAAACATTTATGATGTGCCTGTTACTGATGCTGCATTCTAAGGGAAATTACTTTCAGCATACACTAAAACTATATGTACATGTTACTGTGTAACTGAGTTTGTGTGTGTATGCATGCCAAAGAGATGTCTTTGCTCTACTTAAAGTTTATTTTTAAACTTATGGCCCTTTGAAAGTCTCTGCTGATGAGTTGTTTTTCCCCAGTTATCATGATTTATATTAACCTGCTTATTTTGTTTCTAGAGTTTACATGTTTTCTAGAGTTTTAAAGTTTAAGTGTTTAAATAATATTGTCTTAGGTTTTTAAAAATAATGTACATTTTAACATTAGTTAAAATTTTTGAGTTATTTTCATTCCATCCTTATTTTTAGAATTTAGATATTTTCAGTGAAATAATTGATCACTTGTTTAAAATACATAAATGCTATTATATAGCTTTTATATTCATAATGCATTGTAATAAATGAGAAGCAGATGAGTCCCCACAATCAAATGGAAACTTATTTCAAAGTGCTTACATGCACTTACTTAACTTAAATGCTCTTACTTCAAACTTACTCCCTCTCTTTTTTTTTAGATTTCTTTATTTAGGGGGAGGGTGTTATGGAGAGTCTTCATTGCTGCGCTCTGTCTTTCTCTAGTTGCAGGGAGCTTGTCGTGTGCGAGCTGCTCATCTCAGTGGCTTCTCTTGTTGCAGACAAGGTCTGGGTGCACGTGCTCCCACAGTCACAGCATGTGAGCTCAGGAGTTGCGGCTCACGGGCTCTAGAGTGTGGAGTTAGTGGTTGTGGCGCTCAGGCTTAGTTGTCTTGCGGCATGTGGTCTTCCCGGACCAGAGATCGAGCTGGTGTCCCTTGCATCGCAAGGCAGATTTTTAACCGCCGAACCACCAAGGAAGCCCACAACTTTCTCTTCTTCTTTCCATTTTTTAAAGGCATAGAATAAAGCATTTCAGGGATTTGCTTAAGAAATACATGGGTTTTATTGTAATAATGTAGATGTGAGACAACATTTATAAAGAGTGATAAACAGAAGGAACTTTTTCCTTCAGAACAAGTGAGAAAAGCAAAGAACTAACACTGTTCAGACCATCCTCTGTGCTCAAGTATCTTATGTGTAACGACTGTAATCAGGACAACAGTCCTGTCCAGTAGGTAGCATTGACACATCTTAAATGTGGTGGACCAGAGTCTTTCACCTCCTGGGGCAGAGCCAGACTTCAGATTTCAGAGTCATGTTCAGTGCTTTCTCCAGACCGAACTGCTTATCTATCTCTCGTGAAAGAGTGAGACCTTGCACAGGCTGGTGGACACAAACAGGAACCTAGTACCCTGCCCCTTCAAAACCAGCTCATACAAAAGACTAAAGCAGAGAAAGTGGAGATGTTGAGGAACATTGTATTCTAAAGAGCATCTGCTGCTAGGGGTTTGCAGATGAATTTAGGACTCTGAAAGCAGGAATTTAACAAAGAAAATCATGGCAGTGAGGTTATTCCAGTGAGTCAAAAATAATACTTAAACTTTTTTTGTTTTTGAGTTTTTGCTCTCTAGTATTAAAACCTTGTAGAAAAGGTAGAAGCTATGAATATATTAATATTTAAGATACTAGGACAAAAAAGGGGATAGGCACCAAAAGATAAATCCTGAAAGAATGGCATTCACAATTTATTTATTCTAATATTTAGAAACACACCTGAAAAGATTTCTGTTTTTGAACTTGGTGGAAGTATTTTAAAAGCAGTAGTCAGCTATGTAGAGTTCATTACCAGAAACAGAAAGCCTGGCTGGGAGGTTACCACAGGGATCTCGGTAAGGCCTGAAGCAGGCTTAGATGCAGTTTTATTTTGAAAGTCAAAACAACAGGATTCTAAGGGTATCAGATATGCAGGATGTAAGAGAAAAAAAAGGAGCAAAAAATGACTCTGAGGGATTTTGGCTTGAGAATATTGCTCCAAATTATAACTTTAAAATGTGTAATTTATAATAATGCTTTTTAAAGTATTGTTATTATGTAGAAAGTTTCAAAATTAAAAAGAAATAACAAGAGTAATCACAAGAATGTTGTTTTTATTTGGATCTGTTTGACATCCAGAAATTAACAGTGCAAGTTCAGACAAATCAGAAGCATCCAGGCCCTTGGAAATGAAAAACAACTCATTTTTAAAAATAGATCAAAAGAAAAATAAACAGTTCAGTAGAAAACGTAAGACCAAAACCATCAGCATGAGATGAATCTTGAAAGATGAAAAAGAGGTCAGGAAGAGAAGGGGCTCAAAGATTTCAGGCAGCAGGACAGCCCATATTAAAGCAAGACTAGTGAGAGAGCATCGGAGAAGGCGATGGCACCCCACTCCAGTACCCTTGCCTGGAAAATCCCATGGACGGAGGAGCCTGGTGGGCTGCAGTCCATGGGGTCGCTGGGAGTCGGACATGACTGAGCGACTTCACCTTCACGCATTGGAGAAGGAAATGGCAACCCGCTCTAGTGTTCTTGCCTGGAGAATCCCAGGGACGGTGGAGTCTGTGGGGTTGCACAGAGTCGGACACGACTGAAGCGACTTAGCAGTGGCAGTAGCAGTGAGAGAGCATGGCACCCTAGAGCACTGAATGTACAGGGTGGGCTCGGTTAAAGGAGGGAATGGTGATGCATAGGCAAGGGCCCACTATCCATGGCATCGTATGACATCGTAAGACATGCCAGCTAGCCACATTGCATCCTGAATGCTACACAGAACCACACTGGGAGAGAGATTTCAACAAAGATGAGTATTCAGTCCACATGAAAAGATTTTTATTTATTATATTGTTCTGCTCTTCCCCTCTGGTTATTAACAAACAGTAAGTCTTACTCTTTTTTTTTAACCAGTCTATGTTAGAAAAATATAAAATCAAAAAGTAAATCACATCTACTTAGTATCATACACCTAGGAACTTACCAACATTTTTATGCTCTTAACTAGTTTTTTTCTTAGTTACCATCTCTAACCCAATTTTATAATAAACATAAATGATTTCAAATTAAATGTAATCATTGCTACATTGTTTTGCTTGACTATTTACCCATTTACCCATTACTTTAATCTTCTTTAAAGTTGAAGTAGATTGAGGGCAAGGACCCCATTGCAAGAGTTTTTTCGAAATGGCAAAAAATATTTTGGTTGTTAGATACTATTTCTCCCAGAGCTCCTGTGTAGGTGTTTCTCAATAAATTGCACTAAGAATCTCAGAAAATAAAAATTATAAACAAATTAAAGCAATAGTATATATATGTTGTGAAGGTTTATTTTCAGTTAAAACTTTCATGACTTGAATGTTTCATACAGAAGTGTTTTAGAGAGTAATTTTATAATGTATATTAGCCATTAACATTACAAGATCATTGGACCCAGGATGTCATTGAAAACATTTTCTAAGAAAACAGTAGAGGATTGGAGAAAAATTCTGTTGTATAACTGCTCTATAATATTCATGTTTAAATTACTTAGATGCTCAACAGGGAACTGGAGCTGTGAAAACAGGTGTCATAGTTATTTGATGTAGGACATTACCTACTTAGCTCTTAGTGTTGTTGGTTGATTGGATGGTTTGGTTGGACAAATGAGAGAGCAAGAGGGTGAGGCAGGCAAGGGGGTTGGCCTTCTTAAGAAAGAGGTTTAGAGCCACTGAAAATTACAACTATAGCCACATGAAAGTGAAAAATACAAGAGAGAAATTACTTGTATTTTATGAGAATCAACTACAGCACTCAAATCTGGAGTAACACATGAAAATGAAATGCATGTGAAAAATTAATGAAAGGAAATACACATGATTATTCCTCAGGTTGAGGTTGTCATTATTGTTCAGTTGCTCAGTTGTGTCTGACTCTTTGCAATCCCATGGACTGCAGCATGCCAGGCTTTCCTGTCCTTCACTATATCCTGGAGTTTGCTTAAACTCATGTCCATTGAGTCAGTGATGCCATCCAACCATCTCATCCTCTTCTCCTGCCTTCAGTCTTTCCCAGTATTGGGGTCTTTTCCTATGAATCAGCTCTTCACATCAGGTGGCCAGAGTATTGTAGCTTCAGCATCAGTCCTTCCAATGAATATTCAGGACTGATTTCCTTTAGGATTGACTGGTTTGATCTCCATGCTGTCCAGGGGACTCTCAAGAGTCTTCTCTAGGACCACAGTTCAAAAGCATCACTTCTTTGGCACTCAGCCTTCTTTATGGTCCAACTCTCACATATGTACCTGACTACTGGAAAAAGCATAGCTTTAACTATATGGACCTATTTGGCAAAGTGATCTCTCTGCCTTTTAATACCCTGTCTAGATTTGTCACAGCTTTTCTTGCAAGGAGCAAGTGTCTTTTAATTTCATGGCTTCAGTCACCATCCTCAGTGATTTTGGAGTCCCAAGAAAATAAAATCTGTCACTATTTTCCATTTTTCTCTATTTCCCATGAAGTGATGGGACCAGATGCCATGATCTTTGTTTTGTGTACGTTGAGTTTTAAGCCAGCTTTTTCACTCTCCTCTTTCACCTTCATCAAGAGTCGCTTTAGTTCCTCTTCATGTTCTGCCACAAGGGTGGTGTCATCTGCATATCTGAGGTTATTGGTATTTCTTCCAACAGTCTTGATTTCAACTTGAGCTTCATCTAGCTTGGCATTTCACATGATGTACTCTGCATATAAGTTAAATAAGTAGGGTGACAATATACAGCCTTGACGTTACTCCTTTCCCAATTTTGAACCAGTCTATTGTTCCATGTCTGGTCTGACTGTTGCTTCTTGACCTGCATACAGGTTTCTCAGGAGGCAGGTATGATGCAGTGCTTTTATATAATTATTAAAACTACATAAATTCTTAGATTTTAAAATAAATATATATTAACCTGGTAGTAGCTATGGAATGCACTATAGGTCTGTGCTAAGATAAGCCTGTCTCACTGAGTCTCTAGTATTACTTTGCTGTGTATGTGTGTGCTTGTTTGCATGCCTGCTTAGCTCTTAAGCATGTTTGACTCTTTGCAGAGATATCCTTATTCATTTCTGGGGAGCTATGCTAAGTTAAGATTTAGGACATAACCATATATCTGTTGTTGAATTTCTGTTTTGAATTTAGCTTACTAAATAATAATTTAGCTTGGTAGAGCTGGGTAATATTTTTTTCTGTTAGAATTACTTCACTGTGTCTATGTAGTTTTAGAGTATATATGTTTGTGGGTAGAGTAAACAAAACCCAGTTTTCTTCTACATGCAAATTTGATCTTCTTCTTCTGCATGAGATTTTGATCTTAACTGTCTAGCTCTATTCTCTTGAAAACTTGATGAAAATTACAGTGTCAGCTGTGTTATTATGTCAGCAGCATTGCTTGTAATAAAAATTATTCTGGATCTGGATTGGAAGATCTGTTATTAACTTGATGGAAGGCATAACTTTGCACATCTTTGATCTCAGTGACTTTTACAATGGGCATGACACTTGTGTGGTGTGAAGTTTTAATAGAGTGTCTCCCATATCTATCCCATATGGGTCTCATCTCCTGAACTGATGGACTGCTTCAGGGACTTAGCAAAAGAGAAACACCCAATGCTGCTCTTCTGGAAAACTGTAGTCCCCTCCCTACATCTTTCTGATTAGACTTGGTGCCAATGGGACTTTAGATGGTCTTTCAGACCCCTAGAGTGTATTGCAGTAGTATAATTCTACCGGTTTTAATTTTCAAAGTGAGAAAAATATTTTGCTTTTTATAAGTTAATTCTTTCTGTTTTTTCAATACTTTGGAAAGAACTCTAGATGATGAGTCAAGAAGACATGTGACTCTTAGTTACTAAATAATGAGTTCTGTTACCTTGAACAAAGTCACTTAATCTTCCTGAAAGTCACTTTTCTTATTAGATAAAAAATTTCACAAATGTCATTATTGATGGCCCTTCCAATTTTAAATCCTGTAGTTCTCTGATTTTCTTAATCATCATAAGTTAGTTTTTAATCCTATCTTATGGGAGCATCCCAGATTTTTTTTAACCTGGCAGATAATCAGGTAGCTGAAAGCCTAAGATGCTGTAGTGTACATTTTATCAAGTTTAAGTTTGGGAAAGTTGTCACATTATAGCTGTATAGTTCCAAAAGAAACATTTACTATATACAATAAAACAGAATGTTCAATAAAACAATTTAAAGAATTTAAAAATACTTGAGAAACTTTGGGAAGGGTAAACCAATTAGAATGAAAGCTTGAAAAGTTTTTGATTATTTTAAAATTTCATCTCAACTTCCCTTCATAGGTTGTGAATTGGCTTGAAGGGCCGGGATCAGAGCAGCTGAGAGCCCAGTGGGGAATTGGAGACTCCATCCGGGCTTCCCAAGCCCTACAGCAGAAGCATGAAGAGATCGAGAGCCAGCACAGTGTGAGATGCTCTTTCCTCTGCAAGTTGCAGTGCTTTCGTCAAGGATAATTTATAGCATGTGTGGTCCTGAGTGACAAGTTGCTGTATACTTTGGTTTCTGGTCATAAAGTACAGTATGGTTATCAAGTACATTGATAGCACTTGACCACTCTGTTCATATTCATTAGATGTTTGCTTTTGGTTTTCAGTTTAGAAACACAATTCATGTGAAATTGTAAAAACTACAGTAACAGAAGAAAGAGTGATAGTACATAAATAGAACCTTCATCTGTAGTCTTGAATTTTAAAAGTATTATCTCAGGAATAGGAGCTGTAAGTTAAACACAAATCCTTGGACATTTTTTCTTCAGCATAAAAGAAAAAAAAATCATGTTGGAACCTATGAAATGCATAAAATAGTTCCATTCAGTTCAGTTGCAGAGTCGTGTCCGACTGTTTGTGACCCCATGAACCGCAGCACACCGGGCCTCCCTGTCCATTACCAACTCCCAGAGTTTACCCGAACTCATGTCCATTGAGTCGGTGATGCCATCCAACCATCTTATCCTCTGTTGTCCCCTTCTCCTCCTGTCCTCAATCTTTCCCAGCATCAGGGTCTTTTCAAATGAGTCAGCTCTTTGCATCAGGTGGCCAAAGTATTGGAGTTTCAGCGTCAACATCAGTCCTTCCAATGAACACCCAGGACTGATCTCCTTTAGGATGGACTGGTTGGATCTCCTCACAGTCCAAGGGACTCTCAAGAGTCTTCTCCAACACCACAGTTCAAAAGCATCAATTCTTTGGTGCTCAGATTTCTTTACAGTCCAAATCTCACATCCATACATGACTACTGGAAAAACCATAGCCTTGACTAGACGGACCATTGTTGGCAAAGTGTCTCTGTTTTTGAATATGCTATCTAGGTTGGTCATAACTTTCCTTCCAAGGAGCGAGTGTCTTTTAATTTCTTGGCTGCAGTCACCATCTGCAGTGATTTTGGAGCCGAAAAAAATAAAGTCAGCCAAGTTTCCACTGTTTCCCCATCTATTTGCCATGAAGTGATGGGACTGGATGTCAGGATCTTAGTTTTCTGAATGTTGAGCTTTCAGCCAACCTTTTCACTCTCCTCTTTCACTTTCATCAAGAGGTTCTTTAGTTCTTCTTCACTTTCTGCCATAAGGGTGGTTTCATCTGCAAATATTTAGATTTTTCAATTACAGAATTTTATTTTTACGTCGCATTCATGTACTAATTAGGAACATTGCAAAGACAATATATATACTGTGGGCACTTCCATATTCACAGGTTCCACATGCTTCTGAGGAGTCAACCAACCAGAGATCCAAAATACTAAGGAAAAAAAAATCCTTAGATAAAGAGCAAAACTTGAATTGCAGTGTTTTAACCAATAGGTGGCACTGCATTGTCACCTTGAGAACAGGTTGGCTGGTGCAAGATGCACACATTAGCTTATCATGTTTAAGATGTTCTAATATTAAAAATTTTTTCTCTTGGTAAATAAAAGTCAACACTTTAAAGCTTATATTGGAACTGTTCAGGTCTTCTGAAACTGACAGATTTCTAGTATATTGATTGCTTAATATGGGTAAAATTTGGAGAAACTTTTAATATGCCAGTTTAGGTTCAAGCAATCTGTTAAATACTAAATTTTAGATTCTTTATAAAAACATAATTCAGAAATAAAGCTAAAACAATCCCAAATCAATAAGGATTTTCAGTACTAATATATGGAAAATTAAAATCCTGCTAATATGTAGTTCAATCCTATTAGTAGTAAATATTAAATACTAATATTAGTAGCAAAATCCTACTAATATGACAGAAGATGGTCCACTGGAGAAGGGAATGGCAAACCACTTCAGTATTCTTACCTTGAGAACCCCATGAACAGTATGAAAAGGCAAAAAGATAGGACACTGAAAGATGAACTCCTCAGGTCAGTAGGTGCCCAATATGCTACTGCAGATCAGTGGAGAAATAACTCCAGAAAGAATGAAGGGATGGAGCCAAAGAACAATACCCAGCTGTGGATGTGACTGGTGATAGAAGCAAGGTCCGATGCTATAAAGCGCAATATTGCATAGGAACCTGGAATGTCAGGTCCATGAATCAAGGCAAACTGGAAGTGGTCAAACAGGAGATGGCAAGAGTGAACGTCGACATTCTAGGAATCAGCGAACTAAAATGGACTGGAATGGGTGAATTTAACTCAGATGACCATTATATCTACTACTATGGGCAGGAATCCCTTAGAAAAAATGGAGTAGCCATCATGGTCAACAAAAGAGTCAGAAATTCAGTACTTAGATGCAATCTCAAAAACGACAGAATGATCTCTGTTCGTTTCCAAGGCAAACCATTCAAAATCACAGTTATCCAAGTCTATGCCCCAACCAGGAACACTGAAGAAGCTGATGTTGAACGGTTTTAAGAAGACCTACAAGACCTTTTAGAACTAACACCCAAAAGATGTCCTTTTCATTATAGGGGACTGGAATGCAAAAGTAGGAAGTCAAGAAATACCTGGGGTAACAGGCAGATTTGGCCTTGGAATACAGAATGAAGGAGGGCAAAGGCTAATAGAGTTTTCCCAAGAGAACACAGTGGTCATAGCAAACACCCTCTTCCAACAACACAAGAGAAGACTCTACACATGGACATCACCAGATGGTCAACACAGAAATCAGATTGATTATATTCTTTGCTGCCAAAGATGGAGGAGCTCTATACAGTCAGCAAAAGCAAGACTGAGAGCTGACTGTGGCTCCGATCATGAACTCCTTATTGCCAAATCCAGACTTAAATTGAAGAAAGTAGGGAAAACCACTAGACCATTCAGGTATGACCTAAATCAAATCCCTTATGATTATACAGTGGAAGTGAGGAATAGATTTAAGGGCCTAGATCTGATAGATAGAGTGCCTGA
>SJYT01030522.1:428131-586116 GCA_006410635.1 Cephalophus harveyi
GGTGTTCATTGGAAGGACTGATGCTGAAGCTGAAACGCCAATACTTTGGCCGTGTCATGCAAAGAGTTGACTCACTAGAAAAGACTCTGATGCTGGGAGGGATTGGGGGCAGGAGTAGAAGGGGACAACAGAGGATGAGATGGCTGGATGGCATCACCGACTCAATGGACATGAGTTTGGGTGAACTCCGGGAGTTGGTGATGGACAGGGAGGCCTTGGGTGGTGCAACATGGCATCGCAAAGAGTCGGACACGACTGAGTGACTGAACTGAATATGTAGTTCTTTATCAAGGAGTGTCAGTAACAAGTTTTCTTGATTTTTTGAATACTATGTAAGCACAACTGAAAAATATTGAAGTGTAGGAAATGAGTGTATGATAATAATGATTTAAAATAATTTAAAGTATTTTATTCCAATAATAAACTTAATTTTAGCTTTTCATCCTGATGATTACCTCTCTTCTAGTATTTGAATCCCCTAGATCTTTTCTTACCTACTGTCTTAATCCACATCCCATATCTTGGTGGTGGTTTGCTTTTGTTTTTGTTTCATGTACATATGTGTTTGGGGGTGGAAGGGCTATGAAATAATCATCTTCTATGCAGTTAAATGTTTTTAAGAGGTAGATAGACCAGAGAGTGACCATAGCTGGACTGAATGTAGCCTGTTCATCTAAGATTCCAGGAATTTTATGTTCCCTTATTTCCTAGGAAGGAGCATTTTGAATAAAGTATATGTGTGATCTATATTTATGTATATTTATATGTATGTGTATATATTTGTATTTGTGTTTATATATATGGATATATATAGTCATTTCTCTGTATCCACGGGTGCCACATTCTCAGATATGGAGAGCCAAGAATGAGGCTTGAGCATCCGTAGATTTTAGAACCTCTGCACCAGTCCCCCACAGATACAAGGGACAGCCATATGGAGCAGGTTTTCTCAACCTTGGCATTATTGATTTATTTATTGATAAATCTTTGTTGCTTTGCCCTCCCTGCCAAAATAATGAAGGCACTATGTCTGATTCTAAGACCAACCACTCCATTGCTGTCTACAGACCGTGTTGCTTGTGCAAGGCTTCGCTTTTGCAGTGATCTTCTCTGTTATCAGCTGGAGTATTTACATTGGTGTACAAATACTGTATTTTACATTAAAAACAAAATATATGCTCAAGATATGTGCATTTTAATATAAATTAATATAATAAATAATATATAAATTAATATAAATTAACATTTAAAAAATCTCCCCTTTGGCTATACTTTATCTTCTCAATTCCCATTCTTTTTTTAATTAACTCTGATCAGGATTTATGTCCTTTGCACTCTATCAGAATTTCAGTCCTTATCTTATTGGACCTCTCAGTAAATTTTAATAAAGGTGACCACTTCTCCCTCTTTTTTTACTTCTTTCCTGAAACACACAGCTCCTTTTTGGCCTCTTCTGCTCGATCTCTTTCCTCTCATTGCCCTCTGAATTTAGGAGTGACCAAGGGTTCAGCTTTCCAAAAGCTCTTTTTTCTGAACCAATACTTTTTGTGTTTGGATAATTTCATATAGTCCCATGCCTTTAAATAACATCTGTTGGCTAATACTTTGCAAATTAGTATCTTCAGCCTTGACCTATACCCAACTGCAAACAGTTTCATATCTTTCAACTTTACCAAATTCGGTGATGAGTTCTAGTGGTTTTCTGGTGGTGTCTTTAGGATATTCTGTGTAGAGTATCATGTCGTCTCCAAAATGTGACACTTTTACTACAACTTTTCCAATTTGGATTCTTTTATTTTTTTTTTCTTCTCTGATTGCTATGGCTAGGACTTCCAAATTTTGCTGAATAAGAGCAGTGAGAATGAGCGTCCTTGTCTTGTTCTTGATCTTAGAGGAAATGCTTTCAACTTTTCACCATTGAATATGATGTTAGCTCTGGGTTTTTCCTTTGTGGTCTTTTTTAATTATGTTGAGGTTTGTCCCCTCTATGCCTAGTTCCTAGAGAATTTTTTTTTTAATCATAATTGGATATTGAATTTTGTCAGAAGAATTTTCTGCATCAATTGAGATGATCATACGGTTTTTATTTTTTAATTTGTTTATGTGATGAATCATACTGATTGATTTGTGGATACTGAAAAATCCTTGCACCCCAGGGATAAATGCCACTTGATGACAGTGTACGATCTGCTTGAAGTATTGGATTTGGCTTGCTAGTAATTTGTTGAGGGTGTTTTGGTTTTTTTTTTGCTTGTTTCAAAAGTAGGTCTTTAAAAATACTTTTATTGTACTTGATTTACAGTGTGTTAGTTTCTGCTGTACAGCAAATTGAGTCAGTTATACATATACATATATCTACTCTTTTTAAGTTTATTTTCCCATGTAAGCCATTATAGTGTTGAGTAGAGTTTCTGGAAACTTTTTCTCATGAATGGATGCTGAATTTTATACCAAGGTTTTCCTGCTTGTGGTCTTCATTTCTGACAGGTGAGTCTGATGGAGGAAGCAGAGTATGGCATGAGCGTAGGCTGTGCCCTGGGAGTGGTTATAGCCCCTGACACAGGGCAGAAGTGAGGACAGGAGGCTCCTGAGTGCTAGACTCAGGAGCTGAGAACATGCTGAGGCCAGTGAATGGGTGGACCGCATGGGGCTGCAGGAGCCGGCATACTAAAGGGTGGGAATGGGAGAGCCAGTAGCTGGTGGTCAGAGAGGGGGCTGTACAGTAGCACACGATGTTAATAACAGATTTTGTGTCTGCTGGAGTAGGTAGCTGAGGTGTAGCTGAGGGCAGGACAGGTGGAAGTGAGGGAGGGGTCAAGGAACCAAGAGCGCGGTGTTGGTCGGATGTCTGCCCGGTGAAAGTCAGGAGGAAGGCTGGCGCTGGCAGGAAGGCCGGGACGTCTGCTGACTGAGGTGAGGGCACGCGGCAGGAAAGGTGGGCAGGATAGAGTCCGACAACATGCACTTCGCAGGAGATGTGGGTTTTGAGAGACGGATGGAAGAAATGGTTTGGAAATAGGAGTGAGGAGTGAGGCAGCCGTCTGCCTCACCTCCAGGCTTGTGGCCGGTTACCTGTGGGCACAGCAGCAGCAGTCAGCAGAGCGGCGGGGCTCCCTGCTCTCTCTCAGGGTGATGGGTTTCACAGAACAGGAGAGAGGGGGAAACATTTAGAGGCCAGCCATGAGGAAATAGATTCTGCTGTTGGCAGGAGTTACTCCAGGGATCTCAGTGAAAACATTTGAACACTGGGACTTTTTGTCCTCAAAATATTTTGATTTTAAAAAACTCATATATGTTACTTAGTATATCTGGAGATACTGTAAAATGTAGTGTATTCTTCAGGAGCTAATTTGATCTTTAATTTACTTTACAACGTCTCTATTACAGGAATGGTTTGCAGTTTATGTGGAACTTAATCAGCAAATTGCAGCACTCTTAAATGCTGGGGACGAGGAAGATCTTGTGGAACTGAAGTCGCTCCAGCAACAACTTAGTGATGTTTGTTATCGACAGGCCAGTCAGCTGGAATTTAGGCAGAATCTGCTACAAGCAGCTCTTGAATTTCATGGTGTTGCCCAAGATGTAAGTGACTACTCTGATTGCTGTTCTTTGCTTCAGATTATCTGAGTACTTATCTGCACATCATTTTTGCAGGTTTGCATGTCTCTTAATTATTTTTCTGGAACAGTAAAATTTACTGGTGGGGGAAGCAAGATAGACTTTTGATTTTTTTTTTTTTTTATTTTATGTTACATTATTCTGCATGCAACTAAGCTTTTTTTTTTTTTTTTTGGTCTAAATAGAGTGTCCCAATGTAATTGATAGATTTCATTTGGATAGTTTTTTGATGTTCATGTTTTATAACATAGATTAAAATGAAAGTTTCAACACTTTCCTGCATTCTGCTGACCTGGACGTACTGTCTTCCTGGTGCATGCATCTGTGTGTTCTGTCTTTCAGATAACGTGTATTCTAATTATGTGTCCTTGTCTTTTAACAGCAGAGTTTTTTCAAGTATAATCGTGGTAACTTCATTAGATATGAACCTCATTAATCATTAAACACTGTAGATGCTGATTATATCAGGGTTATCTCTTTGGTGTCCCTCTGCTTTAGTTGTCTCAGCAGTTGGATGGCTTATTAGGGATGTTGTGCGTAGATGTAGCACCAGCTGATGGAGCATCGATTCAGCAAACTTTAAAACTGCTTGAAGAGAAGCTGAAAAGTGTTGGTAAGCAGATTTTAAAAATGCTGAAACATAAGGGTTTTTTTTTTAAAATATCATTACCATGGTTAGACAAGTCAACTTGTACTGATCTAATTATAATCATTTACAGGGAACACAGGAAAAATTAGTATAAAAGGTTTTTATCCCCTTAAAGGGTGTAATTTATGCTACAGTTGTTATCTTTCATTGGTGGTCCGTCACCTTCCTGCATAAGGCCTTCGGCCTTTCTGGTTTACCCAGCCGAATCTACAAGCGCTGTGTCTTGCATATTCTAGGAACAGTTACCTGTAGTGCATGCGTGACTGTATTTAGCTGTGAAGTGTTCTGTGGTAAACCCTGTATGCCCACACTGTGTTTTATGCAATGATTTTTGTTGTTGCTATATCCTAACCTTGTGAAAAGAATAGTTGGTTTGGTTCTGTGCATTTGTTTCTCCAAACTGGGAATATTGCCAAGGTTACATGCTCTCCAAGGAGAGGATGGTTCAGTTTTATTAAGCTAGTATCCTTACTTGACACCATAGCCTTTTGACTTTTACTACAAGTAGAAAATATAGAGAGGTTTCCTAGGTCATGACCGGGAGAAGTGAATAGTGGCTGTGAAAATGGGGGGTGGAGGGTGTGTGTACTGAGTGGGACGTTGGACAAAGGAAAATGGAGTAGAGGAAGCAGAAACTTAAGGCAGCGATTTAGTGGAAAATAGTGGCATGTGATTGAACCAATTTAATTAATTTTGAAAAGGACTTGAGGGAATGGGTTTGAAAAATCATGTTTGTATTGGCATTTTACTTGCTTATAGTCTTTGTTATTTTAATGGATGATGTAATTACATGTTTAGTATCTAATTTGCCAATGAAATTTATTTCAAAAATGTCACAGGTTTTCTTGAGCGGTATTTTTCCTTTAAAAATGCAAAAGGAATTCCAATATATGTACCTAATTTAAAGTCTTATAAATACATCCTAAGTGTTGCTTCCTGTTGAGTATAAGCTGACAGCACCTATATTCAAAATGTTCAGTGTGCTTTTACAGTGAGAACACAGTGCTTGACTGTTTTAATGTCTTGTGGCTCTGATATATTTTTTGAACAAAGCATTTGCCTTCTCCTATGTTCTCCTAAAAACTGAACTATGTAAAAACAGAAAGGAAAGAATTGAAAATCTTACTCCTCAAGACAGGAATTCTCACTTTCTACTTGCAATTTTGAAAAGTAATTAGTTATCTACGGAAGTTCACCTTTTAGAAATTCCCTTTAGGGAGAATTTGAATGAGAGGGAGCTCCAATTGGAGCCACGTTTAAATGGGTTTTATTGATTGAATATCCAGAGGGCTCCAGACCAAAGCAGTTTAATGTACAAAGCTGTTATCCTAGCAATCCAAGTACAATATCTGCTGAGAGGATTTAATTAAGGGAGGGAAAGCTTCTCTTGTTTAAGAGATTAAATCTGGTTACTTTTGTTTTAGATGTAGGATTGCAAGGTTTGCGTGAAAAAGGTCAAGGTCTTCTGGATCAGATCTCCAATCAGGCATCCTGGGCCTATGGAAAGGATGTAACCATTGAGAATAAGGAAAATGTGGACCACATACAAGGAGTGATGGAAGACATGCAGCTTAGAAAACAAAGGCAAAGTTTGACTGTTCATGTTAATTTTTGCTGAGACAACATAATATTTATGAAAATGAAAATTGATATATTTTCCATATGAAGTAGAAATTCTTACCTGTTACATAGTAGGCATGTAGTAAGTTTTTGGTAAATGTAACGGTTCTTGTGTATAATTGTACTAACAAATAATGGCAATTCATTCATGTGATGGGTACCTTTCACCTTTTTACTCAGTGATAAAAATTTCATTTCCATTCAAGTGCATCACATACTTTATCCCCAGTATAGCCTGTGACTCGTCTGTCTTTTAAGACTCCGGAGAATCTGGCGTTTCCATTTGCATTTAGTTTAGAGTTGCTATTAAATTTATCATACATTGATCTGTTTCTTCATCTAAACTCACACAAATTGTCACTTATCCATTGTTCTCATATTTGCTGTAGAAGGATTAGACAGTAAATTCTGGGTAAGGTAATGTTTAGTTTCATTTGTTATATGGTAGAACTAGAAATTTAAAGGGTTCTTTGAAAACTCAACTTGCAATAGCAATTGCAGAATATTACAAAATAAAGGGTTAAATTAATATATGCTAGTACATACAGGCTATCATGGTTGTATGAAATTTTTGTACACTTAGAAATTTCAAGGGCATCAACAAAACCTCACAGAAACTTCCCTCTGCATCAAAGACAAAACAGTCATTAGACAGACATTCCTTCTATCCTCATAGCTGCAGACTTTATCCATTTCATTATTTTCATCAGAAGGATGAAAAAGCTCTGCTCTTATCAAAACTGTGTATCCCCATGTCTCCTCACTCAGTCAGTTCCCGCTCTTTAATCCCTGCCTTTCATTCAAATGCTTTGTTATTGTTCAGTCCCCAGTCATGTCCAACTCTGCGATCCCATAGACTATAGCACACCAGGCTTCCCTGTCCTTCACCATCTCCCAGAGCTTGCTCAAAATCATGCCCAGTGAACTGGTGATGCCATCCAGCCACCTTTACCTCTGTCATCCCCTTCTTCTTGTATCTTTCCCAGCATCAGGGTCTTTTCCAGTGAGTTGGCTTTTAGAGTCAGGTGGCCAAAGTATTGGAGTTTCAGCTTCAACATCAGTCCTTCCTATGAACATTCATGGTTGATTTCCTTTTAAGATTGACTGGTTTGATTTTCTTGCTTTGTCCAAGGGACTCTGAAGAGTCTCCTCCAATAGCATCCATTCTTTGGCACTCAGCTTTCTTTATGGTCCAACTCTCACATTCATACATGACTACTGGAAACACCATAGCTTTGACTAGACGGACCTTTGTGGGCAACGTCATGTCTCTGCTTTTTAATATAATGTCTAGGTTTGTCATAGTTTTTCTTCCAAGGAGCAACTGTCTTTTAATTTCATGGCTATAGTCACCGTCTGGAGTGATTTTGGAGCCCAAGAAAATAAAGTCTGTCACTGTTTCCACTGTTTCCCCATCTTTTTGCCATGAAGTGATGGGACCAGATGCCATGACCTTCATTTTTTGAATGTTGAGTTTTAAGCCAGCTTTTTCACTCTCCTTTTTTACCTTCATCATGAGGCTCTTTAGTTTCTTTTTGCTTTCTGCCACAAGGGTGGTGCCATCTGCATATCTGAGGTTATTAATATTTATCCCGGCAATCTTGATTCCAGCTTGTGCTTCATCCAGCCTGATATTTTGCATGATGTACTCTGTATATAAGTTAAATTATCAGGGTGACAGTATGCAGGCTTGATGCACTCGTTTTCCAATTTTAAACCTGTCTGTTGTTCTGTGTCTGGTTCTAACTGTTGCTTCTTGACGTGCATACAGGTTTCTCAGGAGACAGGTAAGGTAGTCTGGTATTCACTTCAAGAATTTTCCACAGTTTGTTGTGATGTGCACAGTAAAGGATTTAGCATAGTCAATGAAGCAGAAGTAGATTTTTTTCTGTTGCTTTTTCTATGATCCAGTGGATGTTGGCAGTTTGATTTCTGGTTCCTCTGCCTTTTCTAAATCCAGCTTGTACATCTGAAAGTTCTTGGTTCATGTACTGTTGAAGCTTTGCTTGGAGGGTTTTGAGCATGACCTTGCTTGCATGTGAAATGAGTGCAGTTGTGTGGTAGTTTGAACATTCTTTGGCATTGCCCTTCTTTGGGATTGGAAAGAAAACTGACCTTTTCCAGTCCTGTGGCCGCTGCTGAGTTTTCCAAATTTGCTGGCATATTGAGTGCAGCACTTTTATAGCATCATCTTTTAGGATTTGGAATAGTTCATCTGGAATTCCATCACTTCTGCTAGCTTCTTTGTTCATAGTGATGCTTGCTAAGGCCCATTTGACTTTGCACTCCAGGATGTCTGGCTCTAGGTGAGTGATCACACCATTGTGTTTGTCTGGGTCATAAAGATCTTTTTTGTATAGTTCTTCTGTGTATAGTTCTTCCCTGGGTCGGGAAGACCCCCTGGAGAAGGAAATGGCAATCTACTCCAGTATTCTTGCCTGGAGAATCCCATGGACGGAGAAGCCTAGTAGGTTACAGTCCACGGGGTCGCAAAGAGTCGGACACGACTGAGCGACTTCACCTTCACCTTCACCTTCTGTGTATTCTTGCCACTTCTTCTTAATACCTCTGCTTCTGTTAGGTCCATATTGTTTCTGTTCTTTCTGGTGCTCATGTTTGCGTGAAATTACCACCTCCTCTTCAAACCGTTCTTTCTCTCCCTTGAGCTCTCCTCCTTGACAGCTGTCATTGAAGATCTAATCTGCATTCATACTTCCTCACTGTCTCCAGTTTACTTTTCAACCCTTCTTTGTCTGACCTCTCCCCTCACCACTTCACTCATCTTGCTCTTACTGATGTCATCAGTGACTGTAATTGCCACATGTCAATAAACCCTTCATCTTGCTCAAAATCCAGGGAATACTTTTGGTTCTGACATTGCTTGATCACTCTGACTAGCATTAGGGACAACTGACATTTTTTTTTTTTTTTTTTTTTTTTGAAACTCCCTGACAACTTTATATACTTTAAAAACACTTTTATGATTCTCCTGGACACTCTGTTTCTTCTTGGTTTTCTCCACTGATTTCTTGTCCTCTAGCTAATTTCACTGCTTTCAGGGTTTGTTCTGAGGCCAAATCCTCTTCTCACTCATTGTCATCTCCCCGGACAGTCTTGCTGCTTTAATGACTTTCTTCAGTATGACCACGATTGGGTAGTTACGGCTCTGACCCAGATCCCTCCCCTATACTTTGGACCTGTAATTCCTCTTACCTACTGAGCATCTCCACCTGGGTGCCCCATACGATACTTAAAACTCCCTTGTATGGATTGGAATCATTGTCCTCCAAAACTGGCGCTTCTCCTTTAGTCTCCTGTCCCAGTTAAAAATGCCATCAGCTACCAAACTTGGGGTTTATCCAAAGGATTTACCAAGGATCTTTCTCATCTCTTACAGTCTCATCAAATGCCCAAGTTCAGCTATCTCTGAATCCTTTTTTCATGATCTTAGCTCCACCTGCTTCCTTCCTTGCTCCTCTACAGTCTGTTCTGCATGAGTGCCATCTTTGTAAATCGCTCATCCAATTACCTAACTTCTTGTGTGAGCCCCTCTCAGTTACTTCCTGTTTCCTCAGATGAAGCTCAGTCTCCTTGGAATAGTGTAGGAGACCCTTCATAATCTAGTCCTGTATAATATCTTACCTCCTTTAACTTTCCTACAAAACCACACACTTATTTTCACTTTCCTGAATGCATCATGCGGTTTCAAGCATCCAGAGTACTTAGAATACTTCTTCCCTCATTTTCTGCCTAGTGTGTTCCTACGTATTATTCAAGACTCTGGGGTACTTATCCTTCGAAGCCATTAAGATTTCTTAGGCAAGTTTTTACTTATTTCTCTCTATTCTCATATAGCTCCACATCAGTATTTATCACACTGGTTTTTTAAAAGTCCATCTTCCCAAGTGAGACCATCTTAATAAATAGAAACCATGTCTTGTATTTTCAAGCACACTGTCCAGTACATGAAAATATATGTTAAATATGATTTTGTCTTCGTCATTGACGTGTCTTACCTTGTCTTTTAGCATCCAATTTAAAAATCACTTCTCTTCAGTCCCTTGTAGGATTATTTAACCAAATTGCCCTTTAAAAATATGTTATAGATTGTGTTGATGGCATTCTTACGGAAAAAAAAAAAAAGCCTGTGACAATGCCTTAGCTATTGTTATCAAGCTTCCTTAAGAATATCAGCTCTAGTGGAGCCCAGTGCCTCCTGGGTGGCTTGTTAGTGGTATTCAGTACTGCCATGAGATTCTCTCCTTCCCATCTGAAGTACACGGAATTGCATGGAAATGAAGGGGATGGATCAGAGCTTAATTGATCAAGTCAGCTTAAAATTTTAATCTGTATGTTATCCAGGGAGACCACATTAAAATCTAAAAATAGTCTGAATTGTGTTTCTGTCTATCCAGAGATCAACAGAATTTTTTTTTTTTTTCTTTCTTAGGAGCATAGATGGGAGTTTGTTTTTTTTCTTTAATTCAAAATTAGATATTACTCTGGTAATGTAATATAATGAAAAGCTTTAATTTTTTTTTAATTTCCTTGGAGCATCATTCTCTTAAACTAGTATTTTAGAAACTCTATGTTTTTGTCTTTGAAGGTTGCTTAATGCTAATTGGCAGTTAATATTTCTTCGGGCTTTAGTGTACTCCTGTGTTTGTGCTCTGCTTCAGTATTTTGCACAATCCATACAATAGTCAAGAGGGTTTGTGATTCAGTATCTTTCAGGTATTTTGAGGTTTTAATGGAACACAGATACAGATATCCTTAAAATTCTTGCAAACCAATACAAAATAGTTACAGTCTCCATAGTGTAAGACTAAGTATTTTAATATACTGTAAAACATGTTGTGCAGATTGGTGGTGTTATACTAGTTATCCACAAAACTGAAATGTTTCCCTAAATTTGTGTTTGGGTTTATTAGATGTGAAGATATGGTGGATGTGCGAAGATTAAAGATGCTTCAGATGGTACAGTTGTTTAAATGTGAAGAAGATGCTGCCCAGGTAAAGATCAGTCAAACATATTACGTACTTGTCTTTACTTAGAAAATTGATTTTACCTAACTGTAAACAGAAGTGTTCTTTTCATGGTCCTAAGTAAATTCATTAAATCAGATTCTCATTTATCCTGTTAAAGTAATAAAGTTTTATATTTCCAGTAATCTTACTGGTCTCATTTGACTTACTTCTCAATGAAATGCTCTATTGAGCTAGAAATTGGAATTATTTATTATTGTTATTTGGTTGTCAGTTACATCCCAGGATGAAGGCTGGTATACTTTATTGCCTTTTAACCCACAAGAGGGTTTTGTAGCTAGATAAACAATTTGCTATTTTGCATAGTCAATATCAAAAAACATAGTTACAACTTAACATAGAAGAAACTTAGAATTTTAAGTTGTAACATTAAGTCTGTAATGCGATTCCAGTAAGATCTATATTACATAAACACATGGATTTTATTAATATAAATCATGTGATGTTAATTTTAAACGAGTAGTTCTCTTTAATAGGTCTTGTCTTTAGATTTTAAAAATTTTAAGGAAGAGGAGAGGTCATTAACTCAGGTAGCTTGGCACTGAAATAAGGTATTATGGTTATAACAAATGGGTTAATTAATCACATGATAGTAATCTTTCTTTTATTAATATGGTATTTTGATATACAAGGTAAAAAGTTATGACTCCAGGTTGACTGTGACTTATTTTCATTCAGGCAGTAGAATGGCTCAGTGAACTTCTGGATGCTCTTCTTAAGACACACACCAGATTGGGGGATGACGCTCAGGAAACGAAAGTTCTGCTGGAGAAGCATAGGAAGTTTGTTGATGTTGCACAGGTGCAGAACTGGTTATCTTCCTTTTCTACAAGCTCAGTGTTAAAATAGTTTTCTACATGTTTGTAATGTAACTTAGCCCTCCAAGTCCAAGAAGGTTAGTTATATTAATCCAGAAATATAGAACTAAGAAAATGTCAGCTGATGAATGAAAACTAGCCTATATAAATTTGAGAAGGTTTAAGTGTTCCTGAATACAGGTTCTATAGCTCCCTCTGATTTATGATATATTAATATATTATGGTAATTTTAAGGCAGTAACTGTTCATTTGTAGAAGTTACTATGAAGTGTAAGTTAGTATCAGTAAATTAGAAACCCTAGGTTCTGCATCTCAACAGTGTCAGCGTTATAACAACATGGATTTTTTTTTCATGTGAGTAGTATCTTATTTTCCCTAATTACTGAGTTCATGCTGTTAACAGTGTGGTTTCCTATGTGGAAGTTTAAGTGCCCCTTTCCACCCATTTGTTTTAACTAATGGGTGAGCAGATTTTTTTTAATTGATTTCTTTTTTGGGGGGGCGGGGGGCTGGTGAAATTGAGCAGACTGAGAGGAAAGCCCAGTAAGAGAGGAAAGCCTAACAAGAAATAAACTTAGTAAAAAATGAACTGGAAGTATTGCTTCCCCTTAATTATGTATGCATGCAGCCAACTTGTAGTAGTAAGTGCCAGGGGACTCATTCATCACTGACTTGTAGCAGTGCTACTTAACTGCAGCTGCAGTCCTCCTGTCCACTTTCCTGTCCCTCTCTTTAGGATTCTGTTGTTGTAACTTTGTGTCCACTCTCGCTTCTTCAGAGCACTTATGACTACGGAAGACAGTTGCTGCAGGCCACAGTGGTGCTGTGCCAGTCTTTGCGCTGCACCTCTCGATCATCTGGGGATACGCTTCCTCGGCTGAACAGAGTGTGGAAACAGTTTACGATCGCATCTGAAGAGAGGGTGCATAGGCTGGAGATGGCTATTGCCTTTCACTCAAATGCTGAAAAGGTTTGCTTTTTTAAAAAATGTAGTTTCAGTCGTGTTCGTTATGTATGTTTACAACGTGTTTACCTTGTAATTTTATGATGATTCTGTTCTTGAGAAATTTACATGCATTCCATTGTTTATAAAGTTTGTTTAGGTATAACATATTGTCTTAGAAAGTTCAAATCAGATTCTTGGTAAGCCGTACCAGGGTTGGAGTACTGTGGTTAGAGGAATTGAAACCATCCAGTAGTCTTTGCTCAGCACCATGTCTCTCCTCACCAGACCTGATGCCCAGAATGTACTGTCTGTCCTTTCAGGTGTCATGACTCCCACTGTTTCATTATGCCAAGAAAGGAAACTTTGCTTTCACAAACACTACTAAGTGTCATAAATTTTTTAAAAGGTCACTTTGTGATTTTTATAATCTTTTGAGACTCTCCAGCTAAAATTATAAGAGTAAGGATACAAATGAAACCTTTTTTTTTCATGTGTTATCTTTAAAGAATCATTCTAGAATTTATTATTTAATGAATTCATTAATCCCAGAAACTAAAAGTTAATATGCAATGTTTTATTTGGGCAAATTTTCAATAGAACCCTTTTCTCAACTGCACAGTGAAAATTGATAGCATCCAAGTCTTATATTTCCATTCCAAAGAGGAGCCTTACTAAGTAGTTAACTTTGTTTTGATTTCTTAATGATGAAAGTTTATATGTAGGGGATATTCAACGCAAGTTAAGATGTGAGAAACCTAAGATAGCCTTGGTCTGTAGGACAGAAGAGATACTGCCAGGAGCCTCAGGAATTAAGCAATTTCTGTCTGTGTTATGCAGTACATCTGTTGGGAAATGTCCACATTAACTCTTACTGAGCCAGTTACTGGACTCTACAGGTCATTTTTTTAGTGTAAGACGGGCTGACTGTTGATGAATGAAAGTATCCAAATGGCTTGACTTATTTATGTATTGATTGTTTCAGTGAAAACTTTTTATTGAACTATACTACTAACATAGAAAAATGTGCAACTCAAATGTTCTACTCACTGAGTTTTCAGAGTGAGGATGCCTGTGTAATCAGCGCACTATTCAAATAAGAGAATGTTACCAGCACCCCAGAGGTTGTTCTCCATCCTCTTTTAATCACACTGCTTCTGCTGGCCATCCCAGCATGACCACTGGCCCAATCTCTTAACACCACTGATAATTTTTTAGGATACTACTCTTAAAATGTATCTGCAAAGACATTTAAAAATCTAGATCTCTTTAAGAAGTTATGTAAGAATGAGTATATATTAGTTGCTCGGTTGTGTCCACGTCTTTGCAACCCCATGGACTGTAGCCTACCAGGCTCCTCTGTCCATGGAATTATCCAGGCAAGAATACCAGAGTGGGTAGCCAATCCTTTCTCTAGGGAATCTTCCCAACCCAGGGATAGAACCTGGGTCTCCTGCATTGCAGGTGGACTGTTTACCATCTGAGCCACCAGGGAAGCTCAAGAATGAATATGATTGAGAATTTTTTCATAGAATATTAATATTCCTATTTTTTGTAGTACATGGTCTTTATCATGCTTATAATAAACTCTGCTTAAGGTTATTTTATTATGTCAACTTATGTGAAACCTTTTGTTGTTAGATGTTATTTTTCTCTTGGGTGGGTTCTATTTCATACCAGCAAGCCACAACTATAAGCAAACTGTATAGCAAATTATAGTGATTAGGAAAATATTTAAATTAAATCTGGAATTTTATTATATGAAAATATCCTTTATAAGTAATGCCAAAATAAACATAATTGGATTCAGAAAAGTATGCAAACAAAGTTGCAAAAACAAATTATTTTTATTCTGTCTCAAATTTTGCAGATTTTTTTCTTGGAGGTACATTTTTTAAATTAATATTATTGTTTTAAATCTAAAGTGTATCTTAGACTGATAGCACATCTGCATTTGAGGCTAGACACACTTCAAGAGCTCACTAACCATACGTACCCCTGTCTCTTATACACATCTGTGTTTGTCTGGGTCATAAAACTTAATGTATGAAAGAATACTACTTTTTAAGCACAGTTTGAGTTTAATTCCAAATAATAGTCTAGTATTTTTTTTTTTTTGGAAATCACTATAGAACTCTTCTTATTCCAATTATAATATTATTAGTGTGGGTTGTGTGTTTGATTTTATTTGAATTTCTTGAGTCAGCTTTGTCAATAATCAGTCTTCTATGACATACATGAAGATTCTAAGAACAGAACAGGAACACCTTCAATCTACTAAATTTTAATGAACTTGGTTTCCTTTCTGTGTCTCTTGATTGATGTTGCACTTTTATTTGTTGCAGATTTTACAAGACTGTCCAGAAGAGCCTGAAGCTATTAATGATGAGGAGCAGTTTGATGAAGTTGAAGCAGTTGGGAAATCACTTTTAGATAGACTAACTGTTCCTGTAGTTTATCCTGATGGGTATGCTGCATGTTCTCACAATTTGTGCTTTTATCAGTAAGGTCTTAAAGTAATATCAAGAGAAGAAAATCTGTTTATAAAAAGTCCTAGTAAATTAGCTTTGGTTCACATCTTCAGTATCTGTAATAAATTAGTTTAAAACTAAAAGAAATCCCTACCAGGTTTTTAACAGTGGTAGCAGTTGGTATTTGCTGCTATCAAATGTATTGCCCTCGATAGCTTATTGTAGAAGAAAGATCATTGACTAGGTTGACACGCTGGGTTCTAGCCTTGACTGTGATGATAAGGAGTCAGGTAACTTTGAACTTCATTCAGGGAATGGATGGGGAGGGGACTGTTTAGTGTGCTCAAAATATATACTTTATATACCCAGCGCAAAGCTAAACATTTCACCTATAGGCTTTTGACCAAACAGTGCTAGGCCAATACAATTATTGTGATTTACAGATGAAGAAACTGAAGCTCAGAAAGATTAAGTAAGTTGTCAGGATATCACAGCTTCTAAGTGAAATTAGAACACAGTTTCAGGTCTGTCTGGCACCAAATCCATTCTCTTTTTCACTGTGCTATGTAGAGTCCTAATTTCTTCATTTGTAAAATGATGGGGTCATGATTTCCACATACCTTTCCATTTCACATAGTTGATGATAAAAATAAGAATTAACCTCTTGTAAATAAATGGTCCAGTAAATGAAACCTATAGGCTTTTGACCAAACAGTGCTAGGCCAATACAATTATTGTGATTTACAGATGAAGAAACTGAAGCTCAGAAAGATTAAGTAAGTTGTCAGGATATCACAGCTTCTAAGTGAAATTAGAACACAGTTTCAGGTCTGTCTGGCACCAAATCCATTCTCTTTTTCACTGTGCTATGTAGAGTCCTAATTTCTTCATTTGTAAAATGATGGGGTCATGATTTCCACATACCTTTCCATTTCACATAGTTGATGATAAAAATAAGAATTAACCTCTTGTAAATAAATGGTCCAGTAAATGAACCATAGTAGCTTTATCCCCAGGGAGCTCGATCTTCTCAATGAAAACAGTTTGGTGGTAATTCAGAGGATATTTAATTCAAACAAAAGAGAAACCAAACCACTGAATATAAGTATCCTTACATTGTAATATAGGGCTTTCCTGGTAGTTCAGTGGTAAAGAATCCGCCTGCCAGGGCAAGATGTTCAGTCCCTGGGTTGGGAAGATCCCCTGGAGAAGGAAGTGGCAACCCACTTCAGTATTCTTGCTTGGGAAATCCCATGGACAGAGGAGCCTGGTGGGCTAGTCCATGGGGTCACAAAGAGTCGGACACAACTGAGCAACTAAACAAAAATACCAGCACTGTAATATAGTGTAGTAGGTTTGATTGTGGACTCTGGAACCAGATTTGTTGGGTTTAAACCTCAGCTCCACCACTTACTAGCTGTGACATCTTGGGCAAGCCACTTAACCTTTTCTGTGCCTCATTCTCTTATCTAAAAACAGGAATATATTTTCCATACCTCCTTGGGTTATGTGTGAGGGAGTTAAATGAGCTAAATGTATGTAAACTACTTAAAACGATTATCTCACACATGATAAGTACCACAACTAATGTGTCATGAACTTCAAAGGATTATTTGGAATTGATACTGAGAAGATATAATGTTATTCATAGTCTATACTTAGATCATCTCTGCTACTGCTAAGTCACTTCAGTCATGTCCGACTCTGTGCGACCCCATAGATGGCAGCCCACGAGGCTCCCCCATCCCTGGGGTTCTCCAGGCAAGAACACTGGAGTGGGTTGCCATTTCCTTCTCCAATGCATGAAAGTGAAAAGTGAAAGTGAAGTTGCTCAGTCGTGTCCGACTCTTAGCGACCCCATGGACTGCAGCCCACCAGGCTTCTCAGTCCATGGGATTTTCCAGGCAAGAGTACTGGAGTGGGGTGCCATTGCCTTCTTCAGATCATCTCTAGTCATACCTAAACTTGAACAGTCAGAAGTAGCTTTTAAAGTCATGTATGTCTCCAGTGTATAAAAGAGAAAAAAATCTAAATGTTTTATAAATCCAGCTGGTAACAATGTTAGTAGGGTGCTTCTGGTTGGTCCATTCTAGGACATCACTCCACCAAAACCTCATTTCTGTGTTTCACAGCCGGTTGTCACCAAGTCAGTCTCATTCTGCTCAAGTCCTCCCAGGAGCATCTCCCCCTGGTATTTTTGCATGGGCTGCTTCTCCCATGTTCTACAAATAGTTCATGTGTCATTTTCGGTTTTAGAATGGAAGAGTCAGTTAGTGCTATATATTCAGATTTCACAATTTTAATCTTTGCCATTATCATTCCATTCCCTTTTATATGGTAGTTCGTTTATACTGTGTAAAATTTGACAGCTTAGTCACATTTATCTTTTGTACCATTCTCCTAGAACAATAAAAGAAATAAGGTGGTCTCTCTGGATTCCCTGCTTGAAGATCCACGTTCAGATTCTGTTTTTTCCACTGTGTGATTGTAGTTCAGTCATTTGTTTTTCTAGGTCTTAGTTTTCCTTTCTGAAAAGACAAAGAGCTAAACCAGATTACTTCCAGCAACTCTTTGAGCTCTAAAAGATTCTATGACTCTCAATACTCTGTCTTTGCAAATAGGATAAAATTAAATGATTTTGCCTATTAATGTCCCAAATGATGGCTTAATGTTAAATGGATATTTTACTTGCCAGCTACATTAAACATCTGATGACCATAGTCCTTTGCACCGAAGTACTCATACAGATTTTATATTTGTGTATCTATGGCTGCTAAGCTGAAAGCAGAACGTTGTTGCTGTTGCACTGTTGTTTATTTGTTGCATTGTTTGGTTTATTGAGATTATCATAAGTATACGTGATAGGATATTTATACCATTAATATATTTTTTCCATTTTAAAAAATGTTTTATGCCATTTAAAAGTTTCTCCTACTGAATTGCTACTCAAAGATAAACAGTATGGTCTCCAAATGAACTAACGGCATACCACGTAGGTAATTTTTATGGTAATTTTTGCTTCCTTTTGCATTCACTGCACAGTCAGTGGGTTTGTATTAATCTGATTGAGAGTTTATTTGTTGCATTGTTTGGTTTATTGAGATTATCATAAGTATATGTGATAGGATATTTATACCATTAATATATTTTTTCCATTTTAAAAAATGTTTTATGCCATTTAAAAAAATGTTTCTCCTACCGAATTGCTACTCAAAGATAAACAGTATGGTCTGCAAATGAACTAACGGCATACCACGTAGGTAATTTTTATGGTAATTTTTGCTTCCTTTTGCATTCACTGCACAGTCAGTGGGTTTGTATTAATCTGATTGAGCTTTTTCTGTTTTGATTTTTAGAACTGAACAATATTTTGGGAGCCCAAGTGACATGGCTTCTACTGCCGAACACATCAGAGACAGGATGAAACTAGTTGGTCTCAAAAGGCAGCAGCTGAGACATCCAGAAATGATGACTACAGAGAGCTAATAGCTGCCTTCTTCCCAGAGACCTGCTGTTCATACTACCGCATGTCGTCAGCATACTCCAGCATTAGCTACAATACGTTAAGATGCATTTCACAGCCCGGATAAGCCTCATTTCTTTCCATTACACATTTCTCTCCACATGTTAACACCTTGTAATTACCAAGGCAGAATTGTTTAACATGCTTTGAGATCATAGACTCCAACTATCTTAAAAGAAGGAACTGTAAACATTGCACTGAAACCTGCTTAAAGCTTTACCTGACCTGTCAGTTTGTAGATGAACAACTGATAATAAGCTTTGAATGGTGCTAATAAGAGTTTAGAAATTCTCTCTATAAAAAATGGTTGCCCTTCCTCCCCAGGTGATGTAGTTAAATTTAGACTATAGCTCAACTGTTATTAGTAGACAGTGGTGTCCTCAAAATTTTGCTTTGTAATTCTCCTTCAAATTTGATTATTTTTATTGTGTCAGTATGAAGAAAAACCTTCAGATTTTTGATATATCATATTCATTAAAAGACATTTTCCTGTTTGTATTGATAATGTATTAAAAGTTGTTTGTGCTTAATAAAAGGCTTCTTTTAAACACTTTATTTAATTTGGTGGTTATATCCTGTTTCCAGACATGAGTGCCTTAATTAAAAGGGCATTCTTAGGCTTGTGAGGATGGTTTAGTATTTGTTTTTTCATGTTGATTGCATGTATTTTAGCCAGGAAATTCATATGTAAGCATGTGTATATAATAAATAAGCATGTTTTATGAAAAAAATTATTGTGAAGAAAAGTTTAGATCTCAGTGGAACACTCATTTTTCTCTTCTTCAACTTGAAAAATGTTATCTAAATTACTAACTGTTCTGAAAATATTTTGTCTTTGGGAGAGGAGGGCTGGGAAAGGCATACATAGTTACTTAAATGTCATCCTCTATATCAGAGTAATCTTTCAGGAACTAAAATAGCAATTGTTAATAACGTTTAATTTGTCATCATAGACTAGATGCAAGATTCTGGTGTAGTATAATAACAAAAATTGTACACATCTTTTAGAAATTAAATATATAAAATGTTAATGCTTTTAAGTTTATATTAAGTTTAAATGGTAAAATACATATAATTTTGTGTTCATCTTTGTTTCAGAAAATGTTTTTAAGAAAGATTAAAAGCAATTTTATAGTCTGTGATCAATACAAAATTATGCAAAGCATGCTCTTTTCTTTCCATTGTCTACTGAAATGTCCATGTATCTTCCAGTGGAAAAAGCTCCTTCTGAGCCTGCTGGTTTTTCCAGCCTTCTTCACTGCCAGACTTCTTGCAGAAACCCATATCCATTGCCCCTGCATCCTCAGCACTCACTGCTCAACACCTTGCAGTCTGGCTTTACAGAGCTTTGCAGTGTAGTGGTTTGCAGTGGGCTCCAGTTACTGAACTGAATGATTTTTTTTTTTTTCCAGTTTGCATTCCTCTCTCCTTCTCTGCCTCTGCAGCCTCTCCTACGGTGTTTCCTCCCTTGACAGTGTTCTCTTATGTCGTGACTCAGTCTAGTCACGTAACTGTTATTTAAAATGCATCTACTAAAATGTA
Source organism: Cephalophus harveyi (assembly GCA_006410635.1). Taxonomy (NCBI): domain Eukaryota; kingdom Metazoa; phylum Chordata; class Mammalia; order Artiodactyla; family Bovidae; genus Cephalophus; species Cephalophus harveyi. The sequence goes on from SJYT01030522.1 coordinate 448,362, forward strand.
CTCTCTCAGATTCTGTCTTCAGAATGATTCTGGATGCATCCTATCCTTAGGGTATCTTATTTATCCCAGTGTCCTGTGTTATGTATCTGGTCCGAACTTCTCAACCTGTACTTTCAGCTGCCTACTTGACATTTTCAACTTAGGTGAAGTTATTTGTCATATTTTTTTCACCTTTCTCAGAGTAATTTTGGTTTGAGATACAGTCTTTTTTAATGGACATGCCAGAAAATCTGGGGCTACATTCAACTGCTCCCTTTTATGCTGCCACTGCTTCTGAGAACATGCAGAAAGGCTTTTTCTTTATTTGTTAATCCTTAGTCTTTTAGGGTTTAACTTCTATGAGTATGAACGTTTGTGATTCTTCATTTCAGTCTTCATGACGGTGCTAACCACACGCTATAGTTGTTTATATTCGTACCTGCTACACTATGAGCTCTTTTGAGGGAAGGAAATTTGTGGGCCTGACTTCTCCTATTCCCGGCATTTTGCTCATGGCATAATAGTTACTCTGGAAAAACCCCTGATGCTGGGAAAGATTGAGGGCAGGAGGAGAACATGACAGAGGATGAGATGGTTGGATGGCATCACTAACTCAGTGAACATGAGTTTGAGCAAACTCTGGGAGATAATGAAGGACAGGGAAGCCTGGCATGCTGCAGTCTGTGGGGTCACAAAGAATCAGACATGCCACAGCAACTGAACAATAATAGTTGCTCAGTTCCCCTGTGTGTCTATTGTAAGGGTTAGTAATAATTCCTCTTGTATTGTAGTCTGAAGTATGTTTTAAACAGATTTCCTAAAGTTAGAACTGACTGAGAGAATCTACTCATCAGGAATTCATTTGATAGTTTTAGATACTTAGGTAATTGAGATAGTTGTACTCAATATCTATTTCTCATACTGAATTTCACAGACTTTTTTATTTTTTATTAAGACTTTGCCAGAAAGGAACTGGATTGTAAGAAAAGAGACTCTAATTCTACCATCAACTCCCCTACTTACTGTCAAATGAGTTAATTTTATGTGCCTTAATCTGTCCTGCCTACAGCAAGAGTGAAGTAAGGCACATTTGGAAATATTTGTGGTTTGAGTATTTCAAGTGAAGATTATGCTTTTAACACATAGTAAATATTGTTGCTTTTCATTTGTAACTTTGCTCCTGCTTTCTATATGTGTATCCAAATACCCATAGACATAGTTATGAATGAAAACCAACAATGCCCTAATATGATTTTTCTTCATAGGATCATAGTTCACTAGAATACCTGTGAAGGAAGTGACTTCAATCTGTTTGAAAAGACAAGTTCTTTGTAAATCATAAATTAACATTGGCCTGCAAATAGAGAAAGAACCATCATTTTTAATTGGTACAATATAGACTACAACTTGGGCTTCCCCAGTAGCTCAGCAGTAAAGAGTCTGCCTGCGATGTGGGAACCACAGGAGACAACGGGTTCGATCCCTGGGCCAGGAAGATCGCCTGGAGGAGGCATGGCAACCCATTTCAGTATTTTTGCCTGGAGAATCCCATGGACAGAGGAGCTTGGAGGGCTACAGTCCATAGGTCGCAAAGAGGTAGACATGACTGAAACGACTTAGCACACGTGCTACAACTTCCACATTAACTCATCTCAGGGAGTTATTGAATGTTAATTAGGCTAGCTTAATTTTTTGTTTTGCTTTGAGTTTTTCTTTTGTCTTCATGTTATACATTTGCTTCTGTGTAAGCTAAGTATCTGTGGACAGTTTAGGCATCTATTCACACATGTCTAACCCAGCAAAATTAATGATGTGAACATGGTAACTTCCTTTCAGATAAAATTGACTGTATTGCAGTCTTCATTGTTGGTCTCCTGATTCTACCATGGTAACTCGTGGGTGATAAAATTGTTCAGTCTGCCAGCTAAGATGTCGGCAGTTCTAGGCTTCCTTGCTGTGTAGAGGATTGGATACTTCTCTCACGTTATAGGTCTTTAAATTGGCCAGTGCTCCGAAGCATTACCTGGTATTAACGTGTTACTTCTCTCACGTTATAGGTCTTTAAATTGGCCAGTGCTCCGAAGCATTACCTGGTATTAACGTGTTTGTTTTGCTGTCAGTTGGTGTGCGGGGTGTGGTATTTAGTGTATTATTAGTGCATTCTCCTTAATGTGAATATGGCAGTTACTTTTCTGATAGTGCTGAGTAAATCATACATAAGCCCGCTGTGACAAATGGCGTGATTGTGAGATTAGTTGAACCTGTCTCTGTACTGGCTTTGTTTGAAGAAAGACTTCATAATTCTCTACTACATTTTAAGTTCCTTGCCAGAAAGATTGGAAATTACTGTGTACTTTTCCCAGCCCCACAGGACCATGGTAAAATACTGTGGTTACTAAAAACTGAACACAACTGTAGTTGTTAAAATCGTCCCCATCTTGAGTCTATTGAAAACGCTATAGGAGATTAACATTGGTAAATATCAGTGACAAGAGATGTATGTTTGGGATATATTTGTTTAAACCTCAAAAGAAAAAATTATCTAGGGTCAAGAAGGTGGACTAGAATATAGCTGACCAGTTAACCTAATTAGCAAAACTTAGCTAGAGTTAACTTTCAGTTAAAAAATCAAGAGCTCCAGTTGGGTGTGGAAAATTTCGCCCCTGGTATATATAGAGGGGCAACAGTCACCTTGAGGGAGAAGGAAGTGCAGGTTTAACACCTGACATTAGTTGACTTCGGTGTGTGCTGCAGAAAATCTAGGTTTAGCCAAGAAACATAAATAATGGCAAGAATGGTACAGGAAAGGTTGTAAACTTAGGCTAAAATAAGAACTCTAGTGAATATAATGAAAAGGGGTGGAGTTTAAGTACTTCAGAATCTGGTTTTGGCATTTACTAACCTGGGTGAAAAATCATTAAACTTCTCTGAACCTGTAAGATAGAGAAATCATATCAAGTAATTTTAAGAATGAAGTATAATTATATTAAAAGTCTGTTGAAAATTAAAATGTTACTCAAAATGGAAGGATTATTATTATTATCTTTCCAGAATAAAATGGGGAGCATTCTTTAATCGTATTCTTGTCCCAGATGGCAAGCACGGGGTTTTGGGGGAAAGGGAACCTTGTCTGCTCACCTCCCAACACGCATTTCCCCCTCCATTCGGTATACTGAAAATACTGAGGGTAGGGCCAGTGAGCTCTGCAGCAAACAGCAAGACTTTTAAACCTGACAAATTAACCCTGTTGTGGCAGGATGATAGGCCAGCCAGATGGAGGACACGGGAGGAGTATCTTCTACTTTGAGGTTAACGGGACATGATACAATTCCATTGAAAAGTAAGAAAGTAAGTAAAAGTCAGACTTATGATCTTAGTGAGTCAGCACCAACCTATAGAAGCAAGAGCGTGAATCTGACCACCATTGCTGTTACGGTTAGAGAACAGCAATCCTGGTAAGCTTGGGCCGTGATAATAAGAGGAAAAGACTGGTCCTATAATAGAGGCTGATAGAACTACAGGTGCTTCATGAAATGGCATAAATACATCGGAGTGTTTAATACTGAAAAAGCCTCATGGGTACGATGCTGAGTAACATGACTGCAATACTTTAAAGCAGACTTGAAAACATGACTAGTCTGTGTGCTTGAGGAAAAGGCAGAGCCTGTGCTGGAGCATGAAGAACTTAGAGATCACGGGAAAAGCCAGAGCTATAACTACACACTGTGAAAGCAGTAAGTAAGATTATAAACGAATCAAGATTATTTTTGTTAGAAAATTTTTAGGAGGCAACACACACAATACCATAGGTAATTACACAGAAATTCTTGTGCTGTGTACTCAGTCACGAAGTCATGTCCAACTCTTCATGACCCTTTGGGCTGTAGGCTGCCAGGCTCCTCTGTCCATGGAATTTCCCAGGCAAGAATACTGGAGTGGGTTGCCATTTCCTTTCCCAGGGAATCTTCCCGACCAGGGATCAAACCCGCGACTCCTGTTTCTCCTGCACTGGCAGGCAGATTCTTTACCACTGAGTCACCATAACTAAAAATAGTTACCAGCTTTCAATAGTAGAGTAGCATTGTTATGAATCTTAAGTCAGGCCTGTGGAATACTAAATATTTCTGACAAAAGGCTGTAGCAGTCTGAAGCCATTCTGAGTGATCCTCACAGTGTCCCCTTAGAAGTATTTACAAGTCAGATGCCATCTCTGTATGGTGTCTCCAAATGTGTCATTCCTGGAGAGACAGGAGGGTGACTCAGATGTCCTTCCATTGACTAGCGGGGACCTGTTCACTATGATCAAGCCTTACATCGTGTTTTAGGTCTACACATCTTTGCTGTTACAGTTACTCTGGTTCTTTTTTTAGTATTAAAAATCAGTAAAAATGTGCTTGATTTTTCCCTTTAGAATGTTTTTTCATCTTAACTCTGTTAGTCTACACAACCAACAAAGGAGGTGAAAAATCACCTTGACAATTTTAAGACAGCATAGATCCAAGAACTGATTGCTTACTTCACACAGGAATATCCTTTCACAAGCTCTTAAGTTTCTAAGTTGACACTGTTAGCAAGAATTTATGATTATGAAATCAGTAATGAAATTCTCAGCAGCATTATTTTGTAAGCAGTGTGCCCTGAATTTTTTCCCCAACAGTTTTATTATAAAATTTTTCAAACATATAAAAATTAAAATTTTATGGTATACTCACCACCCAGATGCTAGTTAGCATTAATTATGCTTTGTCACATATCTATGCATCCATCAGTTCACCAATTCAGATTGTTGCTGATGCATTTTAAATTGAAGAAATCTACACACTTCCTACTGAATGCTTCAGTCATTAGCTAGAATTCAGTATATGCTCACTTTCATTTAAAATTAGCATACAGTGAATGTGTAAGTGTTAAGTGTGTATCTGCTGGTTTTGGGTAAATGCATACAGTGCTATCAAAATATACTATTAAAAAATTCCCATGTTGCCGTTTCCAGTCAGTCCTCTACTCCCCCACATCCTCCTCCACAAGCAGCCACTTTTCTTTGTTCTACCTTAAATCAGATCTTGTGTTCTAGATCTTTGTGTAAATAGAGTCACACAGCATGTATCTTTCTTGAAGGCTTCTTTACTTACCATGTTTTGGAGATTTATCAACATGGTTGTGTGTATTAATAGTTAATCCTTTTTTATTGCTGAGTAGTATTCCATTGTATGACTGTATTAGAGTTTATTTATTCATTTTCCTATTTATAAATACCTGGGCTGTTTGCAGTACTGGCGATTGTAAGTGAAGCTGCTATGGTTATTCCTAACGTAAGTCTTATGTGAACATAGGCTTTCATCTCTCTTGGGTGAATACCTAGGATTAGAATTTCTGTGTCATAGGGTAGTTTTGAAAGAAACTTCCATATCTTTTTTTCAGTGTGGATGTGCTGTGTCCTGAATTTTCCCTATATTTTGAATGTGTAGAAAACTAAACTATTTTTATGACCCATAATCTGAAGCATTAGAAGTGGATTTGGAATAGAAATGACATTCTTCACGGTTGGCAGTTAGTGCTGAAGGACACAAATGCCTGTATGCCCAAAACAGCTCCCCAAATGGTACCTATCCCTGAAATTTTAGTGTAACTCCTTGAATGATTAAAGTACTTAGCCAAGCATGGTGATAATATTAGCTAGAAGAAACAACATTGGTTTGTTATATTACTAACTTGTGCCACCCGTTTTCAGTAGGCAAAATAAGACTGATAACTGAACAGAAAAGATTCATTCTGTTCAATATGGGCAGAAGGGGTATTAAAGAACATGTCCTACTGGTTAGTCCCAGGTACAGCAGCGTGAAAGAGAAGCATCTGGATGGAAAATTCCCCAAACGGTGGTCAAGAAACCAGAAAATGGGTTGGGGAGAATTCTACCTCACAGTTGTGCTTAGGAAGTAGCTATGTTTTTGCAGGACATTTTAGCCTTTACAAATCAAATCATATTTTCAATATTGTCTTTTTATTCAGTACCACCCAGCTACAGTTATTTCACACCCCTAGTGACTTTTATCCACTTTGTCTTACCCTTCCCACCTGTTACGTTACATATAGCAGTGACCTGTATAAGCCTGTAAAATTATAATCATATGTATGTTTCCAGTGCTTGTGTTCAAAGATATTTATGTATGGTTCATTCAGTCTTTCTTATTTGATTTTTAAGGGCTGGGATATTTGGCTTCTACTGTAAATCCTTATAATGTTCCACACACATTGTAAATGCAATAAAGATGTTAAAAACTAATTAATGGCAACAGATTTGATATGTATTTCTTTGATATGTTATCACTTTGGACAATAAATTTGGTTTCTGTTACTAATGATCTTTCATGATATCCAGGGAGAATTAAGTCATACTGGTCTCTATAAGATAATCTGATGAATTCTGCAATTTTTTAATCATTCAAATTAGATTTTTTTATGTTACTTTTTTTCCTATCAATATTCTGTAAAATATTTTATTAAGACAAAAATTCAACTCCTTTTTTCTGAAATTATCTGGAGGCTTAGAAAACAGAGACTAAACACACTTTGCTTGTGTGCCTCTCTCCCTTGTCAAAGCTCCAATCCTGCCTTCCCACAGGCTTAGCACAGAAACTCGGGACTTTCTGTAAGTCCCACGTTGTCAGAAATTGTTAGGTTCTCATCACAATGGTAGTGGTCACGTTTCCTCTGTTCCTACCAATAAGTCCATTTTTAAGACTGAGGAGAGAGTGTATTTGGGGTTGGGGAATGCATGTTAGAAGAAAGTTAGTTGTACTTCATATGACACATTCATATTATGCTGAACGTAATAGCAGCTCCAGAATGGCTGCCAGGAATTCAGAGTTGCCAGAGTTTGGAAGTTGGCAAGCCCTGTTGGATGAAGTTAAGTATATTTGAGTGAGAGTTCAACATATGAGCAAGAGATATATACACATATATAATATATGAAAAAGTTCACTTTCCCAACTAGTGTCCACCCCTGCCTCTCGATTTCCCTTTAGACATGATGGATTCACAGAGTTGTTCCACATTCTGCATAAAATCTACACAAAGGTATTCTCATAAACATAAATTCTTATGTGAAAGTTAAAATGAGAGAAATACCGAGTTTTTGCTGGGACTAGAGACAGTATCTAACAACAGCAACAGCAAAAAAAGGTGGAAAAACTGAAAGTGAACAATAAGCAAAAAGCTCGTTTGTGGCCATGATTAAGTTAAATATAATGGTTAGCAAACCGTACTCCCATATTAAATAGTCCTGGACTGCACCAAACCATAACTTACTTACCTGGAAGTTTAACTTCCACTTAAAGTGTCTAATCTCGAAAAGATTTAATTATAAATATGTTTCTAAGAGTAAAAAATTGGCAACAACCCAAAGATTTGAATAAGTTTATTCTGTAAGTTTAAAATACTGTTACAGAAATATATTTTTTGAAATTAAAATATTGGAAAGGTATTTATGGTATATTTTTGAGTGGGAAAAGTTCCAAAACTATAGAAATGTTATAACCTATTTAAAAATAAAAATAACTATAGAACTTAAATAAGTTATCTTTGAAATGTGGAATTGATCATCATAATTTTCTTCTGTTTGTTACTTTTCTGATTTTTCTGTTCAAATGGGTATTTTTAAAGATCTTCTAAATATAAAATGCCTAGCAAACAGTAAAAATGTGCTTGATTTTTCCCTTTAGAATGTTTTTTCATCTTAACTCTGTTAGTCTACACAACCAACAAAGGAGATGAAAAATCACCTTGACAATTTTAAGACAGCATAGATCCAAGAACTGATTGCTTACTTCACACAGGAATATCCTTTTACAAGCTCTTAAGTTTCTAAGTTGACACTGTTGGGAAGAATTTATGATTATGAAATCAGTAATGAAATTCTCAGCAGCATTATTTTGTAAGCAATGTGCCCTGAATTTTTTCCCCAACAGTTTTATTATAAAATTTTTCAAACATATAAAAAAGTTAAAATTTTATAGTATACTCACCACCCAGATGCTAGTTAGCATTAACTATGCTTTGTCACATATCTATCCATCCATCAGTTCACCAATTCAGATTGTTGCTGATGCATTTTAAATTGAAGAAATCTACACACTTCCTACTGAATACTTCAGTCATTAGCTAGAGTTCAGTATATGCTCACTTTTATTTAAAATTGGCATACAGTGAATGTGTAAGTCTTAAGTGTGTATCTGCTGGTTTTGGGTAAATGCATACAGTGCTATCAAAATATACTATTAAAAAATTCCCATCTTGCCCTTTCCAGTCAGTCCTCTACTCACCCACATCCTCCTCCACAGGCAGCCACTATTCTTTGTTCTACCTTAAATCAGATCTTGTGTTCTAGATCTTTGTGTAAATAGAGTCACGCAGCATGTATCTTTCTTGAAGGCTTCTTTACTTACCATGTTTCGGAGATTTATCCACATGGTTGTGTGCATTAATAGTTAATCCTTTTTTATTGCTGAGTAGTATTCCATTGTATGACTGTATTGCAGTTTATTTATTCATTTTCCTATTTATAAATACCGATCTAGATCTTTGTGTAAATAGAGTCACGCAGCATGTATCTTTCTTGAAGGCTTCTTTACTTACCATGTTTCGGAGATTTATCCACATGGTTGTGTGCATTAATAGTTAATCCTTTTTTATTGCTGAGTAGTATTCCATTGTATGACTGTATTGCAGTTTATTTATTCATTTTCCTATTTATAAATACCGGGGCTGTTTGCAGTACTGGCGATTGTAAGTGAAGCTGCTATGGTTATTCCTAACGTAAGTCTTATGTGAACATAGGCTTTCATCTCTCTTGGGTGAATACCTAGGATTAGAATTTCTGTGTCATAGGATAGTTTTGAAAGAAACTTCCATATCTTTTTTTCAGTGTGGGTGTGCTGTGTCCTGGATTTTCCCTATACTTTGAATGTGTAGAAAACTAAACTATTTTTATGACCCATAATCTGAACTATTAGAAGTGGATTTGGAATAGAAATGGCATTCTTCACAGTTGGCAGTTAGTGCTGAAGGACACAAATGCCTGTCTGCCCCAAACAGCTCCCCAAATGGTACCTATCCCTGAAATTTTAGTGTAACTCCTTGAATGATTAAAGTACTTAGCCGAGCATGGTGATAATATTAGCTAGAAGAAACAGCATTGGTTTGTTATATTACTAACTTGTGCCACCCATTTTCAGTAGGCAAAATAAGACTGATAACAGAAAAGATTCATTCTGTTCAATGGGGGTGGAAGGGGTATTAAAGAACATGTCCTACTGGTTAGTCCCAGGTACAGCAGCGTGAAAGAGAAGCATCTGGATGGAAAATCCCCCAAACGGTGGTCAAGAAACCAGAAAATGGGGTGGGGAGAATTCTACCTCACAATTGTGCTTAGGAAGTAGCTATGTTTTTGCAGGACATTTTAGCCTTTACAAATCAAATCATATTTTCAATATTGTCTTTTTATTCAGTACCACCCAGCTACAGTTATTTCACACCCCTAGTGACTTTTATCCACTTTGTCTTACCCTTCCCACCTGTTATGTTACATATAGCAGTGACCTGTATAAGCCTGTAAAATTATAATCATATGTATGTTTCCAGTGCTTGTGTTCAAAGATATTTATGTATGGTTCATTCAGTCTTTCTTATTTGATTTTTAAGGGCTGGGATATTTGGCTTCTACTGTAAATCCTTATAATGTTCCACACACATTGTAAATGCAATAAAGATGTTAAAAACTAATTAATGGCAACAGATTTGATATGTATTTCTTTGATATGTTATCACTTTGGACAATAAATTTGGTTTCTGTTACTAATGATCTTTCATGATATCCAGGGAGAATTAAGTCATACTGGTCTCTATAAGATAATCTGATGAATTCTGTAATTTTTTAATCATTCAAATTAGATTTTTTTATGTTACTTTTTTTCCTATCAATATTCTGTAAAATATTAAGACAGAAATTCAACTCCTTTGTTCTGAAATTATCTGGAGTCTTAGAAAACAGACTAAACATACTTTGCCTGTGCACCTCTTTATCTTGTCAAAGCTCCCATTCTGCCTTCCCACAGCCTTAGCACAGAAACTCGGGACTTTCTGTAAGTCCCACGTTGTCAGAAATTGTTAGGTTCTCATCACAATGGTGGTGATCACATTTCCTTTGTTCCTACCAATAAGTCCATTTTTAAGACTGAGAAGGAGAGAGTGTATTTGGGGTTGGGGAATGCATGTTAGAAGAAAGTTAGCTGTACTTCGTATGACACATTCATGTTACGTTGAACGTAATAGCAGCTCCAGAATGGCTGCCAGGAATTCAGAGTTGCCAGAGTTTGGAAGTTGGCAAGCCTTGTTGGATGAAGTTAAGTATATTTGAGTGATAGTTCAACATACGAGCAAGAGATATATATATACATATATAATATATGAAAAAGTTCACTTTCCCAACTAGTGTCCACCCCTGCCTCTCTATTTCCCTTTAGACACTATGGATTCACAGAGTTGTTCCACGTTCTGCATAAAATCTACACAAAGGTATTCTCATAAACAAACTCTTACGTGAAAGTTAAAATGAGAGAAATAACCCTGTTTTTGCTGGGACTATGGAGGAGCCTGGTAGGCTGCAGTCCATGGGGTCGCTGAGTCAGACACGACTGAGCGACTTCACTTTAACTTTTCACTTTCATTCATTGGAGAAGGAAATGGCAATCCACTCCAGTGTTCTTGCCTGGAGAATCCCAGGGATGGCGGAGCCCAATGGGCTGCCATCTGTGGGGTCGCACAGAGTCGGACACGACTGAAGCGACTTAGCAGCAGCAGCAGCAGCAGAGATAGTATCTAACAACAGCAACAGCAAAAAAAGGTGGAAAAACTGAAAGTGAACAATAAGCAAAAAGCTAGTTTGTGGCCATGATTAAGTTAAATATAATGGTTAGCAAACCGTACTCCCATATTAAATAGTCTTGGACTACACCAAACCATAACTTACCTGGAAGTTTAATTTCCACTTAAAGTGTCTAATCTCAAAAAGATTTAATTATAACATGTTTATAAGAGTAAAAAATTGACAACAACCCAAAGATTTGAATAAGTTTATCCTGTAAGTTTAAAATACTGTTACAGAAATATATTTTTTGAAATTAAAGTATTGGAAAGGNAGGGAGACAGTGCCCATGGCATGCCACAGGGGAACATTTCTTGAGGCCAAAACCAGGGTGGAACTTTTAAAATCTTCAGCAAATTACCTTTGCTTTTGTGAGGAGTCATGGAAGAAAGAGCCTGGGATACTATTGGGGCTAGAAAGCTGCTGCTCCCAAGAAGCTTTTCTCCACCCTTGGGGATAATGCAAAGATGAGTCTAGCACAGGCTTGGTCTTCGGGCTGACCTGGCCAAGCCTTCATCCTTGCAACAGCGTGCCCATGGACAGATGAGAAAATCACTTTGAGTCTCAAATCCCTCTGACTGTAATATGGGGAATAACAAGAGAACATCTCCACCGTGCTGCTATGAAGAATCAATAAAAAGCCTTCAGAACATGTCTAGCATACAATAGGCATGCAGTAGATGCTAGTTTCTTTTGAAAAGTCTTTTCAAAAGTCTTGCCCTCTTCCCTAGGATACACCACTTCCTGCTGAAAGGAAGGCTTCCACTTTGGGAGGGCCTGAATTATCTCTGTCCCCATGGCCCCGGGGTGGGGGTCACATACAGTCAGCTCTCAGGGAGCAGTTACCAAGTGGGACCAAACTTGCACCAGCTGGACCTTATGTTGCTGTGGAGTGAGGCTCAGGATGGAGTGAGTCAGCCCAGAAGGCCAGGGATGTAGGTGGTATTAAAAGCACCCAGACTTTGGAGTCATGAAGACTTGAGTCTGACAACTCCTATTTAGCCATTTACTCTTGGCCTTAGTTTTGTCATCCAGAAAATTGGAACAGAAATCGCTACTTCCTGGAGTTGTTACGAGAATCACTTGAGATAACCTGTGTTATAGTACTACTTGGTACTAGGCTGTGTGTGGTGCGTGTGTGTGCTTGCACATGTATATGAGACAAGGTCTGTGGTCCACAGTCAGTGCTCAGCACACAGTGAGTATGTATATGCCTCCCTGCTCCCCTTTCCTGGGGCAGGGGGCCTAGTTCCCAGGTGGTCTTCCCCAAGAGGCAATACCAGGTTGCACACCATGCTCCCTCTGCTCCCAGGCCAGGGGGGACCTTGTGAGCTGAGGAGCCCATGCTGGTGCCAATCGGCAAGTCCAGGACTTGTGGGTGAGCAGGGGAAGTCTGAAGCCCTAGGTTCCACCCAGCTCCACATTGAACGGTGGGCACCTTGGGCAGGGCCCTTGGCAGGCTCGACCTGGGGTCCCCATGATAAGATGAGGAGGTGGCCCTCAGCAGGCTCAGTGTCCCTCCAGGGATAAATGTCCCTCCAGGGATGAACACAGTTCATCCTCTCTTCCCCAGACAGAGGCCATGGTCTCTTACAGATAAAGGACCAGTTAGTAGAACACTCTGGAATGGTGTGGAAAGTACAGATAAATGCACAGGCACACGAGAATCAGGAGCAAGTGGCATCCATCTCTGAAGTCCTTTGGAAAGATACGAGAAAGATTCTAGAAGCATAAACATGTCTTCACGGCCAACATTCCTTGGCCTCTTCCAAGGCGCGAGTCCTCTTGGGAAGGAATTAACCCTACGGGTCAGGATAGGTGCTGTTGAGGGCTGTCTGAACCTTCCCCTTCCAGCTTTCTCTCACTCCAGACCTCAGGGTCCTCTTTGGCCAGTGAGATGTACACTTACCTGCAGGCCTTTCATCCTCAGACTGACCCAACTCCGTCATGAGATCTCCATGCCTCGGTTTCCACATTAGATGAATTCAGTGACCTGGGGTATTTCCAAAATGTTGGTGACAGTGGAAGTTCTCGTCAAATGAACTCACTCATGAAGTATGAACACATACAACAGGAAGAGGCAGATTGCTTCTGTTTGGGGGGTGGGATGCTGTTTCCTCTCCTGATGGGCTGCTTCTGTAAACCTGGCTCTCTGCTGGGCACTGAATCCCACCTGCTTCTGCCTGGGGCTGTCTAGTAAGGTAACTGCCCTGCCAATTATACAGATTATACAAGGGAGGCAGAAAGAGGTAGCCTGAGGCTGGGAGGAGTCATGGCCAGCTTCCTGTAGCACGTGATGTCGAAAGAGAGCCTTGAAGACTGGGCACTGAATCCCACCTGCTTCTGCCTGGGGCTGTCTAGTAAGGTAACTGCCCTGCCAATTATACAGATTATACAAGGGAGGCAGAAAGAGGTAGCCTGAGGCTGGGAGGAGTCATGGCCAGCTTCCTGTAGCACGTGATGTCGAAAGAGAGCCTTGAAGGATGGGGAGGCATTTTTCAGGGGAGGAGGTGAGCCGGAAGAGAGAGAGATTGGGAACAGCAGGCATAGCTAGACTCTAAGTGAGGGGGGTGCGGGAGTGGGGATGGGGACCACGATCAGTGGGGAGCAGTGAGAAGAGATAACTGGAGGGGTTAGATGGCCTAGAACTTGAAGTGTTTGCTCTATGTGGCAACACCAAGTCATTTAAGAGTTTTGAGTAGGAAAGCGTGGTCATTGGATTTTCAAAATGTATATAGCAGATTTATTTGGATATAATTCATATACTGTGTGAGTTGGTAATTAGATTGTGGGATGAGAAACTAAATCACTTTGGCTATAAAGTGGCAAAGGGAATAGAAGCATTGGGGGGGTCATTTTGGATGGTGCACTCCTCTAAGCCCTAAGCACCAGTTACATTCCCTGACTTGTTGCTTAGAACCCCAAAATGGCCCCTACTGGCTTCTGAAAGCCTCGTGGGGGAAGGAAGCTTCTGGATCACGCACAACTGAGGGACGCGGACTAAAGCGGCTCTTGCAGGTGGCCAGTCTAGAGGTGGTGCTGGGGAGAGGGGGCGAGGAGGGGGCGAGTCCAGGGGCCTGGTGGGCTGTGTGCAGCCCTGACCCTCCCCATGAGGCCCGTGAATGTCTGGAAGGGAACCTGCTGGGCAGAGAGGAGGGAAGGAAAGAGGGGAGAAGGGGCTCCCACGGAGCTGCCGGGAGAAGAGAAAACCCAGAAGCAGTTAATCCTGCTGGCTGAACTGTTTTTATAAACGACACTCTAAAATCAAATAGATGCAATAAAAACACAGTGGCCTTTTCATTAAACATGCCACAGAGGCCCCTTGTTCACCAGCCGTTGTCAATCAGATGGAGGCCATTGTCTCTTTCCCCAGCCCTCCATAATTGGCATCTGTCTGGGAGCAAACAAATAAATACCAGGCTGGCATTTTAACTAGGGCAGCAAGGAGAGGGGCGCTGCTTTCCAGAGTCTGCTCGGCGCTCCCGGCAGGTAAGGTCCTGGAGAAGCCTGTCCTTTCCAGGAGGGCCCAGATGCTAGGCCCCGCCAGGTATAGCTCCCAGCTTTTCTCCTGGACAGACCTGTTCTGATCTTTACCCAAAACCGCTGCCCCAGAGAGCCTGATTTCTGTTTTCTGATGTTTATTTTTATGGTGAAATCTACTAACCAATCTTTTTGATTTCTTACATAGCCTCAAAGCATAGAAAAATCCTCTCCTTCAGCTTAATTTTTTTCCTCTTGTAAAGTTTTATTTTTCACTTTTAAATCCAAAAGCAATTTTGATGCACTGTGTGAGATAATGACCTAATATGATAGATTTTCCCAAACATCAACTGTTGTCACCATTATTATTGAATAACCTGACCCTCCCACTGATTTCTGATACTTCCCTGAAAATATATTGAGTTCCTAAGTTTCCTCGGTCTGCTTCTGAGCTTGCTGTTCTGTTCCATTGATTGGTATGTCTGTCTTTTGCCAGTCCCACACTGCCTTTAAGACTGCTTTCAAACAAAACAAAACCCAGAAGTTCCTTGTAGGAGCATTACAAAAATTAGCTCTTTCCTACTGAAAGAATATTTTTGTGACATAAGTTAATAAAATCCCTGGCTGAGTGTAGGTGTAGGTGTCAGAAAATTTAGGGGGATGAAGACGAAGGGCTATATGCTTAAAGATGATTAAGACAAAAGAAGGAGGTAAGTGAAGAGCAGTAGCTGAAAAGTGTATTACTTGAATGGGCACAGTACGCAACATGGAGGGAGAAAACAGGATGCAGAATTCAGAGAATAAAAAGTATAAGATAAGAAGTACAAAACAACCAGAAAATAGTGAAAATGGAAGGGTAGGAAAAAATGGAGAAACAAGATGAAGTTTTGCAAGAAGAGAATAATGGCTGTAGTATTATAGTATAAATATATGAAGTGTGTTTGCAATAGTATATTTCTATATAAAATGTAAAATACAAAACAAGGCCCAACCTGTGGGGTAAATAGAGACGTACAGGAACAGCATGTTGTATCAACATTGATGACAGATGAATCAGACTGAGACAAGAACCCAGGTCCTTAGACTGCCCTTAGAGAGCCGGTTCTCTCATGTGATCAGATTAATGGTGAAAAGAATTTGCAAATGTAGCACTTACAGGATATACTTGAAATACTTGAAATTATTAATTTACAGTTGACCCTTGGAAAACATGGGGGTTAGGGGCACCAGCTTTCTGCTGCAGTTAAAATTCCACATATAATTTTACAGTGAAACCTCCATATGCATAGTTTCACCTCTGTGGATTCAACTAAGTGCTGATTTTGTAATATTATAGTACATATTTATTGAAAAATCCACATGTAAGTGGACTCATGCAGTTCAAGCCCATGTTGTTTATGGGTTAACTGCATAATTTTTCAATTTGTAAGTTTGCTGTGGAGTTATATAAGCTTTGACTCTACAGTTTAAAGCCCATGGTTAGCAGTCTTGTTTTTGGTGTTGGATTGACGTGAGTTAAACTTCATAAACCTTATAATTTTGGGTATTTAATGTATCTAGGTCAGTTTCCTTAATAAAATAAGATTAGTAATAGAAAATACCTGAAAATGTTTCTCCGATAGTTACATGAGATCATAAATTCTTTTAAGAGGTAAGTTGACATATAAGCAGCACCCTATATTGAAAAATTTATCTGTAAACTTCCTAACTGCAAACTCCTTGAGGGCAGATACTCCACCTCCTTCCCTGATGTTTTGCTGTGCCAATATTAGTTTTTAACACATTTGATCCTTCTGAGAGCTTTTCCCTCAGGGATGCAAGTATGATGATAGGAAAAGAGAGGGCACAACCACAGGTTTGCTTTCTGCAGGCCCACTCTCTGAAAGTAAAAATGCCATCTCTTCTTGACAAGAGTCTCCTCTAAATGCAACTTCATCAAGAACGGGCTGTTGTTTAAGTTAGCATCAACTAACACGTTCAGATAAGAGCCCTCTGATGTGGACTAATAACCAGTAAGGGCAGGAGTGGGTAGCACAGAGGCTAGGGGCCCATTGCAGGTGGTGGGCAAAGGAGACCGGAAAGGAACAGAGACTGAGAGGGTACAAAAATGAACCTGTATCTTTCAGTTCCCTATGAGCTGCTCTTAATCTATTTTATTCTGCAAAATTTTCACATCCAAATGTACTTAGGAGATGGAGTTCTGTGAAGAGGGTCTAAATAAAATGCATCCTACTTATTCTTCTGGAGCATACCTTCTGAACCACAAAGCTTCCTTCCAATTCCTTAATCTCAAAAAAAATTTTTTTAAAGAAATGAGTTTGAATTCATGCTTGAGTTTGATTAAAATGTGCCTTTGCTTCAGCTTTGTTACTTATGCAGGCCTCCTGGCTATGAAGGAGGAAATTAAGGAAACTATTCAAATATTATATAACTTGGATATCTTCAAGCCGAACCACTTTGTGGATGCTAATGGCAAGAGGAGTGTCACATTGTATTGAGTGGGTGAGTGAAAATCACTCAGTCATGCCTGACTCTTTGTGACCCTGTGGACTATACACAGTCCATGGAATTCTCTAGGCCAGAATTCTGGAGTGGGTAGCCTTTCATTCTCCCGGGGATCTTCCCAACCCAGGAATCAAACCCAGATCTCCCACATTGCAGACAGATTCTTTACCAGCTGAGCCACAAGGGAAGCCCAAGAATACTAGAGTTGGTAGCCTATCCCTTCTCTAGGGGATTTTCCCGACCCAGGATTCAAACCGGGGTCTCCTGCATTGCAAGCAGATTCTTTACCAGCTGAGCTACCAAGGAAGCCCCGTCCAACCTCTTATTTCCCTGAAAATATGGAGGGGGCAGACTGGTGCAGCAGAACCTCTAAATTCTGTGTAGGAGAAATGAGCCCCCCAAATACCTTTGGATTTGAAAATCAATAGGGAATATGTTTAGGAAAGCTATAGAACTATAGGGAATGGAAAACTCGCTCTTAAATGACATACCTGCAGACTCACTCAACCTGAAAAACAGCAAAAAACCCATCAGGTGGAAAAGTACATAGATCATAGGTAAAAGGGATTCACTTACTAATCTTGAAGCATCTGCCAGAGAGGAAAGAACCGGTTGGGATGCTCCCTTTGGACTGAGATACTGGTGGGAGCCATTTTTTGTGACCCCAGGTTATGTAATGTCAGCATTGGCTGGCAAAATAGTAAAATTCTCTCTCTAACCTGTTACTGCCAGTGGGCACGCCACACTGAGGGCACCCCCCAGCTCTGCACCTCAGCTGGGCCTCACAGCCAGCCAAACAGTAGCCTTGCCCACCATCATGTGCGGTAGCAATGGCTGGACCCTGCAGCTTGTCTGAGGTCCAGCCTCACTGACCAGGGTATCACACCAGTGGCTGTGTCTTCATTACAAGAAGGCACATAGAACCCACAGAAAGGATGCCTCTTGAGCACCTGGCTTGGTGTAAGTAGGTTTGTACCTCTAAACCCTCAGGGCATCTAAATTAAGCCATTCTTTCAAGACTGGGAGAGATTGCTGATTTACCTAAATCAAAGGAGCAAACACATTTAGATAAAATGAAAATACAGAGGAGTATTATTCAATAGAAAGAACAAGACAAAACCTCAGAAAAAGACCTGAATGAAGTGGAAATAAGCAATCTACGTGATAAAGGATTCAAAGTAATGGTCATGAAGAGACTCACTGAACTCAAGAGTGGATGAACACAGAACTACAACAGAGATAGAGAATATTGTTGTTCGGTTGCTTAATTGTGTCTGACTCTTTGCGACTCTATGGACTGCAGCACACCATGCTCCTGTGTCCTCCACTATCTCCTGGAGTTTGCTCAAATTCATGTCCATCGAGCTGGTGATGCTATCTAATCATCTCATTCTCTGCCGCCCCGTTCTTTTGCCTTCAGTCTTTCCCAGCTTCAGAGTCTTTTCCAGTCAGTTGGCTCTTCACATTAGGTGGTCAAAGTCTTGAAGCTTCAACACCAGTCCTTCCAATGAATATTCAGTGTCGATTTTCTTTAGGATTGACTAGTCCTTTCAGTGCAAGGGACGCTTAAGAGTCTTAGAGAATAAAAAATAGAAGTTACAACTATCAGAGAAACAATTCCATTTACAGTTGCATCAAAAAGAATAAAATACCTAAGAATATATTTAACCAAGGAGGTGAAAGACCTGTACACTGAAAGCAATACAACACTGATGACAGAAATTGAAGACGACCAAAGTAATTGGAGAGGTTTCATGTTCCTGGATTGGAAGAATTGATATTATTAAAATGTCCATTCTACTCAAAGTAAATCTGTAAATTAAATACAATCCCTATCAAAATTCCAAGAGCATATTTCACAGAATAGAATAAATCTAAAATTTGTATGGAACCACAAAAGATGCCAAATGGCCAAAACAATCCTGAGAAAGAATAAAACTAGGTATTATGCTCCCTGATTTCAAATTTTACTGTATAGCTATAGTAATCAAAATAGTCTGGTGCTGGCACAAAAACAGACAGCTCAATGGAACAGAATTGAGAACCCCAAAGAAATTCACACCTATATGGATAATTTGTGACAAAGGAGCAAAGAGCATGCAATGAAGACAGTTCGGTCTTTTCAGTAAACGATTTTAGGAAGCTGGACAACTACATGCAAAAGAATAAAACCTAGAAGCCTATCTTACACAGTATACAGAAGTTAACTCAAAGTGGATTAAAGATTTGAATGTAGCACTTGAAATCATTAAATTCCAAGAAGAAAAACACAGGCGATAACCTCACTGACATCAGGCATAGTGATGTTTTGTGGTTGTGACTCCAAAAGCAAGGGAAACAAATAAACAAATGATACTATATTAATGCTACTGGAGATCAGTGGATATATAACTCCAGAAAGAATGAAGGGATGGAGCCAAAACAAAAACAACACCCAGTTATGGATGTGACTGGTGATAGAGGCAAGGTCTGATGCTGTAAAGAGCAATATTGCATAGGAACCAGGAATGTTAGGTCCATGAATCAGGGTAAATTGGAAGTGGTCAAACAGGAAATGGCAAGAGTGACATTCTAGGCAAGAACGTCAACATTCTAGGAATCAGTGAACTGATTGGACTGGAATGGGTGAATTTAACTCAGATGACCATTATATCCACTACTGCGGGCAGGAAACCCTTAGAAGAAATGGAGAAGCCATAGTCAACAAAAGAGTCCCAAATGCAGTACTTGGATGCAATCTCAAAAAGGACAGAATGATCTCTGTTCATTTCCAAGGCAAACCATTCAGTCAGTTCAGTCAGTTCAGTCGCTCAGTCGTGTCCGACTCTTTGCGACCAGAAAAGAATAAAGTGGCCACTGCTGAGTTTTCCAAATTTGCTGGCATATTGAGTGCAGCACTTTCACAGCATCATCTTTCAGGATTTGAAACAGCTCCACTGGAATTCCATCACCTCCACTAGCTTTGTTCGTAGTGATGCTTTCTAAGGCCCACTTGACTTCACATTCCAAGATGTCTGGCTCTAGATGAGTGATCACATCATCATGATTATCTGGGTCGTGAAGATCTTTTTTGTACAGTTCTTCTGTGTATTCTTGCCACCTCTTCTTAATATCTTCTGCTTCTGTTAGGTCCATACCATTTCTGTCCTTTATCGAGCCCATCCTTGCATGAAATGTTCCCTTGGTATCTCTAATTTTCTTGAAGAGATCTCTAGTCTTTCCCATTCTGTTGTTTTCCTCTATTTCTTTGCATTGATCACTGAAGAAGGCTTTCTTATCTCTTCTTGCTATTCTTTGGAACTCTGCATTCAGGTGCTTATATCTTTCCTTTTCTCCTTTGCTTTTCGCCTCTCTTCTTTTCACAGCTATTTGTAAGGCCTCCCCAGACAGCCATTTTGCTTTTTTGCATTTCTTTTCCATGGGGATGGTCTTGATCCCTGTCTCCCGTACAATGTCACGAACCTCATTCCATAGTTCTTCAGGCACTCTATCTATCAGATCTAGGCCCTTAAATCTATTCCTCACTTCCACTGTATAATCATAAGGGATTTGATTTAGGTCATACCTGAAAGGTCTAGTGGTTTTCCCTACTTTCTTCAATTTGAGTCTGAATTTGGCAATAAGGAGTTCATGATCTGAGCCACAGTCAGCTCCCGGCCTTGTTTTTGTTGACTGTATAGAGCTTCTCCATCTTTGGCTGCATAGAATATAATCAATCTGATTTCGGTGTTGACCATCTGGTGATGTCCACGTGTAGAGTCTTGAAAAATCTGTATGCAGGTCAGGAAGCAACAGTTAGAACTGGATATGGAACAACAGACTGGTTCCAAATAGGAAAAGGAGTATGTCAAGGCTGTATATTGTCACCCTGCTTATTTAACTTCTATGCAGAGTACATCATGAGAAACACTGGGCTGGAAGAAGCACAAGCTGGAATCAAGATTGCTGGGAGAAATATCAATAACCTTAGATATGCAGATGACACCACCCTTATGGCAGAAAGTGAAGAAAAACTAAAGAGCCTCTTGATGAAAGTGAAAGAGGAGAGTGAAAACGTTGGCTTAAAGCTCAACATTCAGAAAACAAAGATCATGGCATCTGGGAAATAGATGGGGAAACAGTGGAAACAGTGTCAGACTTTATTTTTGGGGGCTCCAAAATCACTGCAGATGGTGACTGCAAGCCATGAAATTAAGACACTTGCTCCTTGGAAGAAAAGCTATGACCAACCTAGATGGATATTCAAAAGCAGAGACATTACTTTACCAACAGAGGTCCGTCTAGTCAAGGCTATGGTTTTTCCAGTAGTCATGTATGGATGTGAGGGTTGGACTATAAAGAAAGCTGAGTACCGAAGAATTGATACTTTTGAATTGTGTTGGAGAAGACTCGGAGAAGACTCTTTGAGAGTCCCTTGGACTGCAAGGAGATCCAACCAGTCCATCCTAAAGGAGATCAGTCCTGAATATTCATTGGAAGGACTGATGCTGAAGCTGAAACTCCAGTACTTTGGCCATCTGATGCAAAGAACCAACTCATTGGAAAAGACCCTGATGATGGAAAAGATCGAAGGCAGGAGAAGGGGACTTCGGAGAATGAGATAGTGGGATGGCATCACTGATGCAATGGACATGAGTTTGAGTAGGCTCTGGGAGTTGAGGATGGACAGGGAAGCCTGGTGTGCTGCAGTGCATAGAGTTGCAAAGAGTCGAGCAACTGAACTGTGTTCATTACAGAATCATTTATAGTAGTCAAATATGGAAACAACCTAAGTGCTCATTGCTAGGTGACTGGATAAAGAAGATGTGAGGGTGTACATACACATACCCAATGGAATACTACTTAGCCATAAAAATAATGAAATCCTGCCATTTGCAACTATGTGAATGAAATGAAACAATGTGAAATAAGTCATATGAAGAAAGACAAATACCATATCATTTCACTTATATGTATGGCCTAAAAAAGCAGGCGAGCATGCAAATAAAACTCAAATACAGAAATCAGACTAGTGGTTATCAGAGGGGAAGAGGTTTGTGGGGGTGGGCAAAGTGGGTCTCACATTGAGAGATGCTTTGAAATGTAAACATGCTTAATTAAAATGCTGCATACCTGAAACCTATGGAATAATAAAAAATATGCATATAAGTGTAAAATCTCAGTAAAATATTGACAAACTGAGTTCAGTTCAATTGCTCAGTTGTGTCCAACGCTTTGCTACCTCATGGACTGTAGCATGCCAGGCTTCCAGGTCCATCACCAACTCCCAGAGCTTGCTCAAACCCATGTCCATCGAGTTGGTGATGCCATCCCACCATCTCATCCTCTGTCGTCCCCTTCTTCCCCTGCCTTTAATCTTTCCCCAAATCAGGATCTTTTCCAGTGAGTCAGTTCTTCTCATCAAATGTCCAAAGTATTGGAGCTTCAGCTTCAGCATCAGTCCTTCCAATGTATATTCAGAACTGATTTCCTTTAAGGTGGACTGGTTGGATCTTTGCAGTCCAAGGAACTCTCAAAGAGTCTTCCCCAACACCACAGTTCAAAAGCATCAATTCTTTAGCACTCAGCTTGCTTTATGGTCCGATTCTAACATTCATACATAACAACGGGAAAAAAGCATAGCTTTGACTATACAGAACTTGTTGGCTAAGGTCTTTAATATGCTTTTTAATATGCTGTCTAGGTTTGTCATAGCTTTTCTTCCAAGGAGCATCTTTCAATTTCATGGCTGCAGTCAACCATCTGCAGTGATTTTGGAGCCCCCAGAAATAAAGTCTGCCACTGTTTCCACTGTTTCCCCATCTATTTGCCATGAAGTGATGAGACCAAATGCCATGATCTTAGTTTTTTGAATGTTGGATTTTGGGCCAGCTTTTTCACTCTCCTCTCTCACTTTCATCAAGAGACTCTTTAGTTCCTCTTTGTGCCATAAGGGTGGTGTCATCTGCATATCTGGGATTATTGATATTTCTCCCAGCAATCTTGACTCCAGCTTGTACTTCATCCAGCCCAGCATGAAGTATAAGAAGTGTAAGTATAAGTGTAAAATTTCTCAATAAAATATTGGCAAACTGAATTCAAGAGCACATTAAAAGGATCATATATCATGATCAAGCAGGGTTTATCTCTGGAGTGCAAGCATCTCAGTTTATGCAAATCAATAAATGCAATACACCACACTGATAGAATGAAATATAAAAATCATATGATTGTCTCAATAGATGGATAAAAAGCATTTGACAAAATACAACATCCTTTCATGATAAAAGCTTTTAACAAATTGAATATAGATGGAATATACCTTAACATAATAAAGACCATATATAACAATCCCACAGCTAACATAATCTGTACTTGGCAAGCAGATTCTTTACCACTGGCATCACTTGGGGAACACAGCATGATACTCAGTGATGATATGTTGAAAACTTCTCTGTTAAAATCAAGGCCAGGCTGCCGGCTCTCACTGCTCTTATTCAACATAGTACTGGAAGTCCAACCATAGCAATCAGGCAAGATAATGGAAAAAGAGAAAAGATTTCAATTGGAAAGGAAGAAGTAAAAATGTCTCTGTTGCAGATGACATGATCTCATGCACAGAAAGTTACAATAACTCCACCCAAAAAAAATTAGAAGTAATCAACGAATTTAGTAAATTTGCATGATATAAAATCGGCATACAGAAATCAATTCCATTTCTATACATGAACAACAAAACATGAAAAAATAATTCCATTTACAATTACATCAAAAATAATAGTAAATTTAACCAAACTGAAAGATTTTGGTTACACTGAAAACTGTAAGACTGAGTGAAATTGAGATGCAAACAAGTGGAAATATATCTTGTGTTCATGTATTGTAAGAATTAACATTGTTAAAATGTCCAAAATACGCAAAGCCCTCACTAGATGTAATGCAATCTCTATCAAAATTTTAATGGCTTATTTAATGGAAGTAGAACAAATCTAAAATTTGTATAGCTCCAAAAGATTCTGAATAAGCAAAGCAATCCTGAGAAAGAAGAACAAACCCAGAGGCATCACTTTTCCTCATTTCAAACTATACTATAAAGCTATAGTAATCAAACAGTAGACGAATGGAACAGAGTTGAGAGCCCAGAAATAAACTGTCCCATATATGATCAACACATATTTGACAAGGAAGCTAAGAAGATTCAGTGGGGAAGGATAGTCTCCTTTATAGTTGATATTGAGATAACTATATACATAAAGATGAAGTTACAGTCCTACCGTATACCCCTCACAAAAGTTAACTCAAAATGGACTAAAGAGTTAAACATAAGACCTAAAATCATAAAAATACTGAGAAAACAGAGGGAAAAGTCTCCTTGACATTGGTCTTGGCAATGATTTTTAGATATGGCACCAAAAAAAAGCAAAAATTAAGTGGGATGACATCAAAATGAAAAGTTTCTGCACAGCAAAACAAGCAACCAACAAAATAAAAAGGCAGCCTATGAAATGGGAGAGATTATATGAGAAGCATATATCTGATAAGTGGTTAATATACAAAGTACATAACTCATATAATTCAATAGCAAGACAAAAACCCTATTAAAAAATAGTGAAATTGAATAGACATTTCTCCAAAGAAGACATACAGATGGCCAACAGGTACATGAAAATGTGCTGAGTGTCTCTAATCATCAGGGAAATGCAACACAAAACCACAATGAAATATCACCTCACACCTGTTAGAACAACCATCATCAAAAAGACAAGAGAGAGCAACTGTTAGCGAGGGTTTGGAGAAAAGCAAGTCCTTGTGCACCATTGGTGGAAATGTAAGTAATGCAGCTAATGAAAGATAGCATGGAGGCTCCTCAAAAAATTAAAAACAGACCTACCAAATGACTCGGCAATCCCTCTTCTGGATATAAAACTAAAGGAAATAAAAGCCAGGATCTCAAAGAGATCTTTGCTCCCATATTTATTGTCTTACTATGCCTAAGAGCCAAAATCTGAGAACAATCTATGTGTCTGTCAATGGATGAAGGAATAAAGAAGATGTGGTGTATAAATATACATACACACACACATGCACGTGTGTGTGTGTGCTCAGTCACTTCAGTCGTGTCTGACTCTTTGTGACCCTACAGACTGTAGTCTGCCAGGCTCCTCTGTCCTTGGGATTCTCCAGACAGGAATACTGGAGTGGGTTGCTGTGCCCTCCTCCCCGGGATTTTCCTGACCCAGGGATTGAAGCCACATCTCTTATGTCTCTTGCACTGATAGGCGGGTTCTTTACCACTAGCATCTCCTGGGAAGCCCATGTGTGTGTGTGTGTGTGTATTAATATTATTCAACCACGAGAAAGAAGGAAATCCTTTCATTTGCAACAACACAGATAGACCTTGAAGGTATCATGTTAAGTGAAATAAGTCAGAGTAAGACAAATACTGTGTGATATCACTTATATGTGGAATCTTAAAAAAAAAACTCCATAGAAACAGAGAATAGGTGATAGTTACCAGGGACTAAAAGATAGCAACAATTGATTAAACTGTCCAAACTTCCACTTAGAAGATGAATGCATTCTGGGGATCCTATTGAGAAATCTATATGCAGGTCAGGAAACAACAGTTAGAACTGGACATGGAATAACAGACTGGTTCCAAATAGGAAAAGGAGTACGTCAAGGCTGTATATTGTCACCCTGCTTGTTTAACTTCTATGCAGAGTACATCATGAGAAATGCTGGGGGGAAGAAGCACAAGCTGGAATCAAGATTCCTGGGAAAAATATCAATAACCTCAGATATGCAGATGACACCACCCTTATGGCAGAAAGTGAAGAGGAACTAAAAAGCCTCTTGATGAAAGTGAAAGAGGAGAGTGAAAGCGTTGGCTTAAAGCTCAACATTCAGAAAACTGAGATCATGGCATCTGGTCCCATCACTTCATGGGAAATAGATGGGGAAACAGTGGAAACTGTCAGACTTTATTTTTTTGGGCTCCAAAATCACTGAAGATGGTGATTGCAGCCATGAAATTAAAAGACGGTTTCTCCTTGGTAAGAAAGTTATGACCAACCTAGATAGTATATTCAAAAGCAGAGATATTACTTTACCAACAAAGGTCCGTCTAGTCAAGGCTATGGTTTTTCCAGTGGTCATGTATGGATGTGAAAGTTGGACTGTGAAGAAGGCTGAGCACCAAAGAATTGATGCTTTTGAACTGTGGTATTTGAGAAGACTCTTGAGAGTCCGTTGGACTGCAAGGACATCCAACCAGTCCGTCCTAAAGGAGGTCAGTCCTGGCTGTTCATTGGAAGGACTGATGCTGAAGCTGAAACTCCAATACTTTGGCCACCTGATGTGAAGAGTTGACTCATTTGAAAAGACCCTGATGTTGGGAAAGATTGAGGGCAGGAGGAGAAGGGGACGACCGAGGATGAGATGGCTGGATGGCACCACTGACTCGATGGACGTGAGTCTGAGTGAACTCTGGGAGTTGGTGATGGACAGGGAGGCCTGGTGTGCTGCGGTTCATGGGGTCACAAGGAGTCGGACACAACTGAGCAACTGAACTGAATGCACAACATGGTAATTATGGTTAACAATATTATATATTGAAATTTTCTTAAAAAGTAGATCTTGAATATTCTCAAACGAAAGAGAAATGGTACTGATGTGATGTGATAGAGGTGCCAGCTTTTGGTATCATGGTAATTATTTTGTAATATATAAGTACATCAACACATTGTAATTCTTAATTTACACAGTATTATATGTAAAATATATCTCAATAAGCCTGGAAGAAATAAATAGAGTAGTAATATCTCTAAGCCTAAAATTTGTGATAACTCAAAGTATCTTTAAATACTCCACAGAAATTATAAATATTTTTTCCAAGGCACCTTTTAAAACCTATTAACAATTTCCTCTATGATATACCATTGGCAAGAAGAAGGAAGTGGTGGGTTAGTAATTTCACAGATTAAACCAGAGTGTGATAGATTAAAGAAGGTTAGAAATTATTAAAATATGTTCTTAAAAACTCATGTAAAGGCCAAAGTGAGTGGATTCAGATATTCAGAGAGTCACTCTATGTTTAAACTTGATCTTATATGCCTTTATTTTAAATCTGTATTAAATTTTCTATCTTTCTAACATAATCCAATGAAATAGCAGGTAAAGATAGACTGAATATTCAGCATACTGGTAAAGTTAAAAATGAATACTAAAAACAGCTATTTCCTCTCCCCATAAAAATTTTTTTCTAAAGTATCAGTGAAGTATATGGAAAAAGAAAATCCAAGAAAATCACATCTTATTTTAATTATTTACATTTACCTGTGTAAAGTATGGAGAAATGAATAAAATAGAATTAGGAATCTGAGAAGTTGAAAGTACACAAAATAGATTTTAAACAGACCCGTTGGAAAGCAGATACTTTATTTCATGTTTTAGGTCCAAGAAAGATGAATATCAATGCATAATTCATATAAATGGCTATACAAATCATTAAACAATCTTACAATATATGTTACTAGAAAAATTGATTTCCATTCTTCTATGTGATTAATCCTTAATAATGCGATTTTAACAACTACAACAAAAAAAAAGAACTTTGACAGAAACTCAAACCAGTTTTATTATCACATTAATTTACATCTGTGCAGAAAAATGTTCTAATGCCTTTTTACCTTAATTTGGAAAATTCTTTAAAAGGGATTTTGTTTCCAGGACATTTTAGTTTGGTGTGTTTCCTGTGTTATATGACTTTCTGGCCATATTGCTTCATATGTGTATTTTATCTTTAGTTTTCTAACAGAGAAAACTGAGGATAGAGATGTTACTTTGTACTTCTGTTGTTGCCTTTTAAGGGTGCTTGGTTTTCTGACTCAGAGAACTCTGTCCAAGAAATGCTCAATCTCTGTGGACTAGCTGAGTGATGGGTTTGTATGGACATCTATATAATTTTTGATCTAACATTAGGATAGAATTTACTCCCTGTGGCATTGGAGCAAGAGAGTAAGAGGGAAGTGAGTGCTAGACTCACTTGCTTCTTGAACTTGAATAAGCCACTTAACTTCTCTTGCCTCAATTCTCCAACACAAATGGCAGAATTAACAGTCCTGCCCTGACTGTAATACAATCATCCTTTTTCTATCCACAGGGGATTGCTTCCCGGACCTCCTGCGGATACCAAAATCTGCAGATGCTTAAGTCCCTTACATAAAATCTTCAGATGTGCAGGGCCGACTGCACGAGGCTGTCGAGAGGTCCAACCAGATGAATTGGTTATACGTTTTACAAATCTAAAGGGAGCTAATGAGGATGGGGCTTATAAAAAAAAATCAGAGCCTGTGCACTGTAGGTACTCAAGAAGCCCATTTAATGGTGAGGTCTTCAACTCGCCACAGCAGAATTTAGACTACATAAATTGCTTTTGAAATCTGCCCTTTGTGAGGGTGGAATTTGTCATAGGAAACCAGTTTGTTTAGGGTGGTGTGAGCTGTTGGGGGTGGGGCACAAATGACCTGCTCCTTTTGTTTCCATTTCTGATTTCCAGGTTTCTGTGAGTTTCTCTCATCTTGCTTCCTGTTTTTCCTGAAAGCCTGAGTATATGAATATCTTTTTTCCTGCAGGTGTTGGTAACTGCTTTATCCTTCCGGACATTCTCAGCAACCGTTGCCTTTCATGTGGCACAGAAACCATTGTAACGATAGTGATGGACTTCTGGGTGAGCACTGGCGTAAGGCGTTATTACTTGGAATGAAGATGCAGACCTGAAAATCCATACAGTAAATTTTTAGGAACTCGGGCAACTGAACTTTAAAAAATATAATCTACAAGGGAATTCTGTTAACAGTGACTGTCATTAGTGAAAGTGAAAGCCACTCAGTTGTGTCCAGCTCTTTCTGACCCCATAGACTGTAGCTCACCTCTGTTCATGTAGGCTCCTCTGTCCATGGCATTTTTCAGGCAAGAATACTTTAGTGGGTTTTCTTCTCCAGGGGATCTTCCTGACCCAGGAATCAAACCCAGGCCTCCCACGTTGCAGGTAGACTCTTTACGGTCTGAGCTACCAGGGAAGACTTTGTCATTAAACTGATAACCAAGAAACTGTCAATATATGGTGAAACATCACCTCATACAACTGAGAAAGCCCATTTTAACAATATTTAAGAGTATTGTTACAGATAACACAATCATCTGAACACATACGTGTATTATGTATTTTATACATATCCCCGGTGGCTCAGAGGTTAAAGCATCTGCCTGCAATGTGGGAGACCTGAGTTTGATCCCCGGGTCAGAAAGATCCCCTGGAGAAGGCAATGGCACCCCACTCCAGTATTCTTGCCTGGAGAATCCCATGGACGGAGGAGCCTGGAGGGCTACAGTCCACGGGGGCGCAAAGAGTCGGACACGACTGAGCGACTTCACTTTCACTTTCACATATATATATACACACACATTTAAGTTCTTTTAGTCTTTCTTAAAACCTTTTTTAAAATGTTCTCTTTTTAGCTCTTTTCATGCTTCCTGCTTTGAATCCATGGGTACTACCTTTCTGTTTAGGGTATCTGATTTTTATGTCCTTGAATTTTGCATTATAGTATTTTTCCTTCCTTGGCAGAGTTATAGCTGCATGAAGTGGCAGCTCACTCTCAGTGTCACTGCTGGGCTCCCAAGCAGCTGGAAGGATGGCTGCTCTTGAGGCTTCCCCGGGGATTACTCTGGGCTGGAAATTCTCAGCCTCAACTGGAGTTAAGCAATAGTGAGGACAAAACAAGAGAAGTGTAATTTTCCAAAATCAAGTTGACTAAGACTTTTGTCTTCTCATTTACTCACCCTCCCTTCTGAAGGGTAACTCTCTGGACTCTTCATTATGTTAACAAGAATTAGAGAAACTCTGCTATGTTGAAGCCTGGGTGTACAGCTCAATGTAGGTAGAAAGCCTTATTAGTTTAAAGTTTTAAAATAAACTTTGTACATAAAAGCTTTTCACTGACTTAAAGAAACAAACAAAACTTTTCTGGCTTGAAGTATTATAGTGTCTCCCATTGAGAAAAAAAGTTTTGCCAGATCAGTAATAGCCACGTATTTGCTGATTATTTTAACTGCACTCTATACAAGTATTTGACAGTTTTGCAGATCAAACATTGTTCTGTTGCCCTTCAGTCACTAAGTCATATCTGACTCTCTGCGACCCCATGGACTGTAGCCAACTAGGCTCCACTATCCATGGGGTTCTCCCGGCAAGAATATTGGAGTGGGTTGCCATTTCCTTCTCCAATACATTGTTCTAGATAGAGAATTTTAGGAAAATGTGTACATGATAATTGAACAGATATTGCTATCATTTCACACACTATTTTGGTAAACCATGCCTTAAAATTATAGTAAATACAGCGATCTTTGATCAAATTCAAGTTTTTGAACTTTCCCAAGTTTTGTTTTGCTTTGTTCTTCTTAGTACTTATAGAAGGAAATTTTACTGGATATTAAAGTTGCTTGTTTATAATTATTCTTTCAGGTCATATGGAGAGGCTAAGCATTATGTCATTAAGCATGTTAATTGTAAGGAAATCTATGGCAATCAATGTACACAGAGTGTAAAACTGTTAAAAAGAGTCATGATGTTTCTTAAGTAAATCGTAAGTGTCTATAAAGAAACATCCCAAAGGGGCATTGTATTGGCATGTGTGTTTGGGGTGCTGTGGAATCCATCCTACCTCTGCTTTCATTCTTGACTCCTATACTCTCCATGCAGAGTTTTTTTTTTTTTTTAACGACATTAAAGAAGTGTTAAGTCCAACGATGCCATTCTTTAGATGAAAACCTTGCAATAATGTACCATCTCAGACTGAAACCCAAAGTCTTTACCTGGGTGTAAGAGCAGGGTTACCACATAGTTTATAATCCAAACAGAACTCTTCAGAGAATGGAAGGGGCCAAAGAGTAATTATGCCCGGGAAGCAGGCATAAAACATGATTATCCCAAGCAAACCAGACCCGTATTTGGCAGATCTCATGTTTTATCAGTGTCCTCTTCCCTCAGTTCTCACTTAGCTCCAGCCACATTGACCTGCTGAAAGGTTTTCAGCTATAACAAGCGTGGCCAGCTACCTGGAATGTTCTTTGCCGAGATGTCTTCATGCCATGCTCTTTTAGGCTTAATTCTTGCCTCTACTCAAATCTCATGTCTTCAGAAGTTTTCCTGACTCCTTCCTAAAGTATTTAGTATCCCTCTCCCCCTGTTCACTCTCACCTTCTTACTACCTTATTTTTCTTCCTAACACTTATTACGTCCTAACATAATTGTGTAAGTATTTTTGCTTGTGTTCTAACTGGTTGTGTCTCCCCCAGAAGAAGGCAAGCTGCATCAGTGGATGAACTTTGTCTCACCTATTGCAGTGTGCCTGGCATCTGGAGCAGTGCCTGACACCTACTAGTTATTTAATCATACTCACTGAATCAACAGATGAGTATCTACAGAGAAGAATAAGTTGACAGCTAGGATGGAAGCGTTTTTAAGAGCATGCTTTAATTTACTTATGGATATTAATTAAGTGCTTACAATCGAAGAAATAAATGAGAGGTGCCAGGGAGAATATTACATAATACAATTAATGAGTTAGGGAAGATTTTGTTGAAAGTGAATGATTAAACATGGTATTCTAGAAATGCTGACTCACTGAACTTTTTTTTACTGTTTGATTATACTGACATATTTCCTCCCTGGTAATGCACATTTTTAAGGTATTTAATCCATTTGAGTTGCCTACCATGTTATAATTCAACTTAATTTTAAAACTTATTTCAAATTTTGTGGCAGTCACTAGATTTAAGAAATCCCTTAACAGACGTTGTCTTAGAAATGATAATGCGTGACTATCAGAACACCACTGATGTGCCAGGCATAAAGTGTTTTTCAAATGTTATTAAATCCTCCCAACAGACCTATTTGACCTTGGTAGTCCCATTATCTCCAATTTGCAGTGAGGAAGCTAAGGCACAGAGGGCTAAAGGCAGTCTGGCTTCAGAGCCCCTAACCCATTGCCTTTGCCATTTTGAATGGTTTACTTCTTGTTGTTTTGGAATTACTATCAGTTTATTCTTCCTGTTAATTTCTGTGCCCCAATAGAAATACCCTGAAAGTATCCCCTGATTTCTCTGGCAAGTTCTAAATGAAACCTTTTGTGATTCAGTCTGATTAACCACTACCAGTTGTTTTCCCTTAATTGTTATCACTGTAGATTCCTGTCTTGGCTATGTTTTTCATTGTTTATGGCCTTCTTTCACTGTAATGTTACCATTTTGAGAACAGAGACCTCTGTTTCGCTCTGTTTCACTCGCTGCTATGTTCCTAATATGTTAGTGCCTGGTATGTAGAAAATGCTCATAACTATTGGTTGAATGAGTAAATACTGAGTGAATGAATGGTATCAAAACGTGATTTGATCAGTCAGGCAATATTATAAGCACCAATTCTATGCCATGTGCGTGTGTGTGTGTGTGTGCGTGTCGCGCACTGTGTACTTACTTGCTCCATTGGGTCTCTTTGCGACCCCATAGACTGCAATGGCACTCCACTCCAGTACTCTTGCCTGGAAAATCCCATGGACGGAGGAGCCTGGTGGGCTGCAGTCCATGGAGTCACGAAGAGTCGGACACGACTGAGCAACTTCACTTTCACTTTTCACTTTCCTGCATTGAAGAAGGAAATGGCAACCCACTCCAGTGTTCCTGCCTGGAGAATCCCAGGGACGGGGGAGCCTGGTGGGCTGCCATCTATGGGGTCGTACAGAGTCGGACACGACTGAAGCAACTTAGCAGCAGCAGCAGCCTGTAGCCTGCCAGGCTCCTCTGCCCATGGGGATTCTTCAGGGAAGAATACTGGAGTGGGTTGCTGTACCCTCCTCCAGGGGATCTTCCCAACCTAGGGATCAAACCCCGGTCACCCACATTGAGCCACTAGGTAAGCCCCTCTGTGCCTAGTACTCTCCTTCATATATATAGTTATATATGTATGTGTGTGTATATTATATACAACACACACACATATATAGTATTTGATAAGTATCAAGTTCTCTTCTAAGTGCTTTGTGTAAAGCAACTCTTTTTAATCTCTACAATACTCTCTGAGGTGGTCTGCAAAGATTTTGAAAAAAAAAGTTAAGGCATAATTCCTTTATGTAAAGAGCCTTAAATCTAGTTAAGAAATAATACCAGTGGAATGAAATAATTACAAAACAATTCAAGTTTATAATATAAGCATAACATGATTAAATTTTAATTACAATTGCATTTGAGGGAAGGGGAATATATGCAGGCTTTTCAACTTTTAAAAGGAATTGATAGTTTATCTTGGTCTTAAGAGATGGGAGGAATTCATGTAGATGAAGGGGAGAAGAGGATATTTCTGGGTAGAACAACTGAATTAACGTGGAGAACAAAGATGATCTTTGAGGCCTGGGAATAATGGTATTCGTTATTAGGTAGGTAGGAGGACAAGACCATAGACAACTTTCAAACCCAGGGAGAAAAAGTTAGACCTGAGGTGGCTAGAATCAGTGAATCACTGTATGTGGATATGTGCATACGTGTGTGTATAAGTGTGTAAAATTCATAAAGTCAGAAAAATAAGTCTTTGCAGCCATTAAATTATGTGGATTAAATGCAAAGTACTCATCCCATTCCTGGCACATAACTAGCTATAATTAAGCAGTAACTAATATTATTTACTGATAATAATAATAATAGAGAAAATTATGCCTTACATTTTTAATCTGGATAAATAGACTTATTCTTTGTTATTCATATTAAGTCTAATTTGTCTTTATAAACTTATACAGTTTAATCAATAATAGCATTAAGACAAACACTAAGAATGAGCAGACTCCACATATACTCCAGCAAAGAAAATGTGTCATTTGAATGGCATCCTCATAGAGCTAAAAAATAATCATATGACAAACTTTTTATACTATCATCAGTTACCTTTATTTCATTAAAATATGCTATTGGTCATTGTGGAAAATAGTGTGGTATTTCTTCAAAAAATTAAAAACAGAATTGCCATATGATCTAGCAATTTTACTTTTGGGTATATACTCCAGATAATTAGAAAGCAGGGTCTCTAAGCAATAATTTGTACTCATGTTCAGCATTATTCACAAGAGCTAAAATGTAGAAGGCACTCAAGTGGCTGAATGGATGAGCAAAACATGGAATATATATTCAAGAGAATATTATTTAGCCCTTAAGAGAAAATATGACCTATGCTACAGCATGGATGCCCTGGAGGAGGAAATGGCACCCCACTCCAGTACTCTTGCCTGGAGAATCTCATGGACAGAGGAGCCTGGTAGGCTGCAGTCCATGGGGTCACGAAGAGTTGGACACGACTGAGCAACTTCACTTTCACTTTTCACTTTCCTGCATTAGAGAAGGAAATGGCAACCCACTCCAGTGTTCTTGCCTGGAGAATCCCAGGGACGGAGGAGCCTGGTGGGCTGCCGTCTATGGGGTCACAAGAGTTTGACACGACTGAGCGACTAAACCACACCGCCACCACTAGAGCATGGGTGAACCTTGAGAACATTATGCTAAGTGAAACTGGCGGAGGTTTCATCGCTCAGTCGTGTCTGACGCTTGTGACCCCATGGACTATAGTAGTCAGCCAAGCTCTTCCGTCTATGGGCTTTTTCAGGCAAGAATACGGAGTGGGTTGCCATTTCCTTCTCCAGGTAAAATTAATCACTCACAAAAAACAACTGCTATGAGATACTTGGCGTAGTCAAAATCATAGAGAAAGAAAGTAGAATGGTGGTTGCCGGAGGTTTTGGGGTGGGGTAGGGGATGGAATTATTGTCTAATGCATATAGAGTTTCATTTTTTATAAGATTGAAAGAATTATGGAGATAGATGTTGGTGAAGGTTGAATAACACTATGAATGTGTTTAATATCGCTGAACTGTACACTTAAAAATAGTTAAGATAGTAAATTTTATTATGTGTATTTTACTACAATAAAATAAAAATTGGGAGGGGGGAATATGCTATTTGCAACTCTACAGAATTCAGTTATAGCTTTTTGATTCCCCATGGAGGATTTTTCACTAAAATTCAGCTGGTATGAAAACAAAAAAAAAAAAAAAGGCATTTCCCAGGGGGATAAACAGAGAAGGCATAATAACCTCAGCAAGATCCTCTATAAACTTCAAAGAATATGAGAATGCCTGTAAGGTTTTTTGTTTTGTTTTGTTTTATCCTGCTTTTTTGGTGATGATAGGGGAGGCAGAGTATAAACAAACTGTAGCTCAAAAGCTTTCAAAAAAACCCCGTCTAATTATAGGGTAGCAATTTCTTTAGTACAGTATATTTTATACTTAGTATTTTCCAAACTATTTCCCAGGGTTAATAATGCAGCTTATAATTAAATATTATGCTAGATGAAGAGACCTAGATCAAGTTTCTAAATGAGCAAGATGTAGACGGAGAGGTCTAAACAACAGAGCTTCCAAGGAAGAAGGACTAAGAAGTTGAAGAGGAAAGAAATAGAAAGCAAGGGAAGGGGAGAAAAAAGTGATTCAAGTCTTTTGAAGTTGTTAAAGCCAAGAATTTGAATTAAAGGACATTCGTTAGAAACCACTTAAATTCATGCATGCAGTTTGCATCATTGTTGATGTCCACCAATGCAGAAAATATTTTCTATGCACCACTTTGGGTCTGCTTAGAAAGATCATCTGTACAAAGAAAGATACCATCACCTTTGCTGCTGAATAGCTGGATTAATCTTTTAACAAGGTCTTACATATTTCTGATTCCTTTTGCCCTTAAGCCTTGGAATTAGTCAGATTTTCATCCTAGTTCTCTCTCCTCCTCACCTGTCTCTTCCCTTTCCCTTGCCATGGGCCTGTGACTCCGCACAGTCCACACTGCCCTCCATACGCGTTTTACAGTCATCCACCTGAAGTGGGGCTCTGAACATCAGCACTGGTCTAACCATTGTCTGCATAGCCTATTTCCCCTTGCCTCCCGAGGGCCTTTATGCAACTGCTGACACACACTGAGCTTCCAACAGGAGAGTAGCTCTGGGGCAAGGTGCACGGTGTGCCTTGGGTGCGCTGTTTGCTGTTCCAGTTTGCCGTGTACACAAAGGCTTGAGCAAGGCTCCTTTGGGCATTTTAGTTATGAACATCAGCACTCGTCTAACCATTGTCTGCATAGCCTATTTCCCCTTCCCTCCCGAGGGCCTTTATGCAACTGCTGACACACACTGAGCTTCCAACAGGAGATTAGCTCTGGGGCAAGGTGCACGGCGTGCCTTGGGTGCGCTGTTTGCTGTTCCAGTTTGCCGTGTACACAAAGGCTTGAGCAAGGCTCCTTTGGGCATTTTAGTTTAGGGTGTGGAGATTACGTGACACACTTGTCAACTCTTGATTTTTCTTGAGGGCAATTAGCTGAAAACTGGTTTCACTCAATTTGTTTTGGTTTGTTTGGACCAACTGTTTGCTCAAGCAGAAGGAGCCCGCCTTGAATGCTGAGACAGCCGCTACAGAGAGGTCAGGATGGTTCTCTGCAAGCTCTCCATCCCTGCCATAGGATGAAACCATTTACAGCGCTTCCTGCATCATGCTGTCTCTTGGCATC
The DNA here is from genome assembly GCA_006410635.1 of Cephalophus harveyi. Taxonomy (NCBI): domain Eukaryota; kingdom Metazoa; phylum Chordata; class Mammalia; order Artiodactyla; family Bovidae; genus Cephalophus; species Cephalophus harveyi. The sequence continues at coordinate 484,879 of SJYT01030522.1, forward strand.
TGCTCTCCCGAGCTTGCCCCAGATGCACCCTTTGTGGCCTCTGCTGAAGCTCTGGAGCCCAGGAACTGGGGCCCGGGTGGTTTCCTTTTGCTGACCAGCAGGCAACCGGGTCATGCCCACATAACTGCAGAGCAGCCGGGACATGCTCTGGGAAGCAAAAATAATTGCCAAACCCAAAATATATGTAAAAACTATTTCCCCTTTGATTCAAGAATATCGTCATGAACAGAGCCGTGGTGCTGACTCAGCCTTCTGAATAATGAACCTGAACCTGACCATGCTTTTAAATTGAGCTAAGGGTTTAACCAGCTACATCCTCCACTCTGGCTTCGGCCCAAAGATTTCTGATGGCTTCAGCAGCTCCAGAGTCAGTATCTCTGATGTGTTTGCATCTGACCTCTGACCTAAGCTTCAGTGTTATTTTCAGCTGTTCCTTGACAGGGAATCCAACAGCTGCTGTTTAATACCACAGACAGCTTGTGACACACACTGAGTTTCTAGCAATAGGATTAATCTGTCGATCTTAGGCTCTGATTTAAGCCATCTATAATTTTCCTGCCCCAGGCATGGGGTGGGGGAGGGTTGGAAATAAAACCAAATCTTAAGTACAATGTTATTCTTTTTAAAAGAAAAGTAGCAAAATATACATAATGTTAACCTTTAATCAAAAATATAAGTCATGCCCCTGCTACAATTAAGAGTAATTGGAAAATGTATTACTTCCTAGTAGTCATGATATCTGAACTTGAAAATACTGTTCAGTGGAGTAGATAGTTGCAAAGAAATCCTGACATGCTGTATATCTATTGATAAATGCTCATTGAGATATTTTTAAAAGTCTCTAAGAAATCCGAGGCTCTGAGAAAAATGTGGCCATTTCACATAAACTTCATTTGACAAGAGGCAGTTTTAGAAAAGCAGATTAATCCAAAAATGTATTTCAGACAATTTTGTGGCTTAGTCCCAGAATAAATACCAGAACTTGTTTTTAAAGTACATCTTTTAGAGTTTGCTTTGCATGAAGAAGACTTAAAAATATCTTGAAAAGATTGATACCCAGGTTAATGACTGGCTGGTTTCAAAGTTCACCATCACTGTATAGATTCAATGGCTAAAGTATCTTGGGTTGTCAGGATGTAATTCTTTTTCCATTTGCTATCAAACATCAGCTGATAGGCAGAGAGCTAGAAGCTGCCCTCTGCGTTTAAGATAATGGCCAAAATAACAGGCGCTCAGTATTACCATACTAGGGGTGTGGCGATTCTCTCCCGTTCTTTCCTCTCTCTCTCGTGATAAACTCAATGAGGTGGTCTATTTTTAAACTCCTGTTCTTTCCTTTTGGCAGAGTAATCAGTGCGAGCGGAGCTCTTTCCCTGAATGAATCCAAGTAACCCCAGTGGTTGCCTTCTGAAATGAGCGGCAGCCACACATCTGCGCAGAGGCTGTCCAGCGCGTGAACTCTGGTTCTTACGTACCATGTCCAGCCGAGAGAGTCCTGCTGTGGAGTTTTCTACAACGACAGTCAGTTCGGTAGCTGTGCAGGCGGGGGACTCCAAAATCGTTATAGCTGTCATAAAGGTAAGCAGACAACTTCCTTTTTTTCCTGTGTGGCTGCAGGCTTCTTGCTATGTGCTGATAATCCTAAAAAACATTCCACACCATCAACAGTACACAGCATATAGAAAATAACCCAGCAAGTACATCTTAATGCTGCTTTAAATTGGCAACTGAGAGGACCCTCTGCTAAGTTTCAGCCAGCTGCTAGAGTTTCTCTTTCAGTTAGCCACAAGACATCTACAGCAGCTTGATTTTTCAGAAAAGCAATAACAAACCCTCCCGTATACTTTCAGTTTGGTTTTTAAAGACAAAGCGTTTGTGACCACAGGTTCGTGATTGCAAGGTTTAAGAGTCCAGTGGACCTGTGCAATGTCTGTGATTTTTTTAAGAGTGGATGTGATGAAGGAGGGAAGAGATAAGGGGCGGCATTGTTTTCAGCGTGACGGAGCGCAGGGAACTCCTAACAAGAGACAGTGACACTTGCCCTCTGCAGCTCTGGTTTCGACATGGTGGAGGCCCTAGTAAATCCTTGTCACACTGGTGAGAGAATGAAGACCCCACCAGGGATGATGGGAAGGGCATGTGTCTGACTTGCCCTTAACCACAGGAAATGGAAGCCACTTGGGACTTGGGATTCTGCATGTTTTATGTCAAGCACTTTCCCCATTTGCAAAGATGAGCACACATCTTTAGGTCAAAGAATGTATGCATGATTTTATTCCCTGTGAATATGTCCTATGAAAATTCCTGAAGCCTTTTGCTTGAATTTAGACAACTCACCACCTCAAGAATTCAGGGTTTAATGAAGGGAATCAGTGCTCACCAGCCTGTTACTTTCAAGACCCCGCCAGGCTTAACTGAATGAATTTTCTGGCCTTTTGTAAGAAGCGTGGCAATAAAGCCTGTTTAATTTCACTTTTTAATTGCCGCAAATTTTATGTTACTGTGAAAATTGGAAACAGGAAAGCAGTACTTGACATTGAACAAAATGATTCAGTCTAGAAGCACTGGAAGCACGGAATGCAAAGTGTTCCTACCAAGCCCGCTTGCCCAGGGCTCTCAAGACTTGGTCTCACAATAACAGGGCTTTTGCTGAGTCCCTTGACCTCTATTCTTTTCAGAGGCAATGGATGGACGTGGAAAAAAGCGAGAAGCAAAAGCAGCAAAATTGATAACTTGCATGTCATTTTATGATGCTCTGAGTAACTGCAATTATCAGCAGTGAGGGAAAAAGAGGAAAAATTGCTGTTTTTTTTTTTTTTTTTTCACTTTTCTTTCCCTCAAATATGAAACATTTGAGTAGGATGAGGAAAAATGTGTAAAGAATAAATGATAAAAGAATCAGGGCTAAATTGACAGTGCGAAAAAAAGAAAAAAACCCTCTAAAATTAGACTGGAAACTCTTAACTAAAAGTCTTTTTAAGAAAGTTCCCTCCATCCTGGCCCCTCAGCTCCCTAAGTTCACTGCTGTGCTGTTTGAAATAAACTTCAAGCTGTTCAAAATGGAAAGCGCATCTTAATAGAAGTGCTTGTGTCTGATTCACATGGGCTTCTTGTTTCTAAACAGTCTCAGGGTACTAATGATCTAGAATAGACGTGTAGCTTTCTCATTTCTCCTCAGCAATTCACTTAGCCAAGTGCATCTGCCCATTAGTGCTTCCTCTTGCTGAATCAATATTGCTTCTTAAAAAAGCAATTCCTTAGGAAATGCAATGATGAATTGTATCTTGGGGCAGGACACTGAAAGGCTCCTTCATGTAGAAAAGAAGTTTACTGCATTCAAATGGCAGTTGTCACCCATCCAACTTCACTGATGTTTTTGTACATACTTTATTGAATATTCAACAATAAAATTTGAAAAATATTATGTTTTAACTTTGAAATAAACTAAGAATCACTTGCTTCCTCTGCTGTTTATTCTTTCTGATCGATTCAGCAAGGTTAAAGACACTAATCAACATAAATTACATTTATGAAAACTTTTCCCTTTGGTGAAGTTCACACTTTACTTGCTCAAATCACTATTTTTTTCTAGAATTTGTTTTTTTGAGCAAGAGGACGTAAAATTGTGTGAATTATTCTATAATTTTTTACTGTTCAATAATACATGCTGCTGCTGCTGCTGCTAAGTCGCTTCAGTCGTGTCCAACTGTGTAACCCCATAGACGGCAGCCCACCAGGCTCCCCCGTCCCTGGGATTCTCCAGGCAGGAACACTGGAGTGGGGTGCCATTTCCTTCTCCAGTGCATGAAAGTGAAAAGTGAAAGGGAACTCGCTCAGTCATGTCCGACTCTTCGTGACCCCATGGACTGCAGCCTACCAGGCTCCTCTGTCCATGGGATTTTCCAGGCAAGAACACTGGAGTGGGGTGCCATCACCTTCTCCATCAATAATACATAACCTATTGTAAATGTTCCTCATTTGGGAATTTTTAATTTAAATCTAATATGCTAAGAGAAAAGAATTTATCCTATGAGTGAAAAAACGAAAAGCCAGGGCATGGATTTATGTTAGAACTGTTCTGTTCTAATTTAAGTAGGACATGTCTCTATAGAAAGGTTAAACTCTTCACAATGTAACTGGAAGCTTTGAAAAAAAAAAAAAAAGGAGAAGGAGAAGGGTGAAAGGGAAGGAGTAAGGGGAACTAAAAGTGCATTTTATTCATTTTTATTTTTAGTGTGGCAAATGGGTACAACTTCAGTTGGCTGAATCACAGCCCAATCTTCTAGAAATTGGAAGCAATCAAGATGAAACCAAAAAACTTCTTCACGATCATGAACTTCTTTTGGCCAAACTCAAGGTAAGATATTAAGATATGAAGCAGACACAAAATTAAGAAGAAATTAAAAGCTATTTCTTACACTTCCCCTTAATTCTCCCTCATGTCACTGACCTATGGCTATTTTAACTTCATGCCAGATAGATAACGGAAAAACACTATAGTTGAGCAAACACCAACATTGGAGAAAAGTAACAAGATTTTTTTTTTTTTTAACTATCCCTAATGTGATAGAAAATATGTAGTGATAATATTTTCACTGTGGATAAATAAGTACTTTCTTTTTTCCTGGTTGCCTCCATGAAAAAAATTCCATCATTTCCATTTCATGCAATGTACTGTCAAGCCACAACAACAGATCCAAACTTCTGTTGCTAATGATACCTGCTGGCAAAAATAATATAGAGGGTTTTTCCCTCTTGAACTATTGAAAAGGTCTGATTTTATATTTATTATTAAGAGTTCTTGAAACCAAAGAATAGTTTTAATGAAGAGTTATTATTGCATATATGTTGTGACTATTTAAGTTAAGAATCTAAAAGCAATATTGGTTTGAGACTGCCAGATAAGATATCTAATCAGAGACAGGAATATAGTTTGTGGGGTCCAGCACAAAGTGAAAAGCAAGAAGAAGCTTTTTCTTGGCCTGTCACAGTGTTTTTCAAATCTGTTATTTAATGTCTGGCTCCTCGGGGAGGGGAATACATTGGGGTTAGTGCAGCGTCTCACAGACACTGGGCCTCAGCCCCAGCCCAGTGTACAGGGTGCGGACCTCCCCAGCCTTTCTGAGCTGTGCCCTGACACCTGCCAGGGCAGAGGGCAGAGGTCATTGCGCAGGGGCAGGGGAGCAGACAGGATAACAAAGAGTTTCTCTCCCCGGAGGGATGGACCACATGGTGAATGAAGCTCCCATCCTTCAGCACTTCCTCTGTTGCCATTGAACTTTACTTGCAGAACACACAGTCAAAGATAAAATTGTTACGAACTTCAAGACAGTAATAGGTAAAACATTAAACCCCAAGTAGTTTCTCCTTCTGAGAATGGAACCCTGTGCAGCAGTGAACCCTGTGAGTAATAACCCTCGTAGGCAAAGGAGTGTCATAACTAAAATCAAAGAGGCTGGATTCCGAAGTCTACAGTGACTAGGTATTCTGTGTCACTAGCACTTTAATGTTACTTGCTTCTTTGAACACGTAGGCTGGAATTTACACTTGCTTTCTAGATTTAGAGGCAGAGCTGATAGGCCTCTGACAAGTACCAGCAGCAGTAGGAAAAGTAAAAGGATAAATCAGACTGAGAAGGTAAAGAAAGAATTAGTACTGGAGCAGGAGGGAATTAGGGACCAGAATTTATTCTCCTGTGTAGAGAGCTCCTTGTCCTTCAAGGTAGAAATCCCTGGTGCCCAGGAAGTCCTTCGTATATCTTAAAAAACACATGCTGATGTAAGCAGTCATTGAACCAGGGATCAAAAGACTAATTTTGCTAATTTTACTTCCCTGGTGGCTCAGATGGTAAAGCATCTGCCTGTAATGCGGGAAACCTTGGTTCGATCCCTGGGTAGGGAAGATCTCCTGGAGAAGGTAATGGCTCCCCACTCCAGTATTCTAGCCTGGAGAATCCTATGGACAGTGGAGCCTGGTGGGCTACAGTCCCTGGGGTTGTGGAGTCGAACATGCCTGAGCGACTAAGCACGCCCACACATGCCAATAGCTAGTTTAGTTTGGCTAACAATTCAAGGTTTTGCTGCTACAGAAAAAGCTCAATTTTATGACTTGTGGAAATTCAACACTTCCCTACAATTCTTGCTCATCCGTAGAGGTTTACTTTCTCAAGGCCTCCTGTGTCCCCAGCCCCTTCATACATACCTGCCAACTGTTTCTGAAGTTAACCCAGAAACTGTATGTCTTCGCCAGGCCCTGCTAGCCGTCCACGCCCAGCGAGCACTTTCAGGTCCACTGATGGGCTGTGGGTGGTGGGGGAGCTCACAGCAGTCTGGGTTTCTTGGGCTACCTCTTCTTCCCCAGCCCTATTCCTATCCAGGCCTACAATTCCAGGGAGAATTCTTTCTTGAGCAGAGCAGTTTGTCTCTCCTTAACAACTGTGCTCAAATTTGCTTGCCTGAATCTATGCAGAAGCACAGCTGGAAGAGGGTTTTCTATTAATGGGATTCATGCGTAGAAGGTGCTTGTGATTCTCAGTTGTAAGGTCTTGTCCTTTAATGCCCGTCTTTTGGACCTTAGGCTTTTATCTGTAAAGATGATTGGAAAAGGATGAATCAAAGGTTCGTACCTATTGTGGATCTTGTCTTGATGTGCAGTGGAATAGTGGAACCATTCTTCTTCTCTGCCTGTGGGTCTAAGAACATGAGGTCTTAAGTAGAAAGACCTTTTGACTTTCTGCAGATCTCCAGCCATGACCTCTTTCTTAGTGTCCATTTCCCGTACCCTCTCCTAACCCAACAAACCAGCCACTTACCCCCAAGAAATTTTTAGTGGTAGCATCATCTTGATTAAAAAAAAATCAAGGAGTCTGAAGTCTGTTTCATATTTGCTGACAAAAGACTTTTTTAAATAAGAGGAACGTGAATTCCATATTGTAAATGGCTGGAGTAACTTAATTTACCAGTTATTATGTTGTTAGGGTAGGTACAATCTTAACCTGTAGCAGGAAATTGTTGTACCAAGTTATTTTTAATATGAGCTCTTTGAATGATAGGAACATTAGCAGTTCGATAAGCCAATAATATTTAATATTTAATGTTCACTCCAGTGTTTTCCCTATGCACAGGGCCCTGAGATTTGTTCTAATTATAAAGAAGAATGGACTATTAGGAGTATTGGGAGGGTGTAGGAGTTCTGTGCTGAGTCCACTCTGCTTTGGACAAAGTAGTTAGCCTTTCTGGTCTCAGGTTCTTTATTTGAAAAATTATGGTAGTAATTGATACCTTCAAACATCTACAAAGGAAATCTGGGAGGGGAAATGCAATGATTTACAGAAGTGCTTGCTGCCTTGAAAAGAAAAAGTAGTATAATTATTCTGTTGATAATTAATATATCAGGGAAATCTGGGTATTTAATTTTATAGGGAAGCTATTTTCTGCCTTCCATTAAAATTATCTCAAATCCTAATAATTTAGACTAAAGGGAAAAATTCTGGTGACACAGAATTTGTTAGAGTGTTTCTAATGTTGGTAAAGTCTATACCCCAGAGACCTTATTTTCCTTTCAACAGAGTATTTAACCATTTCTATGGAGTGTCCAGAGAGAAAATTTTCCCTATTTTCAGTGGGAGAAAACATAAACATGTGGAGAAAATATTCATTCCCTAAAGGCATCTAGATTCTCAAACTACACTCAATTATTATTTTAATGAGAAAGAAGGAGTTTAGGTAAGGGAAGAGCGAAATGTAAGCAGGTAACAAAGATCTGTCTGTGGCCCCTGTCAACACCACATCCTCACGTGGCTCAAGGAGGAAAGAAGGGTCAGAAGTGCCTTAGGAATGTTTCTGCAAACATTCTGCCCCTTATCATCTGTCTCACTACTAACTGCATTGCTATTGTGCAAAGGAATTACAACTATGTTGTTGTTTAGTCGCTAAGTCATGTCTAACTCTTTTGCGACCCCATGGACTCTAACGCACTAGGCTCCTCTGTCTGTGGGATTTCCCAGGGAAGCATACTGGAGTGGGTTGCCATTTCTTTCTCCAGGACATCTTCGACCCAGGGATCGAACCCACGTCTCCTGCATTGGCAAGTGGATTCTTTACCATCTGAACCACCAGGAAAGCCCAACTACAACTATAAGAGCCAAGAAAACCTCTGGACCCTGGCTCCTTTATTTGTTTTTAATATATAATATTAGCACTCAGTGAAGAGTGACCCTTTAAAATATAAAACACTAAAAAGTTCACCTCTAACTTGACTCATAAATCTACTGACTTCCTGATTCCAATTTCATCTCTGACCCAGTGAATGTTTATTTTTGTCCTATTTTTCTTTACTTAGTTAAAAATGAATAATCAAAATATATTAGTAGTAGTAGTCCTACTAAAACTTATTTCTTAAATAAGGGATAGTGTGATTTTCCTCCTGTAAACTGCTATAAAATATGTAAATTCATATTTTTACCACAAAAAAATTTTGTGGTAAATATATGAATTTGCAATTTCAACCATTTTTTTCATTTTTTTTAAATTTATCACTCGTCAAGGACATTGATTCCTTCCCTGCTTATGAGGAATAGGCCAATTTAGTCCCTTTTTGGGCTTTCCTGGTGCCTCAGAGGGTAAAGCGTCTGCCTGCAATGCAGGAGACCTGGGTTCGATCCCTGGTTGGGAAGATCCCCTGGAGAAGGAAATGGCAACCCACTCCAGTATACTTGCCTGGAGAATCCTATGGACGGAGGAGCCTGGTGGGATACAGTCCACGGGGTCCAAAGAGTCGGACACGACTGAGCCACTTCACTTCAAGGACCTATGATGTATTTAGCATGGATGAAAAGAGAAAATCAAACATAAAGACATTAAAAAACTTAGAGTTTAGTAAAAGAAATAAAACAAGAACACTATTATAATTAGAAGAGAAAGTTAACAAGTACTACATGCATTTATTTATTATTTTTTTATTGGCGTGTAGTTGTTTTACAATATTGTGTTGTTTTCTGTCGTACAATAGAGTGAATCTGCTATAAGTATACATATATCCCTTCCCTCTGGACCTTCCTCCCACTGTCCCCACCCCCCATCCCACTAATCTAGGTCATTAGAAAATGCAGAGCTGAGATCCCTGTGCTATGCAACAGGTTCTCACTAGCTAGCTATTTTACTACATCAGTTCAGTCGCTCAATCGTGTCCGACTCTTTGCGACCCCATGAATCGCAGCACGCCAGGCCTCCCTGTTCATCACCATCTCCCGGAGGTCACTCAGACTCACGTCCATAGAGTCCGTGATGCCATCCAGCCATCGCATCCTCGGTCGTCCCCTTCTCCTCCTGCCCCCAATCCCTCCCAGCATCAGAGTCTTTTTCAATGAGTCAACTCTTCACATGAGGTGGCATTTTACTACATGGTACTGTATATATGTCAGTCCCAATCTCCCAATTCATCCCACCTCCCACTTCCTCCCCACGACGTCCACCCATTTGTTCCCTATGTCTGTGTCTCTTTTCCTGCCCTGCGAAAAGGTTCATCTGGACCATTTTTCTAGATTCCACATATATGCATTAACATATGCTCTTTGTTTTTCTCTTTCTGACTGACTTCACTCTGTAAGACATCCATATCCATCCATGTCTCCACAAGATGACCCAATTTTATTCTTTTTAATGGCTAAGTAATATTCATTGGGTATATACACCACATCTTTACCCATTCATCTGTCAGCTATATTTAAATGTACAATTCAGTGGCATTAATTGCGTTCACAATGTTGTGCATCCATTACAGTTATCAACTTCCTACTCGAGTCTTCATCACCCCAAACAGAAACTCTGTACCTATTAAGCAAAGATTCTCACTCCCTTCCCTGGTTAATCTCTCTAATCTACTTTCTGCCCTTAAGAATTTGTCTATTTTAGGTATTTCATGTAAATAGAACCATATAATGTTTATCCCTTTGTGTCTGGCTTCTTTCATTTACCATATAATGTTTTCAAGATTCATTCATGTTGTAGCAGGTATCAGAATTTCATTCCTTTTTATGAATGAATAATATTTAAATATATGGATATGCCAGATTTTATTTATTCATTCATCTGACCATGGACGCTTGGGTTATTTACACTTTTCAGGTGTTGTAAATAATGCTACAGTGAACAGTGGTATACAAGTATCCGTTTGAATACCTGCTTTCAATTTTTTTGGAGTGGAATTGCTTGGTCATCGGGCTTTTCTATGCTAACTCTTTGAGAAAACACCAAAATGTTTTTCACAGTGGCTGCGCCATATTACATTCCCACCAGCAATGTACAGTGTGTTCCGGTTTCTTCACATCACTGCTAAACTTGTTATTTTCTGTGTGTGTATTTGAGTGTGTTTAATTATAGTCATCCTATTTGATGAAACAGTATCTGAGGGTTGTTTTGATTTGTATTTCTCTAATGACTAATGATGTTAAGAATCTTTTCATGTGCTTACTGGAAAGTTGTATACCTTCTTTGGAGAAATGTCTTTGCCCACTTTTTAATTGGGGTGTTTGTTTTTTGTTATTGAGTTATAAAAATTCTTTGCATATTATGGATATAAATTCCTATAAAATCCTCATTATAGGATTTGCAGATATTTTCTCCCATTCTGTAGATTATCATTTCACTTTGTTCATGATGGTCTTTAATCATATATTTTAATAAAGTAAGACTGTGTGACTTGAATTATATATATTTACATGTTGAAAAAAATTTATAGCATGTGTGTGGTGAATGTGATAGAATGCTTTCGGACAGGGTTGGAAGAGGACTGCCATATTTTACAAGATCTGTGTCATAACAATGATTTACCCTAAATGTTTACTTCATATAGGAGACTTATTTTCTCTCCTTTCTGTTTTCCTGTAAGACCCACAAGTTAGGAAATTCTTCTCTCTCAGAAACGTTGGAAAAGATGCTTTCGGCCATGTCTCCTCTTCCTATAGGAGTGAGGGGCACTGTGTCATCAGTTGGTGAGACCAGGGGAAGCGTCCAGCAGGGGAAGCCAGCCTCGAGGCTCTCTCTGCAGACCGTGACTGCCTGTGGCTGCAGGTTCTCTATTCTTTCTGCTTCTGCTGATTTGGCCAGACGTCCCTGCATGGCAGAGCAGGCCGTAGTCTGGCCTACACAGAGCAGCCAAATGCATGTCTATACTCCAGACCCAGTTCTCTCCAGAGGCAGGTCCCAAGGACTAGGTTTTAAAGAAAAAAAGTAGAAAGTCAAATCAAACCCATCCTCCAGTCCAGCTTTGCCAGTAACAACAGCAGATATTTTGATCCATATGTATGGATTAGATGTCTGTTTCTCAACTGATTTGGAAGCTTGAGGGGAGAGAGGTGAAATTAATTGTTACTTTCCAAATTCCAGCACTTAACTGATCTGTGGTTCAAAGTAATCTGTGTCATAGTGTTCTCTACATGTAAAGTACCTGTAATAGTTTGCTAATCATTTTGACGAAGGTCATGGAAACAATACGGAACCAGTGCAGGGTTTTGGGGGAGTGGGAACTAGTGGGCAGTATGATTTCTCTTTTAGGCTTTTGAGAATAGAGGGCTTTTCCATTTAAAAAACAAAAATATTATTCTCACAACTAAGAAGCAGCAAAACTTCCTAGTGATTCTGCCTGCTGACATAGCACTTTCCTATAGGGTATTTCTTTTCCCAGACATTCAATTCCAGTGCACAGTATGGAGCTGTGGGGTGAAATAGAATTTCTTTAGAAATAGAATAGAATAGAAATAGCATTCTTTAGATTTTGAAAGTGCCACAGGCAATCTTATAAAATATTATTTTTATGAGATTAGTTGGCTTAAGAGGCTAAAGACTCCATGCCAATAGGTTTCTCAGACGTGAAATAAAGGCACATTAAGATTTGGGCTAAGCAGCCCAAACTGGTTTGTCTATAGAATATGTACATACTTAATGAAGTGTTGATTCGAGTTGGTTTACTGGAGGGGAAGGGGTTCTATAAGGAGACATTTTTTGTCAGCACAGAGTCTGAAGAGTGAAAACATTAGCAAGGATACCCTCTATCTTACCTATGTCTTGGTTTAGCAGTCAAGGTTGGGCTCCTTGGCAGAAGCTGAAGGGTCCATGGGAAATATGAAATACTTATCATATTTCTCTGTGGCTGGGACACCAAGTGACCCAGAGTCAGAAGGAGTTGAAGTTTTTCCACACTTCTGCAGGGAACAGAGCAGGGCTAGGTTATAGCAAATACTGATTTGACAACCTGGAAGGACCCAATATTTGGCAAGATATGGTAAATTAAAGGTGACCATAATGTCTTTGGCACTCCTCCCATTGAGAAGTGGGGTCTAAGTTCCTTCCCTTAAAACCGGGCAGACTCTGACTGCTTTGAGCAAATGAATATAGCATAGATGATGATGATGCGGTGCCAGTTTCCAGTCCAGTCTCAAGAGACTTTTACTTCCTAATAAATTCCAAATAGTCACTCCTGGAACCTAACCTATTGAGTAAGTCAAGGAACATTATAGAGAGGCCCATGTGGAGACGAACTGAGTGTCCCAGCAGCAGCTCTGGCTGGCCAGTCATGTGAGTGAGGCATCTGGAAATTGATTCTCCAGACCTGGCTGGACTTCCAACCTGACCTCTACAGAGTGGGCACAAGCATTACCCACTTAGCCCAGCCTGAGAATTAATTGTGAGCAAAATAAATAATTGCCATTTTAGGTCTTCAGAATGTGCAGTGGTTGTCACACAGCAATAGATAACTGGAACAGAAGGCAACAGCAACGCTGGCATCCTCTCAGGATTTTGAAGGCAACCTTCATGAATGAAAACAGACAGGCAGGAGAAAAGAAGAGTTTTCATGGGGAGACAGTTGAGAAGTAGAGCTGCTGCTGCTGCTGCTGCTGCTAAGTCGCTTCAGTCGTGTCCGACTCTGTGCGACCCCAGAGACGGCAGCCCACCAGGCTCCCCCGTCCCTGGGATTCTCCAGGCAAGAACCCTGGAGTGGGTTGCCATTTCCTTCTCCAATGCATGAAAGTGAAAAGTGAAAGTGAAGTCGCTCAGTCGTGTCCGACTCTTAGCGACCCCATGGACTGCAGCCCACCAGGCTCCTCCATCCATGGGACTTTCCAGGCAAGAGTACTGGAGTGGGGTGCCATCGCCTTCTCCGGAGAAGTAGAGCTAGGATTCTCTAAAATGAAAGATGGTATGATAATACTGCTGCTGCTACTGCTAAGTTGCTTCAGTCGTGTCTGACTCTGTGCGACCCCATAGACGGCAGGCCATCAGGCTCCCCTGTCCCTGGGATTCTCCAGGCAAGCACACAGGAGTGGGTTGCCATTTCCTTCTCCAATGTGTGAAAGTGAAGAGTGAAACTGAAGTAGCTCAGTCGTGTCCGACTCTTAGCGACCCCATGGACTGCAGCCCACCAGGCTCCTCTGTCCATGGGATTTTCCAGGCAAGAGTACTGGAGTGGGGTGCCATTGCCTTCTCCAATGATAATACTAATGATAGATAAAAAGAAAACTTTGAAGTTTGTGAATGATCTACTTTTAGAAAAACGAAAGCAGATTCAAGGATATCTGTTATAATGCTAGTCTCTGACTTGAATTTGATATTCTTTCTTGATCAGGAGGAAAAAGTCTTTAGTTATAACTCAGTACCCAGGGATGTGTGCAAAATATTATGGATATATTGTGGAAGGAGTGACTAATTCTTCCAGGAAAACCGGGGGAAGCTTGACAGAGAAAGTGATATATGAGCTGTTTTGTAGGTGAGTATGAGTTTTCCAGACATCATTGACCAATTTAAAGGACAAACAATGAACCAGAGGGAAAATACTTGCAATTTATATGACAGCAAAAGGGTTATTATACTCCTTTATATTGATAAGAGAGACAAATAAATATAAATACTAGACTATTCACAGAAGAGAGACACACTGCCAATAAGCATGTAAAAAGATGCTCAACATCAATAATGCTCTAAGAAATGAAACTAGATAATGATAAAATGTAAATCATTCATTGTCTGACTTCCTGTTGTTTAGTTGCTAAGTCGTGTCTGACTCTTTACGACCCCATGGACTGTAACATGCCAGGCTCATCTATCCTCTACTATATCCCAGAGTTTGCGGAAATTCATATCCATTGAGTTGGTGATGCTTGCTATCTAACCATCTCATCCTCTGCTGCCCCCTTCTCCTCTATCCACCATTATAAGTTAAAATATTGGTAACATCTGGTAATGGTGAGAATGTGAGGAAAGTGGCATTCGATACTGTTGGTGAAAATCTGGATTATCAAAATTATTTTGGAAACTTGCAAGCATTAAAATGTAAAATGCTCACATCCTGAAACTCAGCAACCTCACCTCTGGGAATCTATCCTTGGAAATGAAAACACTAGTAAAGATACAGATATGAAGCTGCTTTGTTGTGATATTAAGCATCTTTTCACATGTTTTTGATAGAATAACTTAACTGGAAACAAAAAAAAAAATGCCCAACAATGGGGGAATGAAGTTTAAGAAGATTATTTATGTTTCTTTTATACTATAGGAGAGTATATTGAACCCTCAATATAGGAGGTATAGGAGGTATACCTATAATATATAGGTATATTATATAGGAGGTATATTATTGGGGTGACACGGACAAACTCTTGAGTGTTTAAACCAGTGCTGGTTGGGCTTTACATTGTCACCAACATGTTCCTATTTGAAAACTGGGTCGAAAGTCAGGATCATAACTAGCATTTTTGAGGCCATAGACCTGTAGCTTCCAAGCTGTTAATTGCTTAGAAAGTAGTCTTCCTTTAAAATACAAATCTACAAACATAAAGTTTTTACAGAAAGTAGAACACATAGTGCTTATTATGAAAGAAAGGGTTTTGGGCTAAGATTTGGACTGAAAAGGCAGAATTCTGATGTTCAAGATATACAAGTGAGGGGTGGCCGAGGTTAGATGATAGCGCAGAATCTACTCACCCCCACTCCCAAGCTTCAGTATACACCGAGTTAGATTAAATGTCAGGATAAAAATTTGCCTTTTGTATTCTATTCAGATGACGACAGATACTTCTGCTCCAGAAAAAACATACTTAATCAAGAATGAGGGAATTTTGTTTTGTTTAAGTCTACTACACTCCCACCTGATTAGCCTTAGCCATAATGCATCTTGTCTAAAGAACAGACTTAGATTTACTTTAAGTATAAATGTGTAAAACTCAAGATGTTTTCAAATAACATGGCTCTGTCATTCTCATGACAAGTCTAGCTATTACTCCTCAGGAGAATACGGCGAACTTCTGATTCTGTGGTTAGACGTATCCTTCAAATGATTAATATCTGAGTCCTCCATCTCCCGCCTAACACATATTTGAAGTTCGGGGACTTGACTGAGATTAGAATCTTTGTCTTAAAAAAAAAAATGTCTTAAAATTGGATACTCATTCTATTTCCAGGAAAGATGGACTAAATACCCTCCACCCTGTCTCCATTCAATGCAGCTATAAACCTGGCAGAATGTATTTGTGCTGAGGATGCTGAAGATGGGGGACTACCACGTAGATTAGGGAAAGTGTCCAGAATTCCAAAGATCACCAAGCCAACAGTGTTGTTGCTTTTTTCCCCTCTCTTCAGTATTACTCAGCTCAGATTAAAAGCAAATTTACACCCTGAATAATGCATCAGATATGGACAGAAAAATTTTCAGAAAAGTGTTCTCTTTCAGATCTGAGACCTAGAATGAGGACTTCTGTGAGTTAGAAAGGGAGGAAATACCTTGATTTTTTTTTTTTCCTCATGTTTTCCTATTCTCTGCTCCAACCCAGGCAATTCCCAAGTGTTGGTAAAGATGGAGCAGTAGGCAGGGTCTAAATCTCTGAGAGAGGGGATCTTATCTCTGACCAAGGAACTGTGGTCCCCAGTCTAGTCACTCAGTTGTGTCCAACTCTTTGTGATCCCATGGACCGCAGCATGCCAGGCTTTCCAGTCCATCACCAACTTCCAGAGCTTGCTCAAACTCATGTCCATCGAGTCGCTGATGCCATCCAACCATCTCATCCTCTGTCGTCCCCTTCTCCTCCTGCGTTCTGTCTTTTCCATTAACACTGTCTTTTCCAGTGAATCAGTTCTTCACATCAGGTAGCCAAAGTATTGGAGCTTCAGCATCAGTCCTTCCAATGAATATTCAGGATTGATTTCTTTTAGGATTGACTAGTTTGATCTCCTTGAAATCCAAGGGACCCTCAAGAGTCTTTTCCAACACCACAGTTCAAAAGCATCAATTCTTTGGTGCTCGGCTTTCTTTATAGTCCCAACTGTCATATCCATACATGAGTACTGGACAAGCCATAGCTTTGACTAGATGGACCTTTGTCAGCAAAGTAATGTCTCTGCTTTTTAATATGCTATCTAGGTTGATCATAGCTTTTCTTCCAAGGAGCAGGCATCTTTTAATTTCATGGCTGTAGTCCCCATCTGCAGTAATTTTGGAGCCCAAGAAAATGAAGTCTTTCACTGTTTCCATTGTTTCCCCATCTATTTGCCATGAAGTGATGGCCATCTATTTGCCATGAAGTGATGGGACTGGATGCCATGATCTTAGTTTTTTGAATGTTGAGTTTTAAGCCAGCTTTTTCAATCTCCTCTTTCACTTTCATCAAGAGGCTCTTTAATTCTTCACTTTCTGCCATTAGGGTGGATGTCATCTGCATATCTGAGGTTGTTGATATTTTCCCCAGCAATCTTGATTCCAGCTTGCACTTCATCCAGCCTGGCATTTTGCATGATGTACTCTGGATGTAAGTTAAATAAAGCAAGGTGATAGTGTACAGCCTTGACATACTCCTTTCCCAATTTGGAACCAGTCCATTGTTCCATGTCTGGTTCAAACTGTTGCTTGTTGACCTGCATACAGGTTTCTCAGGAGGCAGGTAAGGTGATCTGGTATTCTCATCTCTTTAAAATTTTTCCAGTTTGTAGTGATCCACACAGTCAAAGGCTTTGGCATAGTCAATAAGGCAGAAGTAGATGTTTTTCTGAAATTCTCTTGCTTTTTGTATGATCCAACAGATGTTGGCAATTTGATCTCTGGTTCCTTTGCCTTTTTTAAATCCAGCTGGAAAATCTGGTAGTTCTCATTTAATGTAATTTTGGAGCCTAGCTCGGAGAATTTTGAGCATTGCTCTGCTAGTGTGTGAGATGAGTGCAATTGTATGGTGCTTTGATCATTCTTTGGCGTTGCCCTTCTTAGGGAATGGAATGAAAACTGACCTTTTCCAGTCCTGTGGTCCCAAAACTTGCCATAAATTCACATTCCTTTTTTCTTCCCTCTGTTCTCCCCACTGCTTGGTACTGCAGATACAGTGTGGGAAGGAAATCAAAGCCCCAGGTTTCAGGCTAGAGGACCAGTAAGTGGGTATCTGTGGTACATATTGCAGGCATGTGTCAAGCTGGTGAAATGGGAAGACAAAGAAGGTGAGAGAGCAGTCTCATGTTTCAGCTTGATATCTCATGTTAGATAGATGGCTGTCTGATTTTCTTAAAGAAATCCTAATCACTCTATGAGTAGAGAAGGAACTCTAAAGAATCATGAGCTGTCAGATTCAATTTCACAGGGCATGTTTTTTTACTTTAAGTTTCAGCTCAAAATATACCCCAAGTATTTATGTAATTGGAGCTAGAGGAACTCAAACCACTGAAGGCTGTTGCTGACTGCTTTCTGAAAGCCTGAGATTTTTGATTCAGTGTTCCCATAAGATATTAAACTTTTACTAATGTGTTAGACAGAAAACACTTCTTAGAGTAGCATTAAATAGAAATGTATAATATGAACCACAAATGTAATCTCATGTAATTTATTTTTCCAGTTTTATCGAAAGTTAATTGATATACATCACTATATAAATTTAAACCTTAGAGCATGATAGTTTAATTTTACATATATTGTAAAATGATCACTACCATAGGTCAGCTAACGTCTATCTTCTCATACAGGTACAATAAGAAAAAAAAGAAAGAAAAGGGAAGGGGAAACAAAATTATTGTGATGAGAACTGACTCTTTATAGCAGTAGTGTTAGCTATAGACATTGGATTGTATATTACTTCTTACAACTGTTAATTTGTACTTTTGAGCCACCAGTTTCCCCTCTCCACACCTTCTGCCTATTTGATAACTATCAATCTGTTCTCTGTATCCATGAACTCAGTTTTTGTTTGGTTTTTAGATTCCACATGTGACCAAGATCATATAGTATTTGTCTTTCTCTGTCTGACTTATTTCACTTAGCATAATGCCTTCAAGGTTTGCAGATGTTGTTGCAAATGGTAGAATTTGTTTTTTATGACTGAATACTATTCCATTGTATGTATATACACAATTTCTTTATCCATTCATCCATCGATGGACACTTACGTTGCTTCTATGTCTTAGCTATTGTAAATAATGCTGTTATGAACATGAGGGCTGCATCTTTTGAGTTACTGTTTTCACTTCCTTTGGTTATAGTCCCAGAAATGTATCATTCAGTAGTTTTATTTTCAACATTTTGAGGATCTTCCGTTTTGTTTTCCATAGTGGCTATACCAGTTTTTAATCCTACCAGCAGTGCACAAATGTTCCCATATCTCCACATCCATGCCAGCATTATTATCTCCTGACTTTTTGATGAGGGTCATTCTATCAGGTGTGAAGTGATATCTCATTGTGGTTTTAATTTGTATTTCCCTAATAACTCAGTTCAGTTGCTCAGTTGTGTCTGACTCTTTGTGACCCTATGAATTGCAGCATGCCAGGCCTCCCTGTCCATCATCAACTCCTGGAGTTCATGCAAACTCACATCCATTGAGTCGGTGATGCCATCCAGTCATCTCATCCTCTGTCGTTCCCTTTTCCTCCTGCCCCAAATCCCTCCCAGAATCAGAGTCTTTTCCAATGAGTCAGTTCTTCGCATGAGGTGGCCAAAGTACTGGAGTTTCAGCTGTAGCATCAGTCCTTCCAAAGAACACCCAGGACTGATGTCCTTTAGAATGGATTGGTTGGATCTCCTTGCAGTCCAAGGGACTCTCAAGAGTCTTCTCCAACACCACAGTTCAAAAGCAGCAATTCTTCACCACTCAGCTTTCTTCACAGTCCAACTCTCACATCCATACATGACCACTGGAAAAATCATAGCCTTGACTAGACAGACCTTTGTTGGCAAAGTAATGTCTCTGCTTTTGAATATGCTGTCTAGGTTGGTCATAACAGTCCTTCCAAGGAATAAGCGTCTTTTAATTTCATGGCTGCAGTCACCATCTACAGTCATTTTGGAGCCCTGAAAAATAAAGTCTGACACTGTTTCCACTGTTTCCCTATCTGTTTGCCATGAAGTGATGGGACCAGATGCCATAATGACTAGTGAGCATTTCTTCATATACCTGTTGACCTGTAATGATGTTGAGCATCTTTTCATATGCCTGTTGACCTTTCAATATATTTTCTTTTGAGAAATGTCAGTTCAGATCCTTTGCCCATTTTTAATTTTTTTTTGCTATTGAATTATAAGAGTTTTTATTCATTTTGGCTATTAACCTTTTATTAGATATATGATTTGAAGATATTATTTTCTCATTCCATAGATTGTCTTTTCACTTTGTTGATGATCTCTTTGAAAAAATCAACACCCATTTATAATTAAAACTCTCCAGAAAGCAGGCATAGAAGGAACATACCTCAACATAATAAAAGCCATATATGATAAACCCACAGCAAACACTATCCTCAAGTGCAAAAAGTTGAAAGCATTTCCCCTAAAGTCAGGAACAAGACAAGGGTTCCCACTCTCACCACTGCTATTCAAGATAGTTTTGGAAGTTTTCACCACAGCAGTCAGAGCAGAAAAAGAAATAAAAAGAATCCAGATTGGAAAAGAAAAAATAAAACTCTCTCTCACTGTTTGCAGATGACATGATCCTCTACATAGAAAACCCTAAAGACTCCACCAGAAAATTACTAGAGCTAATCAATGAATATAGTAAAGTTGCAGGATATAAAATTAACACACAGAAATCCTTTGTATTTCTATACACTAGCAATGAGAAAACAGAAAGAGAAATTAAGGAAACAATACCATTCACCACTGCAATGAAAAGAATAAAATACTTAGGAATATATCTACCTAAAGAAACAAAAGACCTATATATAGAAAATAATAAAACACTGATGAAAGAAATCAAAGAGGACACAAATAGATGGAAAAATATACCATGTTCACAGATTGGAAGAATTAGTATAGTGAAAATGAGAATACTACCCAAAGCAATCTATAGACTCAATGCAATCTCTATCAAGATACCAATGGTATTTTTCACAGAACTAGAACAAATAATTTCAAGATTTGTATGGAAATAAGGAAACAATACCATTCACCACTGCAATGAAAAGAATAAAATACTTAGGAATATATCTACCTAAAGAAACAAAAGACCTATATATAGAAAATAATAAAACACTGATGAAAGAAATCAAAGAGGACACAAATAGATGGAAAAATATACCATGTTCACAGATTGGAAGAATTAGTATAGTGAAAATGAGAATACTACCCAAAGCAATCTATAGATTCAATGCAATCTCTATCAAGATACCAATGGTATTTTTCACAGAACTAGAACAAATAATTTCACAATTTGTATTGAAATACAAAAAACCTCGAATAGCCAAAGCAATCTTGAGAAAGAAGAATGGAACTGGAGGAATCAACCTGCCTGACTTCAGGCTCTACTACAAAGCCACAGTCATCAAGACAGTATGGTACTGGCACAAAGACAGAAATATAGATCAGTGGAACAAAATATAAAGTCCAGAGATAAATCCACACACCTATTGGCACCTTATCTTTGACAAAGGAGGCAAGAATATACAATGGAGAAAAGACAATCTCTTTAACAAGTGGTGCTGGGAAAACTGGTCAACCACTTGTAAAAGAATGAAACTAGAACACTTTCTAACACCATGCACAAAAATAAACTCAAAATGGATTAAAGATCTAACCGTAAGACTAGAAACTATAAAAATCCTAGAGGAGAACATAAGCAAAACACTCTCCGACATAAATCACAGCAGGATCCTCTATGACTCACCACCCAGAGTAATGGAAATAAAAGCAAAAATAAACAAATGGGAACTAATTAAACTTAAAAGCTTTTGCATATGAAGGAAACTATAAACAAGGTGAAAAGACAGCCTTCTGAATGGGAGAAAATAATAGCAAATGAAGCAACTGACAAAGAATTAATCTCAAAAATATACAAACAACTCCTGCAGATCAATTTCAGAAAAACAAACGACCCAACCAAAAAATGGGCCAAAGAACTAAACAGACATTTCTCCAAAGAAGACATACAAATGACTAACAAACACATGAAAAGATGCTCAACATCACTCATTATCAGAGCAATGCAAATCAAAACCACAATGAGGTACCATCTCACGCCGGTCAGAATGGCTGCTATCTAAAAATCTACAAACAATAAATGCTGGAGAGGGTGTGGAGAAAAGGGAACCGTCTTACACTGTTGGTGAGAATGCAAACTAGTACAGCCACTATGGAGAACAGTGTGGAGATTCCTTAAAAAACTGGACATAGAACTGCCATATGACCCAGCAATCCCACTGCTGGGCATACACACCAAGGAAACCAGAATTGAATGAGACACGTGTACCCCAGTGTTCATACAGCACTGTTTGTAATAGGCAGGACATGGAAGCAATCTAGGTGTCCATCAGCAGATGAATGGATAAGAAAGCTGTGGTACATATACACCATGGAATATTACTCAGCCATTGAAAAGAATACATTTGAATCAGTTCTAATGAGGTGGATGAAATTGGAGCCTATTATACAGAGTGAAGTAAGCCAGAAAGAAAAATACCAATACAGTATACTAATGCATATATATGGAATTTAGAAAGATGGTAATGATAACCCTATATGTGAGACAGCGAAAGAGACACAGATGTATAGTACAATCTATTGGACTCTGTGGGAGAAGGCAAGGGTGGGATGATCTGAGAGAATAGTGTTGAAACATGTATATTATCATATGTGAAACAGATCTCCAGTCCAGGTTTGATGCATGAGACAGGGTGCTCAGGGCTGGTGCACTGGGATGACCCAGAGGGATGGGATGGGGAGGGAGGTGGATTTTATTCATTTTGGCTATTAACCCTTTATCAGATATATGATTTGAAAATATTATTTTCTCATTCCATAGATTATCTTTCCACATTGTTGATGATCTCTTTGGTTGTGCAGCAGCTTTTTAGTTTGATTTAGTCCCACTTGTTCATTTTTAATCTTGTTGCTTATGCTTTAGATGTTATACCCCCAAAAATTATTACTAAGACACATGTCAAGGAGCTTTGTTCCTATGTTTTCTAGGAATTTCATGGTTTCAAGTCTTGTATTTAAGTCTTTAATCCCTTTTCAGTTAACTTTTTTAAGTGGTGTGGGATACGGATTCAGTTTAATTCTTTTACATATAAATATCCAATTCTTCTAGCACCTATGTAATTTTAAATTTCCTATTAGCCTCATGTAGATTTTAGAGCATTAAATACTTACTTTAGAAAATGATAAATGTCTCAAGCCAACAATCTAGATTTTTACCTTAAACAGGAAAAATAAGAACAAATTAAAAACTGAGGCAAGCAGACTGAGGCAAAAAATAAAGAGCAGAAATTAATGAAATTGACAACAGAAAAATAACAGAGAAATGAATAGTTCTTTGAAAAAGTCAGTAAAATTGATAAACCTCTAGCCAGACTGAGAAAGGTTAAAAGAAAGAAGATAAAAGTTACCAGTATTAGGCATGAAAGAGGGGACATCACTCCAAACCTCACAAACATTAAAAATATAATGTAAGAATACTAGGAACAACTCTATGCACATCAGTTCAACAATTTAGATGAAATGAACCAATTCTTTGAAAACCATAAATTACCAAAACTCATCCAACAATATAAATTTTTAAAAGTGAAGTTAATTTAGTAATACGTCTAATTTATCCTAATATGTCTAAATTATTCAACAGGTCGCGAAGAGTCGGGCATGACTGAGTGACTTCACTTTCACTTTTCACTTTCATGCACTAGAGAAGGAAATGGCAACCCACTCCAGTGTTCTTGCCTGGAGAATCCCAGGGACGGGGGAACCTGGTGGGCTGCCGTCTCTGGGGTCGCACAGAGTTGGACACGACTGAAGTGACTTAGCAGCAGCAGCAGCAGCAAAGACTGTGTATTTTGTTACTTGAGTGATGAATATAGAGAAAGGATATACTTTTCATTAACATATTTATAAAACTTGGACCAAGAAAGAATTTTTCTTTGTATTACTTAATTCATTTACAAGTATATTATATATGCGTAGTTCACACTCCAAGGTTCTCAGTCTGATGACAATTTCCAGGCCCCAAACTGAGGCAGGAAAGCCAGAGAGAGGGAATGATACAGAAATGAACAGTCTCTGCATGGGGCAGTTAGAGGTAGGCAGGCTTAAGTAGGTGGTTCTCATCCTGACAGGCATAAGAATCTTAAAAAATAAAAGCGCATGGATTATATATGCAGGCCCCAAAACCCAAGTCTAGGGTATGCTGGGACACCTGTACATTTTTAAAAGATTTTGCAGTAATTCTGTCTCTTATACACATCTAGATGTGTATAAGAGACAGGTCTAATTTATCCTAATATGTCTAAATTATTCAACATATAATCATGAAAACTATTAATGAGATATTTAAAGTTTTTTCATTAAATCTTTAAAATCCAGCATCTATATAATACTTAAAGCACATCACAATTTGAACTAGCCACATTTAACATGAGTAGTGGCTATCATATTAGACAGTGAAGATTTAGAGACTAAAGAAGATTAAATCTTCTGGGAATGAAAATAGTTTATTTTTTAGCTCAGGAGAAGTCTGCTTATAACCAAACCAATGTATGCAAGAGTCTGAAAGAATGATTATGAGATGAGATTTCTTTCAGGTACAAAAATGAAAGAAAAGCATACCAAAATGTTTCTAATAGCAAATTATTTTTGAGGGTGATTAATGAAGCAGTGTTGTTTCACAGGAGTAGAAATATTTTTCCCAGTGTAATATTTTCAAAAATGTAGGTGTGTAATTGTGTTTGCACTTGTGCTTTTATTTTCATTTTTTAAGAAGGCAAAAATGTTACTTTTATTAATGTAAAGATGAATTAGAGAATATTGATTAGTGTGAATGCCAAAGTGGGTGATGGTGGTGATGCTCAGTTGTGTCCAACTCTTTGTGAACCCATGGACTGTAGGCTGCCAGGCTCCTCTATCCATGGAATTTTCCAGGCAAGAAGACTGGAGTGGGTTGCCATTTCCTACTCCAGGGGATCTTACTGACCCAGGGATGAAACCCAAGTCTTCTGTGTCTCCTGCAGGAGCAGGCAGATTCTTTATCACTGCACCAACTGGGAAGCCACTGAGTGCCACAATAGGGACTATTAAATGAACTTTGGAGTTATTCAAGATTCCCACTCAGTATCAGGCAGGAAGGACAGCTTTGAAGAGCAGGAAAGATCTAGTATTCTCAGCAGGCAGTTCTATTCCAAAAAGAAAAGGACAATCAAGTATTGTAACTGAGCAAGAGGCATTATGGGGCTTTCCCAGGACAGACTCTACAATGTCCTCCACCTGCCTCTTGTTTGTAGAAAAGCTTTAGTTTCCCAAGCCTCCCCAGAGTCACAAAAGGCTGGCTCAAGAGTTAATGATGGAAAGAACGTCAATATATAGTAATGACAAAAAGTAGCAGTTGGGTCAGGAGAACGGGTGAGCTCCCCTCCCTCACTTTGCCTCTAAACACTCTTCCCAGAAACCCATCTAGGAGTTCTACGTTTTGAGCATTAGCGGCTTGGTCTCTGCTGAGCCTTGCACTTTCCTTCACCACAACCAAGTATCAGTAGAATGACTTTATTGCTCGCGGGACAGTGGCCCAACGTTTGATTCGGTAACATTGCACATGAGTTTTAGCTATTAGAATTGATTTTACTTGAAGGAGTAATTTCTTTAAAACAAATTACATAAGCATTTTGAAAGGATGAAATGAAAACTTTGTACTACTCTATTTTGAAAGATTGATGGTAGAAGGCAGTAATTAAATGGCGAATTGTCTGGTTGTGAGTTCTGGAAGTGTTATTGCATATTTCATTAATAATTTCATATGTATTTATAATTATGTTCATTGCTCAATTATTGCTCAGTGGACTTATATTTTGTTGCTTAGTGGTACTAATAACATAGGATACCAAATGCAATGCAGATTCTAAAGATAACTGAAAGGATTCTGTTAACATGCCTTGATTAATTTTGCTTAATGTTGGTTATCAGATCATTAAAGACTATATCGGAGAAGGCGATGGCACCCCACTCCAGTACTCTTGCCTGGAAAATCCCATGGACGGAGGAGCCTGGTAGGCTGCAGTCCATGGGGTCGCGAAGAGTCGGGCATGACTGAGTGACTTCACTTTCACTTTTCACTTTCATGCACTAGAGAAGGAAATGGCAACCCACTCCAGTGTTCTTGCCTGGAGAATCCCAGGGACGGGGGAACCTGGTGGGCTGCCGTCTCTGGGGTCGCACAGAGTTGGACACGACTGAAGTGACTTAGCAGCAGCAGCAGCAGCAAAGACTGTGTATTTTGTTACTTGAGTGATGAATATAGAGAAAGGATATACTTTTCATTAACATATTTATAAAACTTGGACCAAGAAAGAATTTTTCTTTGTATTACTTAATTCATTTACAAGTATATTATATATGCGTAGTTCACACTCCAAGGTTCTCAGTCTGATGACAATTTCCAGGCCCCAAACTGAGGCAGGAAAGCCAGAGAGAGGGAATGATACAGAAATGAACAGTCTCTGCATGGGGCAGTTAGAGGTAGGCAGGCTTAAGTAGGTGGTTCTCATCCTGACAGGCATAAGAATCTTAAAAAATAAAAGCGCATGGATTATATATGCAGGCCCCAAAACCCAAGTCTAGGGTATGCTGGGACACCTGTACATTTTTAAAAGATTTTGCAGTAATTCTGATACACAACAAGGAATAAGAAGCTCTGGCCCAAATTGAAAGAATAAAACAGCCACATTAAAAGGCTTGTGCCATCCAAAGGAATAGGAAAATGGCCAGCCAGGAAAGATTAGGGGCAGATGAATAAGGGTCTCATAACGAAAATTTTGGCAAATGGAAATTTCAAGACAGTATTGGATACTGTTGGAAGCAGCGGAGTGTCTGAGGAATGTGCCTTGAGATTTGACAGTGAGGAAGTTAGTATTGCTCTCTGAAACCTGTCTGGAATGCTCCCCTTTTATGCTGTTGACCACATCCTCTTCTGAGGCCCCTCTGTAATAACTTGTCACCTGCCTACCTCTACTATAGTATCCAATTCATGGGAAACCTGTCTGTTGCATTTTTGTCTTCATTCGATGAATGTGAGTGTGAGTAAACTCCAGGAGTTGGTGATGGACAGGGAGGCCTGGCGTGCTGCGATTCATGGGGTCGCAAAGAGTCGGACACGACTGAGCAACTGAACTGAACTGAACTGAGGCTGTGAACATGTTTCCACTTAGCCCTAGCACTGTGCCTAGATTATATATTCAATAAATGTTTGTAGAGTGAGTGAATAAATGAATGAGTGAATGAATGAATACATGTATCCATTACATAATTTCAGGGACCATTCATCTCTATGTAGGAAAAAAAAACCATGTAAAAAAGGACCATGGTAAAGAAAATAGTGATGGTTTATTATTTGTATACTGTACTCTTACAGCGGAGGTTTTTAAGGCTTAGTTATTAATGTATAGAACATTTGGGCTTCTGAGAGAGCATGCTGGAACTTATAAATTACTCATGCTATTGGTTTTTCTGTTCTCTGTCATTATTCCTCTTGTAACTGAGGGTTGAGCTGGAGGATGAGTTTCCAAGTGAATTGCTGGCATCTTTATTTTGGTGGCTAAGTCACCGTCCTCTGAGAAGCACTCCCTGGGTTCTAACTCCACCTTGGGCCCATCTGTCTCCACTGGTTTCCACTGAGCTTCTCAATCATCACCTATTTATTAAGTATTGTCTCACATTCTGCTATGGTACTCGTTCAAGCGTGGGCTGTATAGATGTGTTAAAAGTGTTGTTTATGAGCATTTATACCAGAATCATCTTGGGTGCCTGTTAGCTCTATGTGATAAGACAGCTGGGTCAGGCAAGGGCAATCCACACTTGCCACCTGCAGCTCCAGTGGGCTTTTCTTCATCAGTTAGCCTCGCTTTTAAAATTGGTTTGCTTGGTTGTTTTTCTTTTTTTAACATACGTATATATTTCTCTTAAGAGTTTAAGCCTCCTCTGAACAGAGATTGTGTCAGCATATATTAAGTTATCATCTAGATCATTTCTGCCTAAGTTAGTTGTAAGAGTTTTGGAGCCAAATTATGATATAATGTAAACATAATACAGTGGGTTTTTATAGAGTACTTACTACATGTCAACCACTTTTAAAATTTTAATATTTCATATCAAGTATTACTAAATATTTTTAAAGTATTAATTTGTTTAATCCTTAAAAATAATTCTGAGCAGTAAATTTTATGAGCGGTAATGTACCTTGCATGTGAGCATGAAACTCTGCCTGCCTACACATGAATCCCAGAGTTGCTCCATAGGTGTGTGACTCTGGAAGAGTTCCTTGCCCTCTCTCTGTCTCAATTTCTTTCCCTGTAAATAATATTACCTACCTAGTAAGGTGTATGCAAGTGAGTGAGAGTGAGTAAGTGAGTTAGTGACAGTGAATGAGTAAGTGAGGCCACTTCAGTCATGTCTGACTCTTTGCAACCCCATGGACTGTAGCCCGCCAGGTTCCTCTGTCCATGGAATTCTCCAGGCAAGAATACTGGAACGGGTTGCCATGCCCTCCTCCAGGGGATCTTCCCCACCCAGAGATCAAACCCATGTCTCTTAAGTGTCCTGCAGTGGCAAGCAGGTTCTTTACCACTTGTGCCACCTCGGAAGCCCTCTGTCATTGGTATGCTGGCATTATAAGGATAGCATGCCTCCACTGACCTAAAAGGACCACCCTGCAATTTCTCATCAATGTTACAGCCATGAGTCTCATAGGATTTTCAGGAGTCCAGTTTTGGTAGCATCAGGATGACTCGGCCCTGCTGGACTAGACTCCCTGTCTTCTACGTTCCTGGCTCTGTGTTTGGCATTGCAGGGTGAGGAGACACAAAGGAAATGAAAGAGACATCCTTGGCCTCTAGAAACTTGTATAATAACACAGGGGAAAGTAACTGTAGGACACCAATGAAGCCATGAAATAACAGTGATATAACATCATCAAGGCACTGGATGATTAAGTCCCCAGGTGAAAACTGATGATAGTGAAAGTAGTAGAGGCAAGTTCAGATGACAAGAGAAATTGACTTAGCTGGAGCAGTTCAATGGAGAAGGTAGAATTTAAGGTCAACCTTGAAATGCAGGGCTGTGGGAGTAACAGGTGTAAGTTTCATTTCTGGAGCAGGGCAGAGAGCAAACTCTTTAAGACAGAAGTAGCTCTCTCTTTCATCTACTTTGGCTTCATCCTGTGAACAAATGTTAGTTTAGTACTTGTATTTATTTATCCTTCTCTTTGGTACAAAAACTCCCCAGTGTTTTAGCTTTCATCAAACCTTAGAGAATGTGTCATTCTCTTTGTTGTAATTTTGGTGTTTTATTCAAGCATGGTAGAATTCAAATTCTTGATAAGCCTCCAGGACTCTTTTTCTCAGTCACGTAAAAAGCTACAGATCTGAGGGGAAGGTAGTAAAATCTAAACAAATCCAAGGGTGTCAACATATCCCTCAAACAACAGAAGCCCTCACTAATAATCTAATCCGTGCACCTGTAGATTACTTCTAATTATATTATTTACTTCATTTCACAAAACAGACATAGAAGTCATTTATATGCAAATACTCAAGAAGAAAAAATTTAAGAAATGCATTTATGAAAAATTATGTTGTAGAGTTCTTTGGGTGCATTTAAAATCTGTTTTAAAATATAATCTTTTATTGGGTCTCTACAAAAATCTTTTTAGTACAGAAATTGCTTTGCAGTAAATTGAGGAGAAGAAAATATCTGATTATATTTACATTTAATTATAAAGGAACTAAGTTGTAACTTTGAAAGGGAAAGGTTGTTCTGGCATTTCCTTTGTGAGCAGATTTTATACTAAAATGGACCTTTTATGGGCCTTTAGTAAATGGCTCTGGTTTGACAAAAAATAAATAAAAAAAGCCTGCTTATTTTCTTGAATCTAAATTGACTGATTCAATGCAATGCCAGAGTTTTCCAAGTTACTTTTCTTAGTTTCATCTTTTTCTGTCATGGCTTATGTTACTGACATTTCCTAGCAACAACACAACCATCTGATAGTTTACTAATTTGGTTTTAGCACAGGAACCACTGAAAGTGAGTTGCCCTGAAGAATTCTTAACTGAACGAGGGCCGTGGTCAGCTTTCAGTTCAAGGCTATTTCCACCCTGAACAGCTGTGGCCCTCACGCTTTTCAGCAGTCCATTAGCTGCAGCTTCTGTTTCAAGCTGGAGGCCAACCAGACATCGAGTTCCGTTATGTGTGCCAGTTGGGATGAGGGGCGGCCCTTACAAACAGGGCAGGATGGTAGCATCATCAAACAGACGTGTGCAGTCAGGTTTTCACAGCTGGAATTAGGTGTGGCATGTTGCTTTTTCCTTGCATCAGAAAATATTTTAAGCCAGAAAGCCATTTTGTTTCCATACTGTATGTGTAAACTAAAAATTAAATTTAAGAAGTATGGTTTGCAAAGAAGGGTATAACCTATGTTGATAGTGAAGTGAAAAATAAAGTACCTATGAAAAGAAGTATGTGATTTCCAAATCATTTATGATCTTACATTATCTTACATTTTGGCAGTCATTAGCAATGACTGATGACTAACAGTTACTAACCTTTATGGAAGAACAGTGGCCAAGTACTGTGCTAAACATTTTCCATGCATCATCTCATTTTATCCTTATGACAATATTATGAGAAAAGCACACTGCCCCTGGCAGCCACCAGTCTGTTTTTAGAGAGGTTTGATGACTTGCTCAGGGTGGATACTGGCTGAGCTGGGACTCCCACTCTGACTGAAATCCAGTTTGTCATGATCTATCCACTGCGCTGTATCCTGAGGTCTCCTGGCACAAGCTGAGCACTCAGGCCTTGTCCTGTCTGGAAGTGTACCCTTGATTTCACAAAAAGTGCTGTCACATCACAGCCAACAATGAGGATGCCTTGGTCCCCGATGGGGAGGACAGACCTAAGTCTTCTCCAGTGCCGACATGGAAGATTCTGGTGTGCAGATCCTTAGGGCCCCTGGTGAAGGCAGTGTGCATTGGCCAGAGGACTCCTGGTGGGGAACATCACATAACTCACATATACAGGGCTAAGGACAAAATTAGGTAAAATTATATTTTTAGATTTTAGTTCTAAAGATCCTCATATAGTTAAGAGTAGGAGAACAAAATACAGCTTGTATTGAGACATGCAAATGCTTTCTATGGAGTTCTTTGGATCCCAAGTGATAATACAGTATTATTATAATGTTGTAATTATATTATAATAAAGTTACTTATAGTAATAAAATAGCACCAAGTTATTTTTCATGTCTTATCTAACCTTCTGTGAGAGAGACAGAGCTGTACTGATGTATTTGAACTATGTTGTTTCAACTTTTTAAAGTCAATATTAATTATTATTTAAAAATAGAATTTTATATTTTTAACATTGTTTTGTGCTTTAAAGTTTCAAGTTATATAGTTAAAGGCTAACAAGGAATTTTTTGTTTATTGAGAACTTACATAAGCAACAGTTAGAGTAACTGTGTGCCTGTACTTACTTGAGTAAATGAAACACAAGATCAAGTGGACAGTTAAGGAGATAAAAAGAATGTTTTGATATGGGTTCCTGCAATTCTCATCAGGGTCTGAGACTGGGCATCTTTTCATCTGTTACCATAAGTCACGACCTATACATGCTAAAGCAATAGATCTACTGTTTCACTTGTCTCGTTCAACAGATTTTGACTGAATACATCAAGTATGCAAGCATTGATCTTGGGATTAAGCAGTGGACAAAGCTAGCATTGCCCTTCTGAAATTTATAATCTGGTAGAGGAAGACTCCCCACTCCAGTACTCTTGCCTGGAAAGTCCCATGGACAGAGGAGCCTGGTGGGCTGCAGTCCATGGGGTCGCTAAGAGTGAAACACAACTCAGCGACTTCACTTTCACTTTTCACTTTCATGCATTGGAAAAGGAAATGGCAACCCACCCCAGGGTTCTTGCCTGGAGAATCCCAGGGACAGGGGAGCCTGGTGGGCTGCCGTCTAGGGGGTCACACAGAGTCGGACACGACTGAAGCGACTTAGCAGCAGCAGAGGAAGACTGGTAACATACAAGTAACATTAAAAATCAAATATGGAGCAACAATATAGACCCAGATGCCTTGGAGAGTCTAGTATATGCTTGCTGTCATTAAGTTCCATACAATTTTACATATTTATAAAATTTTATTTTTATGTATTGTCAATTTTAACTAGTTTTAGAAATAATTTTAGATTCACAGGAGGTTGAAAGGTTAGTTCCGAAAGGACCTGGGTATCCTTCATCCAGTTTCCTCCAATGGTTAGAACATACTCAATTATAATATAAAACCAGGAACTTGATATTGATACATTGTATTTGCAAAGTAGATACTATATCAATTTATCACTTGTGTAGATTTAGTATAACCACTTATGCAATCAAAGACTTCCTTTATCACAGAGATCTCCCTCTGCTGTATCTTCTTCCAGGCACAACCGCTAAACCCTGGTAACCACAGATCTGTCTTCCATCACTATAAATTTCATTATCCAAGAATTTTTTTTGTACAAATGGAAGCATACAGTTTTGGCTTTTTGCAATTGGCCTTTTTCACTCCTAAAACCCTCAAGATCCATCTAAGTCATTGTATGTAACATAGCTTATCCTTTATTGCTAGGTAACATTAGATGGTATGAATGTACCAGTTTGTTTAATCATTCACCCACTCAGGCACATATTAGTTGTGTCCAGGTTTTGGATATTCCAAATAAAGCTATTATAAATATTCATGTACAGTCTTTGTTAATGGATATGTTTTCAGTTCACTGGGATGAGTACCGAGTCTTATGGTAGTTCTGTTTATTTTCATTTGAAAGTACCAGATTGTTTTCCAGAGTGGCTGTAACATTTTATGTTCTCACCAGCAATGCTGAGAGATTCAATTTCTCTGCATCCTCACCAGCATTTAGTGTTGCATTGCTTTTTTATTTTAGGTCTTCTGATGAGTGTGTTGCAGTTATTAAACTGTAGTCTCCTACTGTAGAATAATCACTTTATTTTTGATATAAAGCAAGGTATGAAGTAAAGAAAATAGAGAAGGAAAACATGTAATAGTTGTGAGTAGCTTTGTCTACCTGAACACTACTAGAAGTGTTATGTAGTTAAATTAGAATTTCTGACGCAAGAAAAGTATGATATTGAATAACCTAAGTATACACGAGTGAAGCCTCAGTGTTGATAGGTCTTTATAATGATATAGGTATAGGTCTTTATACCTCCCTCTTACCATTAATGTTCTGCACATTTAAAATCAAGGCTATGAGAGTCATTTATTTTTCTGTATGTAAATATACCTCACTCATCAGTGGTGTAGATCACAAATATGGTTTTATCAATTCCTAACGTCTCTAGGGAGACTCACCCAGATGATAGAAATATTTGGGATATGTATTAAGTATTTGGATGTGTATGAAGAATTGGGATCCAAGAAGACGTTAATCTTAAAATGGCAAGTAGATAGAGCCATGTAAGCTGTGTAACATTGGCTCTGTAGACATAATTATATTTTGGAATAAACAAATAATTGTTAACACTGACAAAGCACAAGTTTCTGACCTTGGAGCTGTGGGAGGCTAAAGGATATAAGACATGGTCTGGCTTCTGGAAACTTATAATCTAACGGAACTAGATTTTTTTTTTAAGTTTCATTTATGTATTCTGGCTTTGCTGGGTCTTTGTTGCTGTTTGGGTTTGAGGGAACAGGAGCTGCACTCTAGTTACAGTACGCGGGCTTCTCATTGCCGTGGCTTTTCTTGTTGAAGAGCAGAGATTCTAGGATTCTAGGATCTTCCTAGATTCTAGGAAGCCACTGTGGGCTTCAGTGGCCGCAGCTCCTGGGCTCTAGAGCATGGGCTCAATAGTTGTGGTGTGTGGGCTTAGTTGTTCCAAGACATGTGGGATCTTCCTGGATCAAGTGTCGAACCCACATCTCATGCATTGGCAGGTGGATTCTTTACCACTGAGCCAGTAGGGAAGCCCTGGAAACTGGACTTTTTTTTTTTTTTAATGGCTTTTAAGGAATTATTAGCTGAAAATAAATTTAATTCCCAGGATATGGATTTTATTTATTTTTGCTTTATAGAATCACTAGAAGTTTATTTTGTAGTTATATATTTTTGAAATTTTTCTCTTTGTCGTACTTCTGTGTGAGTTGTGGTCAGCCATCACCAGCTTTCATCTGATCATGTAATAAAGAAAATAGTACCAAATGTCATGCATTAGGCTTTATAAATCTGCAGTCTTCATTGTGTCAATAAGCACACTGTTTAGTGCAGTTGTAGTTTCTTTTCCATGATAGGATTTTCTTGATGAAGGAAGCATAATGTTGATTTCCATTCTAGCAAAACTCCTTAGTTGCGAGTCCAGGATACTTTCTTATCATTTCAATTGTGCCATCAGAACACATTTCTCCCCAAAACTTGCATTTCAAAATATATTATTGACAATGCAGTCCAGTTTAATTTTCTACATTTCAGAACTAGTGTGTTTATCAACAATCTAGCAGAAAAAAAGGAGTTCTTCCTTCATATCACCTTAATATTTACCCTGCACATGTAGTAAAACATTTACCATGTTAGCAGTATCTGCACAATAATTACACTTTAAAAAAGCAGATTTTCTAGCTTGAATTTGTTCTTTGAGTTGGCTTTCAGTATCATTAGCCAGTACCTGACTGTGTGGAGCTGAGGCGTCATTGGGAAGAACCTAACCTTCCTTCTTTACTGCAAATTCATGAGCATTGGTAAGCAAAAATCCTTTACTAACGTCCTAATGACTGTTTATAGAGTATATTACTCTTCTACACACACAAGGCTACTTTATGAGAAACCCAGGAATCACTATAATGGCATACAAAACTTCTGATTGTGTTGGCTTTTTAATTCAAAACTTTTTCAGAATCTGAATTTTAAGGCACTGATTTTACTTTTTTTGGCTATTTACCTTTTGCGGTCGCATCAACTTGAAAAAGTTGAAAAAAAAAATATTGTATTGTCCTAGAGAACACCCATGGCTGATTCATGTGAATGTATGGCAAAAACCACTACAATATTATAAAGTAATTAGCCTCCAATTAAAATAAATAAATTTACTACAAATTCGATAAAACGTTCTTGCTCTCATCTAGCTTATAATCTATAGAATTTAAAACTTGCTCTTTCACAGTTGTACTATAGAGTGAAATGCAACATCAGAATTAGAAAAGTGAAAATAAAGTGACGAAGGAGTCTGAGAAAAGGGGCAATTGCTTTTGGCCGGGGCGATATTGGAACTGGGGCGTGAAGCCTAACAGGCGGTGGAAATGGAAGTGTTAAGTATTCTAGTTAGAGCAGCAAAGGACAAAACAAATCCTTGATGTTACTAGCAAGAGACTGACAAAGGTAATAAACTTAGCAATCTACTATTCTTGAAAGTTTGCACAAAGTTCATTCTTTGCTTTTAAGTATCCTCAATTAACTGCCTTCATTTTAGCGGTAAAACTAAGATTTTTTCCCATATGAACTAGAAACTGTAACCTGTATCATACAGTCTGTATTATGGATAGACCCTGCCGTGTCGGGAAAACATATGCAGGATACGCCACATATATTTGCTCTTTTAGAAAATTGCTATTTAGGGGACCATTTAATGCTCCACTGAAGAGGAAATTCATAATCCTTTCTGTGTGCTGCGTGGCACTTGAGGTGGTATAATGTCCATAAAATATGCTCTACTTCAAACCAGCGATTTCAGAGCTACGCTTAAAAAGATAGAGTGCATTTTTCAAGTATCACAGAATAGCCCTGGTTTCCTATTCCTTTAGAACCTTTTAGCATCTCTTTAAATAACCAGCTTTATGATGTTGGCCAGAGTATCTTTTTCTCAGATCCAATTCCAAAATACCTTCCTGAGTTTAATGACTAACCAAGTGGGAGAGGAAAACTTAAATTAAGCTGGCCTTGACCGAGTCCTGAGGCAAACTATTTTTCATGGATTGCTCATCTTAGAAGCTCTATATCTCATTGTCAACACAAAGCCTGCTTACACTGTAAAGTGGGCATTCCATTTTGTTCTGTCTAACAACTAGCTTTAAAAAAAAGACTAAAGGAAACCAAAATACATTATTACTGCTACGGTCAACTAAGTGTTTTCTTTGGTGACTGCCCTGAGCCTTCTTTAACCTGAGAATGGACTTTTAATATCTGAGATATGTTTTTGTTTTAAAGTAAAGACAAGAAATTGATCTTTTTCTTTAGACTTTGTAAAACAAGTGTTTTTAAAATTTTTTTCATGTCAGATGGTGTCTAACTAATATTTCTTTATGATGCTTTGTGTAACCCACATGCCACTTTCCTCTGATTTAAATAAGACACGGAGTGAAAGGAGGGCTGTGTTAAGCCCTGAAGCAGGTGACAGGGAATGAGGGTGTAAAGAAGGGCTTGGAGAAGACTCATGAGGTGAGGGCCCATGTGTTTCTAACTCCCCAGAAACACCCGCATAAAACAATTTGCTTCCAAATTAAGACATGAGTAGAACTGGAAACTCATTTGTAGAATGGGCCCTCCAGTTTACAGGGAATGATGTGTCTCCTTAGCACAGCTAACACCATCAAAAGATAGAACTAGAGTCATTATTAATTTTTTTTGCAAAGGTCAATTATTATTTTGATAGAAATAAAAATGTAAGATGTTGGGAAAGTTGAACTTGTAGGTTGCTGGCAGGCACTTATTTTTGTTGTAAGTAATTATTAAATTCAGAGTGTTTGAATAAAATTAAAATCTTGATCATTGTAACCTTCAAGTATTTCTGCTGTGTAAAAATTGAAATTCTAAATGAATAGACAGATGCATTTTTTTTTGGGTGTGCAACTCTTTCTCAGCCCCTACTAGGGGGGGAAAAAAAA
Source organism: Cephalophus harveyi (assembly GCA_006410635.1). Classification (NCBI taxonomy): domain Eukaryota; kingdom Metazoa; phylum Chordata; class Mammalia; order Artiodactyla; family Bovidae; genus Cephalophus; species Cephalophus harveyi. The sequence goes on from SJYT01030522.1 coordinate 521,241, forward strand.
AAGAATTCTTTAAGCCTGGGCCCTGACATAGGGAACACATTTTGCACTGAGGTTTGCCTGGGACAGTTCACCCCAACTTTACTGTTGCTAGCACCTTCTACCCTTTAGAAGCAGAGAGTCTTGACAGCTTAGAAAGTCCAACCCCTGTCTCTGACCCTCCAGCCTCAGCTGGAATTCAAACTATTTTCTATGAGGTAAAATTCAACTCATGCATCAGAAGAGATCAAGATATTAATGTGGCCTTCCCTCCCACTCACTGATTCATTCAGTAGCTAATGAAAATTAGATATGGGCAATTAAAGATGAGTGTGATGGTTCCTGTACTCCAAAACTTACACAAAGGTAGGCCACGAAAGGCATCTAACTTTTCCTTTTGGAAAACTTCAGTCCTACAGAAATCCTTCACCGAGATTTACTCATTGTTAAGATTCTTCCATTAACATTGCCTTCTCGTTCACTTTTCCTTTTTGAGGGAAGGAGGGAACTACTTAAAGTTCCGTTTCAGACCTCAGAAGAGGAGCATTTTAACAAGTAAGTCCAGTAAGTTTAGAGAGGCTTCAGCAGAAATCTGTATAAAATATAGTTATAAGGGAAAAGGAGAGTATAGGAAGGAATCAGGGCATCCTTTATAAGATTATTTTCCAGGTGTAAGAGGTATGGGTACACACAGCTGAGCATTACCAAGGGCTCAGAGATGAGCCAGTGTGGAGCGTTAGCAGAACAGTAAATAATTTTTCATCACTGGGCTTCAGGCAGGGGAGAAAGGAATTGAGAAATAGGTTCTGAGACAAATAGGAATGGACAGGTAGGCAGTGGTCTGATCATGGTGAACCAGGTATGCCACAGAGGGGAGGTTTCTCTTTATCTTATGGCTGATGATTAACCATTGCTATGCATTAAGTAGAGGGTAGCCTATGCCTAAAGTTAAAAGAACTATTAATACTATAAAAGAGAAATTATCAGGCTTCCTGATAAATCTAGTGACAGAAGTATTTTGGGAATTGATAAGCTTTGAATAGCTGTCCTACTTTTCCATCCCGGAAGAATGGATATATACAAAAGCGCTTCTAAAACGTGGTTGTATATCATACTCAAGTGGGAAGTTGTTGTTGTTGTTGTTGTTTTAAGGAAACATAGATTCCCCAGTTTTTTCACTCCAAATCTGTTGAGTCAGAAGTGGGGCCTGGGAACCTGCATTCTCCCAGATCTCCCCCAGGTGGCGCTGGTGCAGCCAGTTCACTGCTGAGGTTTGGTGGCATCGCTCAGTTCAGTTCAGTCGCTCAGTCGTGTCCGACTCTTTGCGGCCCCATGAATCGCAGCACGCCAGGCCTCCCTGTCCATCACCAACTCCCGGAGTTCACTCAGACTCACGTCCATCGAGTCCATGATGCCATCCAGCCATCTCATCCTCTGTCGTCCCCTTCTCCTCCTGCCCCCAATCCCTCCCAGCATCAGAGTCTTTTCCAATGAGTCAACTCTTCTCATGAGGTGGCCAAAGTACTGGAGTTTCAGCTTCAGCATCATTCCTTCCAAAGAAATCCCAGGGCTGATCTCCTTCAGAGTGGGAGGATAAGGGAGGAATCCAATGTGTAGGTCTTTGCAAAGGGCTCATAACTGGTCAGCCCCCAGGATAGTTCTACCAAATGCTATGAGAATACATCCATCACACCAGCCTGCATTATTCAAGATGCCATGTCCTGTGTCTCTTTGTGACCTTGGAAAATGTCTCAAAGTCAGCCTCGTAATAGGCACTCCACAAAGGTCTGATGAATGAGAATTGCTGAACCCTAATGTTAGCAAAGGAGATGTCTAGCAGTATGTTATGTATCTTTGACCAAAACACTAAAATTACTAACCTATTAAAATCAATGAAATAGATAACCTAAGGCCCAGATATTTACCCAGACTTTTCAACAACTCTACCAATTTTTTTTTTTAATCAAGACTCAGCCATTTTGATAGAATATCTGCTCTAAAGTAGATAACAGAAATAGGAGGTGACATCACTATTGGGTTCACTTTGTGAGCACTGCCACACTTAGACTTCATGGACTCAACTAAGAAAATGTATTCCCTGGGACTCCTTCTGAGTCACTTATCATTAGGGTGTGATTGTGACAGATAAGCTAAGTGATGACAGGTGGAGGTAATAATGATAGTTAATCCAGACATATATTAAATAGTAGAGATAGGAGACATCATTTAACACTGGTCTTGACAGTTATCCCATTATGTTTATTTCAGAAGTGTTTGAAATGTGAAATATTTTATCATCTTACTTAGTACATAGAGACAGTAGTACTGCACAGTTGTTACTTAACATTTCCATTATAGATGTCAAAACCAAGATTCTTGTCAGACTTTAAAAATTTGTCTTATCTCTGACTTCCAATGATTTAAAGTAAAACTGTTTTATTTAGACATTGTGGGTGTGGGGAGGGACTGAAGAAGCAGTCAGAAAGTGGGTGTTGGGGGAAAAGAACTGATCTTCAGTGACTGATACTTCACTCTGTTCAAAAACCATATTCCAGAGTAATATATTTTTTAACTGGTTTTTTATTCTTTAACATTATGGTTTATTACAGGATATTTGATATAGTTCCCTGTGCTATACAGTGGGACCTTGCCTTTTATCTATTCTGTGTATATGGTTTGTATCTGATAATCCCCAAATCCTAATTTATCTCTTCCCCACCCCCTTTCTCTTTGGTAACCATAGATTTGTTTTCTATGTTGGTGAGTCTGTTTCTGTTTTGTAAGTAAGCTCATTTGTGTCATATTTTAGTAATATCATATAGTATTTGAGTTATTTCACTTAGTATCATAATCACTAGGTTCTCCCATGTTGGTACACATGGCATTATTGCATTCTTTTTATGGCTGAGTAGTATTCTATTGTGTATAAATACACCACAGTTCTTTATTAATTCATCTGTTGATGGCCATCTAGGTTGTTTCCATGTCCTGACTATTATTAACACTAATAATATTGTAAATGAGCATTAGGGTACCTGTATCTTTTCAAATTGTAGTTTTCTCCAGTTATATGCCCAGGAGTAAAATTGCTGGGTCGTATGATAACTCTATTTTTAGTTTTTTAAGGAACCTCCATACTGCTCTCTTTAGCGGTCGTACCATTTATATCCCTCCCCCCACAGTGTAGGATTCCTTTTTCTCCACTCTCTCTCCAGCATTTGTTATTTGTAGACTTTTCAATGACAGCCATTCTGACCCATGTGAGGTGGTACCTCTTTTTAGTGTTTGAAATTTTATTTTTAATTGGAGGATAATTGCTTTATAGTGTTGTGTTGGTTCCTGCCATACAACAGCATGGATCAGCCCCAAGTATACATATGTCCCCTCCTTCTTGAATCTCCCCCTCCTCACTCCATCCCACCCTTCTAGGTTGTTGCAGAGCCCCAAGCTTAACTCCCTGTGATGCACAGCAACTTCCCCACTAGCTAGCTATTTTCCATATGGTCATGTATATATTTTCCATTCTTCTGTCTCAGCTTGTACCACCCTCTCCTTTTCCCACTGTGTCTACAAGACCATTCTCTATGTCTGTGTCTCTATTCTTGCCCTGCAGATAGGTTCATTGGTACAGTTTTTCTAGATGCCACATAGTAACAAGGTTTTTAAAGTGGCTAAATGATGTTGTTTATCATATACAGTTCTTTAGCTAACCCTCAGTTCAAAGATGAAGGTGATTTTAATGTGTTTCATGCACTCATTAAGTAAGTTCAGTTTGGCAAACCCATGAAAAATATGAACTAAATCTCTGAATGTGTTTACTTATGTAAATAGGAGGATCCATCCTGGCTGGATCAGGAATACAGTGATGTTGTCAAAGCTTTGTCTCTCCGTCTCTTGGGCAAATTCTTACACATTGCTGGCAGGGTGGCCAGTCAGCTACGTTAGGCTCACATCCTAAGCTTAGTGATTCTGGTGAAAGGTCTTTCCAGATAGCTCCCACAGGAAGGACTCTGGAAGAATCAGCTTTTTCCAGGCTTGAATCACCTTTCATCCCTGAGCCAATCACGTTTTTATCCTTGAGCCGTTCAACCAGTTCATAACTAGGATGGGTTAGTCCCATGTCAGTGCCTTTGCTCATCCGTGGGTGAGGGAGCAGGGTTGGCCCTTCCCAAAATCACATACTGTGGGTTTCTCACATAAAATACGAGTTCTGTTGACAAGAAGAAAAGGGATATTGTTTTGGCATAAAGGAAAGAAAAAATCAACATGCCTGCCATAGCAGCTTCATTTTCTCCTGAGTGTGTGTGTCTAGAAAAGGAAGAAAAGGTGACGTCTTCAATGGCAAAACCAAATTATGTCCTATCACTGGAAAAAAATAGATTTCTTCAATAGTATAGACAGTGCTTTTATTTTTGTATTTTAATAAGGACTTGACTATTATGAGCCTCTTAAAACACCAACTTTAATATTGAAATATGGTAGAAAACAAAGTTGAACATGTCACAATCAAAGTGTCTAGATTTCAGCTGCTTCTTTGTAAGTTGTAAGTACTCAATAAATGCTGAGTGAATTAATGAATTACTGTATTGCATAACCATGGAATTTGATGGGACCTTAAAAATCATCCAGTTAATCCCTTAGATGGCTGTGGACATCTGCAGTATCCTACAGAGTGGTCATTGAATACTATTTGGACAGCTTCATATGAAAACCCCTACTGATTTCCTCTTGGGGACTTCTTTGCCATATACTGACATCTTATAAAGGATTTAGAAGCTGATAACATTGAACAACGGTGCATTCACATTGTTTAATTTTTTCTCTCCCTCTTTACCCCATACATGTAAATGCGAATAACAAATTACAATTAAGTGATATCTCAAGTAATATTACCTGCAAATGAAACTCAGATAAACAAGCTGGGCTTTGTTCAGGGAAACTGGGACAGAATTCTGGCCAAGGAATTGATATAAGGGTGACAGAGAAAAAGGCCACAGAGCTTTATTTCAGGCACAGATCCTTCAAGGGCAGCCTTGAAGCTGCCTAAGAGGGAGGCTCAGTAATGGCGATACTGGGTAGTTGATAGCTGGTGGGTTTCCTTGTGGCTGGTGGAAGTGTATTTTCTCTGGGGTTACAGAGAGGAGGGAAATGAGGTGTTGCCTCATCTGAAAGATAGGAAAGTGCAGAGTATCCCTGGGAAGTATCTTGTGTTAAGAAACACATACTGTATTGAATCAGCCTAAGGATGGGAAACAAACATCCCATTCCTCTTGTGTTATTATTTGTTATCTCTGGTAACAAAAGTTCTTTATAGAGTGCAGTGTGCTGTGCTCATTCATTGCAATATTACTTTTTTCTTATTGTTATATTTTTCCATAGATAAATCCTATACGTAAGCAATCTCTAAATACATCCCACTTTGGGGTTAACTTGTTTTGTTCTATTTTTGACTTAAATAGATTATCCTAAAATATTCTCTGAATTTTGGTATGTTTGGTAATTTCACACTCTCAAGAAGCCAAAAGAAATTCTTCAGCTTTTAAAACTAGATTTTATGCTCTTCTATACTTAGGATGTATTTTAGATTATCTGATAGAGAGCATGTGGTGTGTTTTCAAGAAAACATTAGAAAATTGATATTCAGATCTCATTTGTAGACAACAAATTTCAGGTAATATCTTAATCCTGACTCTGAAATGTGATCTAATAACAAAACTGCTTGGCAGTAGAATTAGAATCAGATTGACGGTAAACTATAATATTTATTAATTCAAAGACTGTTATATTTATATATAAACATAATTCACCCATCAGCAAGTGGCAGTTCTTAACAAATCAGTCATTAGTATGAATTGTATGATGCGTTTTGAAACAAATTGGTCAGGACAGTTCTTAGCATTAGAAGAAATAGCAGGAGACCACTATAAGCTTTTATTTAGAATGCATTTTATATCAGCATTGGAAATGTGGTTGTGAAAATGACAAAACATGTTTACTTTCACATGTTTACTTCATTTTAGTGAGGCATAAAAAAGAATATGTTGATGTCTTCCTAGTCATTCATATAACTCTCAGCCAATAGGAACTACAAATCCCAGAATGCAACATTCCATTCTTAAACATAGATTTCTGACTCAGTTTGATGAGATAATAGGATTTACTATGCTTACTCCTTGGAAGGAAAGTTACGACCAACATAGATAGCATATTGAAAAGCAGAGACATTACTTTGCCAACAAAGGTCCGTCTAGTCAAGGCTATGGTTTTTCCTGTGGTCATGTATGGATGTGAGAGTTGGACTGTGAAGAAAGCTAAGCGCCAAAGAATTGATGCTTTTGAACTGTGGTGTTGGAGAAGACTCTTGAGAGTCCCTTGGACTGCAAGGAGATCCAACCAGTCCATTCTGAAGGAGATCAACCCTGGGATTTCTTTGGAAGGAACGATGCTAAAGCTGAAACTCCAGTCCTTTGGCCACCTCATGCGAAGAGTTGACTCATTGGAAAAGACTCTGATGCTGGGAGGGATTGGGGGCGGGAGGAGAAGGGGAAGACAGAGGATCAGATGGCTGGATGGCATCACTGACTTGATGGATGTGAGTCTGAGTGAACTCCGGGAGTTGGTGATGGACAGGGAGGCCTGGCGTGCTGCGATTCATGGGGTTGCAAAGAGCTGGACACGACTGAGCGACTGAACTGAACTGATGAAGTCCAAAATGCTCACTTGAACTTTACTAAACATAGACCTTTGTCAGGTTTAGTACATTTCTATATTCAATTTTAAGAAGCAAAATATTTGTACTGTCCACCTCATCTGTATATGTGATAAAATTATTTTCATACCTTAAAAAAATTAGCCATTTCACCATAGTGAACTAGTGTAAAATTTGAAAAAATGACCAATTGAGAATTTTTCTGGAGGAGCAATTCTTTCTAAAATGTTCTAAAAATAATTCTTTCTAACATACTTGTTCTTTGGAAGTATCTCACTGTTATTTGGACTCAGATTTAAATATCAGATGTGTATAAGAGACAGCCCTCAGTTCAAAGATGAAGGTGATTTTAATGTGTTTCATGCACTCATTAAGTAAGTTCAGTTTGGCAAACCCATGAAAAATATGAACTAAATCTCTGAATGTGTTTACTTATGTAAATAGGAGGATCCATCCTGGCTGGATCAGGAATACAGTGATGTTGTCAAAGCTTTGTCTCTCCGTCTCTTGGGCAAATTCTTACACATTGCTGGCAGGGTGGCCAGTCAGCTACGTTAGGCTCACATCCTAAGCTTAGTGATTCTGGTGAAAGGTCTTTCCAGATAGCTCCCACAGGAAGGACTCTGGAAGAATCAGCTTTTTCCAGGCTTGAATCACCTTTCATCCCTGAGCCAATCACGTTTTTATCCTTGAGCCGTTCAACCAGTTCATAACTAGGATGGGTTAGTCCCATGTCAGTGCCTTTGCTCATCCGTGGGTGAGGGAGCAGGGTTGGCCCTTCCCAAAATCACATACTGTGGGTTTCTCACATAAAATACGAGTTCTGTTGACAAGAAGAAAAGGGATATTGTTTTGGCATAAAGGAAAGAAAAAATCAACATGCCTGCCATAGCAGCTTCATTTTCTCCTGAGTGTGTGTGTCTAGAAAAGGAAGAAAAGGTGACGTCTTCAATGGCAAAACCAAATTATGTCCTATCACTGGAAAAAAATAGATTTCTTCAATAGTATAGACAGTGCTTTTATTTTTGTATTTTAATAAGGACTTGACTATTATGAGCCTCTTAAAACACCAACTTTAATATTGAAATATGGTAGAAAACAAAGTTGAACATGTCACAATCAAAGTGTCTAGATTTCAGCTGCTTCTTTGTAAGTTGTAAGTACTCAATAAATGCTGAGTGAATTAATGAATTACTGTATTGCATAACCATGGAATTTGATGGGACCTTAAAAATCATCCAGTTAATCCCTTAGATGGCTGTGGACATCTGCAGTATCCTACAGAGTGGTCATTGAATACTATTTGGACAGCTTCATATGAAAACCCCTACTGATTTCCTCTTGGGGACTTCTTTGCCATATACTGACATCTTATAAAGGATTTAGAAGCTGATAACATTGAACAACGGTGCATTCACATTGTTTAATTTTTTCTCTCCCTCTTTACCCCATACATGTAAATGCGAATAACAAATTACAATTAAGTGATATCTCAAGTAATATTACCTGCAAATGAAACTCAGATAAACAAGCTGGGCTTTGTTCAGGGAAACTGGGACAGAATTCTGGCCAAGGAATTGATATAAGGGTGACAGAGAAAAAGGCCACAGAGCTTTATTTCAGGCACAGATCCTTCAAGGGCAGCCTTGAAGCTGCCTAAGAGGGAGGCTCAGTAATGGCGATACTGGGTAGTTGATAGCTGGTGGGTTTCCTTGTGGCTGGTGGAAGTGTATTTTCTCTGGGGTTACAGAGAGGAGGGAAATGAGGTGTTGCCTCATCTGAAAGATAGGAAAGTGCAGAGTATCCCTGGGAAGTATCTTGTGTTAAGAAACACATACTGTATTGAATCAGCCTAAGGATGGGAAACAAACATCCCATTCCTCTTGTGTTATTATTTGTTATCTCTGGTAACAAAAGTTCTTTATAGAGTGCAGTGTGCTGTGCTCATTCATTGCAATATTACTTTTTTCTTATTGTTATATTTTTCCATAGATAAATCCTATACGTAAGCAATCTCTAAATACATCCCACTTTGGGGTTAACTTGTTTTGTTCTATTTTTGACTTAAATAGATTATCCTAAAATATTCTCTGAATTTTGGTATGTTTGGTAATTTCACACTCTCAAGAAGCCAAAAGAAATTCTTCAGCTTTTAAAACTAGATTTTATGCTCTTCTATACTTAGGATGTATTTTAGATTATCTGATAGAGAGCATGTGGTGTGTTTTCAAGAAAACATTAGAAAATTGATATTCAGATCTCATTTGTAGACAACAAATTTCAGGTAATATCTTAATCCTGACTCTGAAATGTGATCTAATAACAAAACTGCTTGGCAGTAGAATTAGAATCAGATTGACGGTAAACTATAATATTTATTAATTCAAAGACTGTTATATTTATATATAAACATAATTCACCCATCAGCAAGTGGCAGTTCTTAACAAATCAGTCATTAGTATGAATTGTATGATGCGTTTTGAAACAAATTGGTCAGGACAGTTCTTAGCATTAGAAGAAATAGCAGGAGACCACTATAAGCTTTTATTTAGAATGCATTTTATATCAGCATTGGAAATGTGGTTGTGAAAATGACAAAACATGTTTACTTTCACATGTTTACTTCATTTTAGTGAGGCATAAAAAAGAATATGTTGATGTCTTCCTAGTCATTCATATAACTCTCAGCCAATAGGAACTACAAATCCCAGAATGCAACATTCCATTCTTAAACATAGATTTCTGACTCAGTTTGATGAGATAATAGGATTTACTATGCTTACTCCTTGGAAGGAAAGTTACGACCAACATAGATAGCATATTGAAAAGCAGAGACATTACTTTGCCAACAAAGGTCCGTCTAGTCAAGGCTATGGTTTTTCCTGTGGTCATGTATGGATGTGAGAGTTGGACTGTGAAGAAAGCTAAGCGCCAAAGAATTGATGCTTTTGAACTGTGGTGTTGGAGAAGACTCTTGAGAGTCCCTTGGACTGCAAGGAGATCCAACCAGTCCATTCTGAAGGAGATCAACCCTGGGATTTCTTTGGAAGGAACGATGCTAAAGCTGAAACTCCAGTCCTTTGGCCACCTCATGCGAAGAGTTGACTCATTGGAAAAGACTCTGATGCTGGGAGGGATTGGGGGCGGGAGGAGAAGGGGAAGACAGAGGATCAGATGGCTGGATGGCATCACTGACTTGATGGATGTGAGTCTGAGTGAACTCCGGGAGTTGGTGATGGACAGGGAGGCCTGGCGTGCTGCGATTCATGGGGTTGCAAAGAGCTGGACACGACTGAGCGACTGAACTGAACTGATGAAGTCCAAAATGCTCACTTGAACTTTACTAAACATAGACCTTTGTCAGGTTTAGTACATTTCTATATTCAATTTTAAGAAGCAAAATATTTGTACTGTCCACCTCATCTGTATATGTGATAAAATTATTTTCATACCTTAAAAAAATTAGCCATTTCACCATAGTGAACTAGTGTAAAATTTGAAAAAATGACCAATTGAGAATTTTTCTGGAGGAGCAATTCTTTCTAAAATGTTCTAAAAATAATTCTTTCTAACATACTTGTTCTTTGGAAGTATCTCACTGTTATTTGGACTCAGATTTAAATATCTTATTAATATAGTTTGGACTTTTATTAGTTCTGAAATTATTAGTGAAGGCTATAGTGATTGGCATTCATGTAGGCACTTCTAATTGGAAATCATTTTCTATTAAAGGTTTGAAGTCATTTTGTTTATTCCTGCAAGGACCTCAATATATTCTCCATCCAATGTTTTTATAAGTATAAAATTATAAGTATAAAAATTTTTATAAGTATGAAAATTATACTAGTAATGCAACTAAAATAATAGCTCACATTTATTGAATGCTTGCTTTCTAGTCATTCATATAGCCTTCAGCCAACAGAAACTACAAATCCCAGAATGCAAATTTCCATTCTTAAACATAGATTTCAGACTCATTTCAGACATTTACTGAATGCTTACTGTATACCAGGCACTGTACTAAGAGCTTCCATGGATTACTTTGTTCAATCTTCATAAAACCTTATAAGGTAGGTGATATTATTGTTCCCATTTTACAATAGGCCAAGACTTAATGAGAAAAATTAGCTTATGAAATGTTCAGAGCTGCTAAAGGGGGTCTAACATGTGGACTGCAGCTTCTGTGTCTTAATTCACTATGTTATACTGCATACCTTGCATCACAAAGGAAACATTATTATTGTGTACTGTGGCCAGTACATCACCACCAGTGTGATAACACTTCAATTTTATGAATTTTTGTTGATGAGAAAAACATCATCTTTGAGCCTGAAAGGCAGGATAGTACCTCAAAATTTTCTTCATGAGCAAAACTTATTTCCTCCTGTGAGAAGTAAATTTTTAAATTTCATCAAGAAATGTTAAAATAGACAGTTGAAATAATTATTCCAGAAGCAAGCACTGAGCAGAAAAATCTTCATCTCATTTTCCAGATTGACTAAATGCATCAATCAAATTATCGGAGTAATTGCTCAACTTTCACTTATGTTTCCTGGCAGCATATACTTCATAGCTATTGTGACTCCACAAGAATAATATCAAGTACTCTTTATGTTTGTGAAACATATCAGTTTGATGTGGTGTTGATGCTTCCTAGGAGCTTCACACCATCCATTACCTTGTCCTTAACCTTCAGCCTTCCTGCATCAAACTCTGGGAAGACTTCATCTCTGGACTCTGTTAACCCTACCACATCTGCCTCTATTCTTGAAGTTTCCTAATTTCCAGGTGTTTTGTTAACCAGCACATGTCTCCCCTTTTTAAACATACTCCCCCAATCTTTTTGGTTCAATCCTATGGTTTTTTCCCACCTGAAGCTTTCTCCACTTTTTACCTTCCCCAAGTGGTCCCACCACAAGACTGAGTGGGCAGAAGTGGTTTCTTGCTGGTTGGAAGGTATTGATCACACAGCTTGTCAGCAGGGAGCATCTTGGGCAGTTTGCTGTCACTGCAGCTACACATTTGACAGCTAGGTGCCTCCCCCAAGGCCCCGCTCATCATCCTACGTCCTCTGTCACATTGTTTCTCAAATCATGCTTCTCAGATCCCGAGGACTTCAGAGACACATTCTCAGAGATCCATGTTGCTGCTGCTGCTGCTAAGTCGCTTCAGTCGTGTCCGACTCTGTGCGACCCCATAGACGGCAGCCCACCAGGCTCCCCCGTCCCTGGGATTCTCCAGGCAAGAACACTGGAGTGGGTTGCCATTTCCTTCTCCAATGCAGGAAAGTGAAAAGTGAAAGTGAAGTCGATCAGTGACCCCATGGACTGCAGCCGGTAAGGCTCCTCCATCCATGGGATTTGCCCGGCAAGAATACTGGAGTGGATTGCCATTGCCTTCTCCGAGAGATTCATGTGGACCTAAGTTATTACAGGTTTTTAATGCGATGATCTTAAGATACTTAAGTTGCTAAATTTCAGACGTTACACTTGTATTTTTCATGTGGTGTCTCTGAAGGAGTGGTTTGACTTTTTTTTTTTTAGTGGTTTTTCAAACTGGGAGTCCACAAACATGCTTTTTGGATTCTGAGTTCTCAAGATTGAGAAACACTGCTCTACTACACTGGAAATGGGCCTGGCTACACATTCCTCATACATCCACTGTGTGCTTCCTGTGAGTCTTGTACTCTGCTGTATACTGGGAGTTTAAAAAGTCCCTGTCCTCAAGGGTGAGTGGGAAGTCAGATATATAGAAAGACAGTCATTATTTATTATAATGGTGCTAGTCAGTTGGTACAAACTTTTTAGAGAACAACTTTAGCAGTTGAATCAAGAGCATTGAAAAAGTGGGATAACCTTTAACCCAATCATTCCACTCTTAGGAATTTATTTTTTGGGAATAAGAAAGAGCCACAAAGATTTATATGAAAGGATCAAGAAGTAAAATGAAATGAAGATTGTTGGAATTGACTCAGCTGATATATTTTACAATAGTTAAAAATGGAGGCGAGGTTTAATATTTTACAATAGGAGGATACTTAAGTTATAGCATCCCACTAATGGGTATTAGACGACCACTGAAAATAATACTACTTTGCTCCAATACTTTGGCCACCTGATGGAAAGAGCCAACTCATTAGAAAAGACCCTGATGCTGGGTAAAATTGAAGGCAGGAGGAGAAGGGGAAGACAGAGGATGAAATGGTTGGATGGCATTTAAGCAAACTCGAGGAGCTGGTGAAGGACAGGGAAGCCTGGTGTGTCGCAGGAAGCCTGGTGTGCTGCAGTCCATGGGGTCACAGAGTTGGACATGACTGAGCAACTGAACAACAAAAACAACAAAGCATAATAATTATAGAAAATATTGAAAGAACTCATAACGTTAAGCAGAAAAACAACACGTAACTTTCTACATCAGAGGTGAGCAAACATTTTCCGGTAATAGGTCACATTGGTTAATATTTTAGACTTTGTGGGTCATGTGAATTTGAGATTTGAAACTGATAAAACTCTGCTATTTTAATGTGAAAACAGCCACAGACAGTGCATAAACAATTGGGCATGGTTGTTTGTCAATAAAAATTTATTTATGGACATTGAAATTTGAATTTTGTATAGTTTTCATGTGTCAGGAAATATCAATAGTAGTTTTAAAATTTTCATTTTCAACCATTTAAAAAATATAAAGCTTGTTCATAGCTTGTAGACCATGTGAAAACAGATGGCAGGCTGGATTTGGACTGTGGGCCATAGTTTTCTGATCTCTGATCTATATTATATGATTTTAAGTGTGTGTGTATGTGTGTGTGTGTAGGTAAGACCTTAAAAATATTAATGGTGGTTATCCCTGGGTAGTGGGATTATAGGTTATTTTTTAAGTGATTTTAAAAATAGTTTTTCTCATTTTTAATGTGAAATGACATTTTTGATCATCAGAAAAGAAAAAAAAATTCACTATAATAATTGCTATAATAGTGGAAAGCACTCTAAAGGGGTAAATACCTCAGATTCATGGAGGCTGAGGGTGAGGAAAGGGTTGCTGAAAGAGTCAAAACTAAACAGTGTGTTGAAGGATGATGAAGAATTTCTCAAGCACAATGAGTCACAGGAGAGAGAGAAGAGGGGACGGCAACAAGGAAAAGTGTTCTGGGCTGAGACTTGGAGGTTAGGCTGTGGCAAAGTTAGGGAACCACAGGACTGTCAGAAGGCTGGAGAGCAGTGAGAGTGAGCAGAGAGGGAGTGAGCAGAGAGAAGATCAGGAAGAGAATCAGGCACTGAGGGTCTTACTTGGTGTGCTTACACTTTGCATTTCTATCTTAAAATCATTTGAAAGCCCCGTTGAAAGACTGATAAGTTGCTAAAGGAAGTGTTCGTATTTCTGATTTAGAAAGACCTGCATGGCATCAGGGCAGAGAATGGATTGGGTAAGGGTGAGCTGGGAGGCAGGAAGACAAGTTGAGAGGCTGTTGTAGGAATCCGTGTGAGAAGTGAGAGATTAAACCAGGGTGACGCGGCGGGTGGAGGAGTGGAAGGAGAGGAAGGAGAAAGTTTGAATGAAATATAGGATGTTGACTAATTAGATCTTGGAATTGAAGGAGATAAGGGGGAGAGAGGAATAAAAGTTGTCTTCCATGTTTCTGCCCCTGAAAGCCAGGTGAGAGGGAGATTTGGTTGAGAAGATGGCATGATCAGTTTTAGATGTCTTGAATATGAGAGCGCTGTTGGGTGTTTGGGTGCAATTTTTCAATACAGTTTAAAAGTCAGGAGAAACAAATTATATAGACAGTGATTGTAGTAATAAGAACTTAGGCACTCACTTGGAAAGAAGTGTTAAATAATAATTTGCTTTTTCTCTTCCCCTCCTTCCCTCATGGATTATGTAGAAACACAGGCTAATCAGTACTAGTGGCTCATTTTGATAGTCCATTCAGACTTTAGGGTCACTTGCCCTTGAGACCACATTAAAATTTTGTGAAGAAGTTGAGTATAGTTTGGAAAAATCACACAAGTGATTTTATTATAAGCTCCCTCATCCTGCCCCTGACACCTACTTGTTGAGTGAGAAGAAATGAGCAAAGACTGGTTTTCTGGAGCACTGTGGCTCCACAACCTAGGAAGCTACCTGGATGTAATCGGAAGCTGATCCCCTGTGTGGAGGGCAGGGAGAAACAAAGAGATGGACTGCTCCAGATGGCAGGTGGTAGGTTTAACAACCAAGGGAACTTATTTAGGAGGCTTGTCCTGGGCAGCCACAGTCCTGTCTGCCAAATCTTAAAAGTTCGTATAGAGTCTTTCACTGCTTTCAGTCACGTGTTCCATCCAGATAGTCTCAACACCACATCACTATCTCAAAGCTGTGTCTGTGGGAGCAACTTCTGGAAGCCAGGAATGTAAACCTACTAAACATAGGGGAGGGAGTGAGGAGCCTCTAATTGCCTGGGCCCAGCTTACAGGTCAACCACCAGGTCATGTCCTTTCAGTGACCTCGCCTAATAGATACCCGAGAGTGAAAGAGTGTTAGTCACTCAGCCGTGTCCGACTCTTTGCAACCCCATGGACTATAGCCCACCAGGCTCCTCTGTCCATGGAATTCTCAAGGCAAGAATACTGGAGTGGGTTGCCATTCCCTCCTCCAGGGGATCTTCCCAACGCAGGGATCGAACCTGGGTCTCATGCATTGCAGGCAGATTCTTTACTGTCTAAGCCAGCACGGAACCCCAACAGACACCAGACATTTAAAAATTAGGAAGAGAAAGTGAGCCTGTAAAAGAGCGCCAAAGCACAGAAGGAAAATCAAAGTATACTGGTAGTTGATGGAAGAAAAAAAAATTTAAGGAGCACATAGCAGTATTAATCACAAACAAGTGATTAAATGAGGATTGTTTAGCATTGACAAATGTGAGGTCATTGTGGATCTATACAAGAATATTTCACTGGCATAGTGGGAATAGAAGCTATTCAGAAGTGAATTGAGAAGTAAATGAGGATTAAGAAAAAGCTGAAAAATCAAAGAAAGGAAGACAATACAATCCAAACTAAATGCTACTCTCCTCAATTTTCAGATATATTACCACAGTTTGTATCATTTGATTAAGAGATGCTTGAAAAATTCTTGATGAATGGTTGAGAACGTGGATGAGTAAATACGCTCTTGAATAACATCAAGTTCCATTAGGTATTATCTGCTCTGAATCCTAGGAGTCATTGAAAATATGATCATATTGTGTTTGAACAAGTGACTGATTTTAGCTGTAATGGAGCATAAAGAGCCCCTTTCTATTCAAGTGAAATAACTTGCTATAGATTCCTGTTGACTGAGGATGTTTAAAGTGCTGTGGGGATAATATACAAACATTTAAACTGTAAAACACTATACAAATTTTATTACTTGTACTGTAGTATTTTTACTGCACTAAAAAAATAAGACATGCAAAAATGAGATTTCTCCCCCTTTAGGTATGTTTTCCGATACTAATTTATCTTTTGACCTTACGGTTTTTGATAGTCTTCAACCTGGAAGAGGAGCTTCTCTTCATTTATGTAAGAAGTCCATCTATAGCCAACAGCAACTGCGTGCATAACCACCCAGTCGTGTCTCACTTGTTGCTATCCAACTCGCTTTAGTCTGCCAGACTTCTCAGTCCATGGGATTTCCCAGGCAAGAATACAGGAGTGGGTTGCTGTTTCCTTCTCCAGGGGATCTTCCTGACCTAGGGATTGAACCTGTGTCTCCTGTGTCTCCCACAGTTGAGAGAGGCCATTTGAAGAGATGGTATGAAGGTGGGCTCACTTCAGGTGTTCAGAGTTATACCCCTCAAGGTTCAGTTCAGTTCAGTTGCTCAGTTGTGTCCGACTCTTTGCGACCCCATGAATTGCAGCACGCGAGGCCTCCCTGTCCGTCACCAACTCCCGGAGTTCACTCAGACTCATGTCCATCGAGTCAGTGATACCATCCAGCCATCTCATCCTCTGTCGTCCCCTCCTCCTCCTGCTCCCAATCCCTCCCAGTTTCAGAGTCTTTTCCAATGAGTCAACTCTTTGCATGAGGTATCTTTCACTTTCATCAAGAGGCTTTTTAGTTCCTCTTCACTTTCTGCCATAAGGGTGGTGTCATCTGCATATCTGAGGTTATTGATATTTCTCCCGGCAATCTTGATTCCAGCTTGTGCTTCTTCCAGCCCAGCGTTTCTCATGATGTACTCTGCATAGAAGTTAAATAAGCAGGGTGACAATATACAGCCTTGACGTACTCCTTTTCCTATTTGGAACCAGTCTTACCTGGTTTTAATTTCCATGATACATTAATCCTATGAACGTTTTAAAAGAACTCTTCAAGTGTAATAAGGAATGAGAGACATAGACTTGCAGGGTGTTGTCAAGGGTTTTCTTGACAACTATGGGAAATCTGGGATCTGTGGCACTATGGGAAATGAGGAGGCAAAATTTGGGACAGTCTAAGAAAACTATTTTTCCAAAAACTATGGAAGGTTTTGCTCCTAAACTAAAGGAGCCCTGTTGGTCTAGAATGGGTCTGTGTTGCAGTTTTGTTAGACACTTCCTAAGGCTGATGTCAAATTGGAATAAGTGGCCTCTAAACTCTCTAACAGCCTGTGAAATAAGGTGAAATGATTTTCAAGAGAAAGTAGATGAAACCTTGTAGGCCTCTCATACATTCTATCACAAACATTTGTGTAAGGCATTCAGTGTTTTTCAGTAAGATTATTATTTGGGAGGACAATTCTTCACTGAACTCCTCCCCCATAAATCACACAAACACATGATGACAATTAGAAATGCCTTAACATGACTGGTACTGGAGCTGTAAACATGAGTGAGATGGAACTTAGATCTCTTGTTCTGTTTCACGGATTTGAAATCTTTAACATACATGGGTAGTATGACCTCTAGCCCTCTCCAGTAGAACTTTACTTGCCTTTGTGTTTCAGGCTACCAAACTGATAGATCCTATTCCTTGAGGGAAGAAAGAGGTAGTCTTCTTGAGGACTCAGCATTAAAATAGAACAGTAAGAACAGAGTGGACTTCCTAACACTTTTACCAAGGTTGGGGAAGAAGTTTCACAGAGATCCAAGTACTATACATCGAACACCTGTACGGTGGAATTTTGCTTTGTGTACAGATCAGCCTCCATTCCAGGAATGTCGCAGAAATAAACCCCAACTGGTTTTTCTCTTAGATTTTAAATTGGTTTAGAAATGTCTCTATTCTATGAATCCTGCCTAGTTCACTCTGTCGAAATCCCTGTCTCCTCCGTTATTTCAGATGGTGTTTGATAGGGGGACATTAACTGTACCTGGCCTTGATCCCAGCACCCCAAGAGTGATCTGAATTCCAAGAGCATTTGGAGCAGATAGTTTTCTACAAATCTTCAAGACAGATGTCAACTGGCTTCCTTGGAAAAATACCAAGTGTAATTTTTACCAAATTAAACCCAGAAAGTTCTGCAAGAATTTTCCAGCCTTGGGATTACAGTGAATCAAACATTTTACAGTTCATACTGGAGGTCATGGGAAAATCCCAAGGAAATATAGAAAACCAGAACTGTAGTCCTTCAAGTTGCCTGTCCCCAAAACTCCTGTATTATTTGTTTACAAAGTGTCATGTCAGTGGGAAAAGAACCATATTAGGAGAAACCTAAATGTATTTGATAAGGCTAAATATACTTCCAAAGGCAACCCTATTTGATAGAGAAGTAGCCAACTTTCAGATTCATCTTAGCACCTTCTTGTCAAACCTGAGAAACATCACTGAAAGTCTAAGTGTTCACTTGCTTTGCTCTAGAACGAGTTTATTGCTCATTATTTCTTATTCCCTTCTGCATCTCTGTCTTGAGATTGTCACGTTTTTCTGCTTTCAGTTCTTTGTCATATGATTCAGCCTTTGTCATATGATGGCAGTATCTTAGAATTTAAAAATTCTAATTTAAGTCTTGAGCCATCATAAGTAAAAATTGAGGCCAAGTTATTCCATTTTAATGATAAAATATATAAAATGGAAAATATATAAAATATAAATATAAAATATATATAAAATATAAATATATTTATATAAAATATAGAAAAATATATTTATATAAAATATATAAAATATAAATATAAAATATATATAAAATATAAATATATTTATATAAAATATATAAAATGGAAAATCCCTCCCAGCATCAGAGTCTTTTCCAATGAGTCAACTCTTCGCATGAGGTGGCCAAAGTACTGGAGTTTCAGCTTTAGCATCATTCCTTTCAAAGAAATCCCAGCGTTGATCTCCTTCAGAATGGACTGGTTGGATCTCCTTGCAGTCCAAGGGACTCTCAAGAGTCTTCTCCAACACCACAGTTCAAAAGCATCAATTCTTCGGCGAAATGAAAACTGACCTTTTCCAGTCCTATAATGAAGCTTAAAAAACACATATTTTGGACAATATCTTTATGTTGCAGTGAACTTTAATTTACATAAGGTATGCTAAAGTGCTTTGCAAACTCCTAAAGTGGTATTCAAATAGAAAATGTTGCAATTTTAGATTGTTCAAAAACAAATAATTAATTGAGCAGTTCATATGGTCTATTGTAATAAAATTGTCACCTTGGTACAAACCAGGAAGAATGAAATGACTTGGCTCAAAGCTATATAACTACAGAAAAGAGAGAACAACTAATATAAAAAATTAATGGCAAAGCCTATTAAAGACCATTTAATAATGAAGCATTCTTACCTGTCCAATACATAATTTGACTTTGGAATATATTGCTTCTTTTATGCTTCTTTTATAATGATAATAAAAATCATTATAATTCAAAATAATGACAGCTCAGAAACTGTCGTTAATAAGAATAAACTGAAGAACTTTATTCCTCCTCCACAGACAGGATTGAATGCAGCAGTATGGATGCAGTAGCAGAAAAAGAAGGAAAACAAGACATAGTCTCAATAACTCCATACCTGGAGTCATGATTGATTGTGTACTTATTCTCAGCTGCCATCACCCAGTCTCACAGCTGGACAAGACCTCTCATTCAAAATAACCCTTCAGTTCTTCATGGCTCCATATCAGGTTGCTGCCATTGCCAGCTGTTTCTTGATCAGAGCACATTGCTTTAAGATTTGCCTCTTTAGGTCCTTAGAGCAACTGCACACACACAGGAATACTTTGAAGCATTTTATGACACTTACCAGTGATATTTGACCCTGTAACAAATTAAAAACAAATCCCATTGACTAATGCCGTCTCTGAAGAGCTGTGGTATCCATCTTGGGCTTCTTTGGTGGCTCAGTGATAAAGAATCCGCCTGCAATGCAGGAGATGTGGGTTCAGTCTCTGGGTCATGGAGATCCCTGGGATAGGAAATGGCAACCCACTCCAGTGTTCTTGCCTGGGAAATCCCATGGACAGAGGAGCCTGGTGGGCTAAAGTACATGGGGACACAAAGAGCAGGATACAACTGAGTAGGAAACAAGTTTCCATTTACCTGTATCTGTGGATAAGACATTTGTTTTTTGGGCCAAAGATTTTCTCCCTCCACTGTGGTTAAAATTTTACATGCAGGATGAAAAGACAAAGAAAAGTAGAGTGATTTACTGAACTTGTTTCATTTAGAAAGTGGTCTCATTAAAGTAACTTGTAGATAATTCTGACATACCTTAACATAAGTGCTGGTTTGGAAAAATATACATCTTCATGTAACCTCTGTGCATTTTTCTAAACACTTGTCTGTGACTTTTTCGTGAGTTAACAAATAGCTTAGAAGACACATGAAATGTTTTGTAACCTGAAAGTTTTGCAAAGTCTCTTCACTTTTTCTTTGGGACCAACGGCCAAGTGTGTTTGAAGAAATGCTTTCCTACCTTTTTAGCCCCATCATCACCACTCACTTACCCCAAGTTAGTATCAGCCTCACTGGATTTAATCTGGTCCCAGCCAGCTTGACAGGATGCCCTCTCATTCATCACTGCCTTTAAATCACCCTCCTTGCAAAAAAATAATATATATATATTAAATTATATATAATGAATTAATAATATATATTAATAATATATTTATTTATATATATTATATACATAATATATATGTATATATAATATATTATTAATATATATTAAATATATTAAATTATATTTATTATATATAATTTAATATATATATTATATATATTGTGTGCATGCCAAGTCGCTTCAGTTGTGTCCAACTCTGTTACCCTATAGACTGTAGCCCTCTGTCCATGGGATTCTCCAGACAAGAATACTGGGGTGGGCTGCCATGCCCTCCTCCAGGGGATCTTCCTGAACAAGGGATCAAACCTGTGTCTCATGTCTCCAGCATTGACAGGTGGGTTCTTTACAGTAAGTGCCACCTTGGAGTGAGTGAGTGAGTGAGAGTGTGTGTGTGTGTGTGTATATATATGTGTGTGTGTGTGTGTGTGTGTGTGTGTGTGTGTGTGTGTGTGTGTGTGTGTGTGTGTGTGTGTGTGTGTGTGTTCCCTGGGGCCCAACTATGCTATTGAGAGAGAATGGTAATAAGGCATTCTCTGCTCAGATGTCCAACAACTCTAGTCAAAATACCTTGAAATTGCTTACCCTAATTTTAGNTATATATATATGTGTGTGTGTGTGTGTGTGTGTGTGTGTGTGTATTCCCTGGGGCCCAACTATGCTATTGAGAGAGAATGGTAATAAGGCATTCTCTGCTCAGATGTCCAACAACTCTAGTCAAAATACCTTGAAATTGCTTACCCTAATTTTAGTTCATCTCTTCAAGCTCTGTCTGCTATAACTCAAAAAAATCTATGCCCCAAAAAACCCACATCTTCATTGTACTTTATTTTAGCATTAATATTGCTGCCTGTTCCACAGAGATAAGCCCAATGGTGCTTAATGAGGCTGTCTATATAGGAATTTAAAAGAGACTTTAAATGATACACTATTACAATTAGTAAAGCTTTTTAACCACTGATTTTTAATAGTATCTGGTGAAAAATAATCTTATTAATAGCAAAATCTGAGAGAACTGAGAGAAGTATACTTAATATTTCTTTACAAAATTATTTATTTCTTTAGGAAGTCATTTATTTAGGAACAGAACACTATGTTAGGTATTATAGATTACAAAGTACATAATGGGCTCAGATTCTGAAGTCAGGAAGATTCTAATCCACTTTGAAAAGGAGAATCTACAGTCCCAATAGACAGCAAGAAATAATTGAATACTGTTTTGTTTTCCTTATTTTTTAAATGAAATACAGAACTACATTGTCGAATAATCATAATGTTCTACCACAACCATGGGTTTCCCTAGTAGCTCAGACAGTAAAGCATCTGCCTGCAATGCAGGAGACCTGGGTTCAACCCCTGGATCAGGAAGGTCCCCTGGAGAAGGAAATGGCAACTCACTCCAGTATTCTTGCCTGGAGAATCCTCATGCACAGAAGAGCCTGGTGGACTACAGTCCATGGGGTCGCAAAGAGTCAGACACAACTGAGCAACCAACACACACACACACACACACACACACACACCACCACCACCACCACCACCACCATGGAAGGGACGTCCTCGTATGTCACACGAAGGCAGAGAGTATCATTGGGCACCTATGATGGGCTATGTGCCTCAGCACCCAGAAGGAACTTGAGATGGCTTCAGGCTTTTTATTCTTTTGTTTGGGGGCTCATAAGTAGAATCTTTGCACTGGTCACTCAAGAAGGATTTCTTATGTCTCCTTGCTATTCTCTGGAGTTCTGCATTCAGTTGGGTATATCTTACCCTTTCTCCTTTGCCTTTTGCTTCTCTTCTTTTCTCAGCTTATTTGTAAGCCCTCCTCAGGCAGCCAGTGTGCCTTCTTGCATTTCTTTTTCGTAAGGATGGTTTTGGTCACTACCTCCTGTACAATGTTATGAACCTCCATCAATAGCTCTTCAGGTACTCTGTATACCAGATCTAGTCCCTTGAATCTATTCATCACCTCCACTGTACATTCATAAGGGATTTGATTTGGATCATAACTGAATGGCCTAGTGGTTTTCCCTACTCTCTTCAACTTGAGCCTGAATTTTGCAATACGAAGCTGATGATCTGAGCCACAGTCAGCTCTAGGTCTTGATTTTGCTGTCTGTATAGAGCTTCTGCATCTTTGGCTGCAAAGAACATAATCAACCTGATTATAGTACTGACCATATGGTGATATCAATGTGTAGAGTCGTCTCTTATGTTATTGGAAGAGGGTATTTGCTATGATCAGTGCGTTTTCTTGGCAAACTCTGTTAACCTTTGCCCTGCTTTATTTTGTATTCCAGGGCCATACTTGCCAGTTACGCCAGGTATTTCTTGACTTCCTACTAAGTGAATGATGCAAAGACATAGAGAAAAATGATAGAATTAGAAAAACTAGAGATCTCTTTAAGAAAATTGAAGTTATTAAGGGAATATTTCATGCAAAGGTAGGCACAATAAAGAACAAAAATGGCAAGGATCTAACAGAAATAAATGAGATTAAGAAAAGGTGGCAAGAACACACTGTTCAGTTCAGTTCAGTCGCTCAGTCGTGTACGACTCTTTGCGACCTCATGAATCACAGCACGCCAGGCCTCCCTGTCCATCACCAACTCCCGGAGTTCATTCAGACTCACGTCTATCGAGTCAGTGATGCTATCCAGCCATCTCATCCTCGGTCGTCCCCTTCTCCTCCTGCCCCCAATCCCTCCGAGCGTCAGAGTCCTTTCCAATGAGTCAACTCTTCTCATGAGGTGGCCAAAGAACTGGAGTTTCAGCTTCAGCATCATTCCTTCCAAAGAAATCCCAGGGCTGATCTCCTTCAGAATGGACTGGTTGGATCTCCTTGCAGCCCAAGGGACTCTCAAGAGTCTTCTCCAACACCACAGTTCAAAAGCATCAATTCTTTGGTGCTCAGCCTTCTTCACAGTCCAACTCTCACATCCATACATGACCACCAGAAAAACCATAGCCTTGACTAGACAGACCTCAGTCAGCAAAGTAATGTCTCTGCTTTTGAATATGCTATCCAGGTTGGTCATAACTTTTCTTCCAAAGAGTAAGCGTCTTTTAATTTCATGGCTGCAGTCACCATCTGCAGTGATTTTGGAGCCCAAAAAAATAAGGTCTGACACTGTTTCCACTGTTTCCCCATCTATTTCCCATAAAGTGATGGGACCGGATGCCATGATCTTAGTTTTCTGGATGCTGAGCTTTAAGCCAACTTTTTCACTCTCCTCTTTCACTTTCATCAAGAGGCTTTTTAGTTCCTCTTCACTTTCTGCCATAAGGGTGGTGTCATCTGCATATCTGAGTTTATTGATATTTCTCCCAGCAATCTTGATTCCAGCTTGTGTTTCTTCCAGCCCAGCGTTTCTCATGATGTACTCTGCATAGAAGTTAAATAAGCAGGGTGACAATATACAGCCTTGATGTATTCCTTTTCCTAGTTGGAACCAGTCTTTTGTTCCATGTCCAGTTCTAACTGTTGCTTCCTGACCTGCATACAGATTTCTCTTGAATGTCTACTGCATAACAAATAATTTTACATTTGTGAATCTACCTGGCCATGCTAGGGTAACAAGCAACCCCAATGTTTATCAGCAGCATTATTTACAATAGTCAAGAATTGAAATCAGCCTAAGTGTCCATCAATGGATGAATGGATAAAGAAGATGTGGTGTATATTTACAAGGGAATATTATTCACCCATAAAAGAGAATGAAATGTAGCCATGCAACAACATGCCCCTTTCTCTCTTTGTCCTGGGACCCCTGTAATGCAAATGTTTATACTCTCAATTTGTCCCAGAGCTTTCTTAAACTATCATTGTTGTCCTGATTTCCACTATTTTGTCTTTCAGGTTGTGTATGTGTTCTTTTGCATCACCTAATCTGTACTTTATTCCCTCTAGTATATTATTTCAGTTATTGTATTCTTTAGCTCTTTTTTATATCTGGTTTTTTTTTTTTTTTGCCTTTTTAAAAATTTTTTTTATTTTTTTACTTTACAATACTGTATTGGTTTTGCCATACATTGACATGAATCCACCATGGGTGTACATGAGTTCCCAACCCTGAACCCCCCTCCCACCTCCCTCCCCATATCACCTCTCTGGGTCATCNTTTTACTTTACAATACTGTATTGGTTTTGCCATACATTGACATGAATCCACCATGGGTGTACATGAGTTCCCAACCCTGAACCCCCCTCCCACCTCCCTCCCCATATCACCTCTCTGGGTCATCCTAGTGCACCAGCCCCAAACATCCTGTATCCTGTACCGAACCTAGACTAGCGATTTGTTTCTTACATGATAGTATACATGTTTCAATGCCATTCTCCCAAATCATCCCACCCTCGCCCTCTCCCACAGAGTCCAAAAGTCTGTTCTATACATCTGTGTCTCTTTTGCTGTCTCGCATACAGGGTTATCATTACCATCTTTCTAAATTCCATATATATGTGTTAGTATACTGTATTGGTGTTTTTCTTTCTGGTTTACTTCACTCTGTATAATTGGCTCCAGTTTCATCCACCTCATTAGAACTGATTCAAATGTATTCTTTTTAATGGCTGAGTAATACTCCATTGTGTATATGTACCACCGCTTTCTTATCCATTCGTCTGCTGATGGACATCTAGGTTGTTTCCATGTCCTGGCTATTATAAACAGTGCTGTGATGAACATTGGGGCACACGTGTCTCGTTTGATTCTGTGTCTCTTTCAATACACGTGTCTTTATTTCAATTTATATCTGTTTTATATTGATTGGTTCTTTTTATATTTTTTAACTTTGTTGAAATTCTTATTGTGTTTCTCCATTCTTCTTCTAAGTTTGGTGTGTGACTTTATGACTGTTGCTGTGGACTATTTGGGCTTCTCCGGTGGCTCAGACGTTAAAGGATCCGCCTGCCAATGCAGGAGACACAGGAGACGTGGGTTCTATCCCTGAGTTGGGAAGATCCCCTGGAGAAGGAAGTGGCAACCCCCTCCAGTGTTCTTGCCTGGAGAATTCCATGGATTGAGGAGTCTGGCAGGTTACAATCCCTGGGGTCGCAAGGAGTCAGACATGACCGAGCAACTAACAGTTTCACTTTGTACTTTTTATCAGGCAATTAGGTTAGTGCAAAAGTAATTGCAGTTTTACATTGTTGAACTTTGCCCTTTGATACTGAAATACATTCTTAAGTGTGGTTATGTTATACATCATTTTAAATGCTCATTTCTCACTTTGTTTTTTTGCTAGTGACATTACTTGCTGTTTACTTTATTTTAGACTATAGAAATGATATTAGACAAAAAACAAATTTGAGTGATTTTTTTATTCAAGTTCAAAATGGGTTGTAAAACAGCAGAGATAACATGCAACATCAGTAACGCATTTGATGCAGGAACTGCTAATGAACATACGGTGCAGTGGTGATTTAAGAAGTTTTGCAAAGGAGACAATAGCCTTAAGATGAGAAGTGCAGTGGCTGGCCATCAGAAAGTGACAGTGATGAATTAAGAGCAATCATTGAAGCTGATACTCTTACAGCTACATGAGAAGTTGCTGAAGAACTAACTCAGTGTTGACCATTCTGTACTAATTCATCATTTGACGCAAATTAGAAAGTTGAAAAAGCTCGGTAAGTAGTTGCCTCACGAGCTGATGGAAAATCAAAAAATTTGTTGTTTTGAAGTGTTGTCTTTTCTTATTCTACACAACAACGAACCATTTTTTGATCAAATTGTGATATGCATTGAAAAGTGGATTTTATATGACAACCTGCGATGTCCAGCTCTGATTGGACTGAGAAGAAGTTCCAAAGCACTTCCTAAAACCAAGCTTACGGAGGGTGGCTTCCTGCAGCTCTCCCACCCTCTCTCTCCTTTTGCTACCACACCGCCGCCATCATGGGTCACATGCACACTCCAGGGAAGGGCCTGTCCCAGTCAGCTCTGCCCTACCGCCGCAGCGTCCCCACCTGGCTGAAGCTCACTTCTGACGATGTGAAGGAGCAGATCTACAAACTGGCCAAGAAGGGCCTGACTCCCTCACAGATCAGTGTGATCCTGAGAGATTCTCATGGTGTTGCACAAGTACGTTTTGTGACAGGCAACAAAATCTTGAGAATTCTTAAGTCCAAAGGACTTGCTCCTGATCTCCCTGAGGATCTCTATCATTTAATTAAGAAAGCTGTTGCTGTTCGAAAGCATCTTGAGAGGAACAGAAAGGATAAAGATGCTAAATTCCGTCTGATTCTGATTGAGAGCTGTATTCACCGGTTGGCTCGATACTACAAGACCAAACGAGTCCTCCTCCCCAATTGGAAATACGAGTCATCCACAGCCTCTGCCCTGGTTGCATAAATTTGTGTATTGTAGTAAAGCAATAAAATCATTGTTTAACAGAAAAAAAAATAAATAAATAAAACCAAGCTTACACCAAAAAAAAGATCTGATGTTCAGTTTGGTGGTCTGCTGACAGTCTGATTCACAGCTTTCTGAATCCTGCACAGCCTGTTACATCTGAGAATATGCCCAGCAAATCAATGAGATGCACTGAGAAATGCAGAGCCTGCAGCTAGTGTTGGTCAACAGAATGGGCCCAATTCTTCACAACAACACCTGCGCATCACACAACCAAAGCTTCAAAAGTTGAACAAGTTGGGCTACAAAGTTGTGCCTCATCCACCATATTCACCTAACCTCTTGTCAAGCAACTACCACTTCTTCAAGCATCTCAACAACTTTTTGCAGGGAAAATGTTTCCACAACCAACAGGAGGCAGAAAATGCTTTCCAAGAGTTCATCAAATCCTGAAGCATGGATTTTTAGGCTACAGGAGTAAACAAATTTATTTATCATCAGCAACAATGTGTTGATTGTAATGGTTCCTATTCTGATTAGTAAAGATGTGTTTGAGGCTAGTTAAAATGATTTAAAATTCATGGTCCGAAACCACAATTACTTGTGTATCAACCTAATACTTATCTCCATTTCATTAGGGTTTTTTTTCATTAGGAAAAAACCCTGGGTTTTATCTTGTTTTTTCATTTGGAACAAATTCCTCATTTTAGTTTGGTTTTCTGTGTTTGTTTCTATGGGTTAGACAAAGCAGTTACTTCTCCCAATCTTGAAGGTATGATCTTGAGTAGGACCGTCAGTTCAGTTCAGTCACTCAGTCATGTCCGACTCTTTGCGACCCCATGGACTGCAGCACGCCAGGCCTCCCTGTCCTTCACCAACTCCCGGAGCTTGCTCACACCCATGTCCATCAAGTCAGTGATGCCATCCAATCATCCCTTCTCCTGCCACCTTCAATCTTTCCCAGCATCAGGGTCTTTTCCAATGAGTCAGTTCTTCGCATCAGGTGGCCAAAGTATTGGAGCTTCAACTTCAGCATCAGTCCTTCCAATGAATATTCAGGACTGATTTCCTTTAGGATTGACTGGTTTGATCTCTTTGCAGTCCAAGGAACTCTCAAGAAGTCTTCTCCAACACCACAGTTCAAAAGCGTCAATTCTTTGGCACTCAGCTTTCTTTATGGTCCAACTCTCACATCCATACATGGCTACTGGAAAAACCATAGCTTTGAATAGATGGACCTTTGTCAGCAAAGTAATGTCTCTGCTTTTTTTTTTTTTTTATTCTTTTTTTTTTTTTTTCATTTATTTCTTTTGTCTCTGCTTTTTAATACGCTGTCTAGGTTGGTCATAACTTTCCTTCATCTCCTGTGTATTAATAGACTGCATGTACTGGACAACTTGGGCAGGCTGGCTAGAGCAACAGGCACTTTTCAAGCTTTTGCCTCTGCACTGAGACTCAAGTGAGTGAGTGAGTGTACAAGCCTCTTAAGAGTCTCAGTTTAGTATAGTGCTCTGGCTCTGCAGAAGCCCTGCCGGTTTTCAGAGTCAGTTAAGGGAGCCTTGTCCCGCAGTGCTCGCACCAAAGGTGGAGGTGCCCAACAGGAGGCTCCAACCCCTTGCTCCTAGGGCCTTTGAATTTGTGATATCCCTTCCCACTTGTGGATCCCTGCACTGGTGGTATGTATACTGACTGCATTACATCTCTGCCACTTCTCTCCATCTTGATGTAGTTTTCAAAATGTTCCTTAATTTTGGAAGAGCTGTTTATACTAGTCTTCAGATGTTTCTCAGAATGAGTTGTTCTATATGTAGTTGTAGTGTTGGTTGGTCTGTGGGGTGACATGAGCTCAGGATCTTCCCACTCTGCCCTCTTGATCCCACCTATCAGATGTTTTTATATTTCACTGGGGTTTTCAATGACTCAACCTTTAAAAAAATCGATTCTTATAGTTATCTCTCATTTGTTAATTTCTGATTTTATATTTAATAAGTTAATCCCCTTTCATTTTTATCTTAATTTAGGAGTCTTTTTCTATCATTTAGGCTTGAATGTTTAATGTATTTTTTCTTTCTTTCAAAAAGAAAGTTGTCTGATGCTATGAATTTCATCTAAGCATAAAATATCTGTGTATCTTAAGTTTTAAACATAGTAGCCTCATTGTTATTTTTTTCTTCTAAATAGCCTGTATTTATAGCTGGGCTTCCCTGGTGGCTCAGAGGTTAAAGCGTCTGCCTCTGATGCGGGAGACCTGGGTTCGATCCCTGGGTCGGGAAGATCCCCTGGAGAAGGAAATGGCAATCCACTCCAGTATTCTTGCCTGGAGAATCCCATGGGCGGAGAAGCCTAGGAGGTTACAGTCCACGGGGTCGCAAAGAGTCGGACACGACTGAGCGACTTCACCTCACCTTATTTGATCTAGGAATTTTTCTTTAAAGTGTTTTCTTAAAATTTCTAAGAGATTTCTTTTATCATCTGGTCTTTTGTTGTTTATTTCTACTTGGATTGCATTTTGATCTGACTGGGTATAGGTGGCGCCAGTGGTAAAGAACCCACCTGCCAGTGCAGGAGAGTTAAAAACCGTGGATCCAGTCCCTGGGTCAAGAATACCCCCTGGAGAAGGGCATGGCCACCCACTCTGGTATTCTTGAATGGAGAATCCCAGAGACAGAGGAGCCTGGCGGGTTACAGTTCATAGGGTGTCAAAGAGTTGGACATGACTGAGGCGACTTAGCATGCAGGCACATACCTACTTTAAATATTTTAATGTTATAAACATCATGAGTGCCTTATTTCCCCTGTGAATATAAATATAAAGTACTGTTTTTTAATCACAATGATTTTTTGTTTTGATTTCTAATTTGTCTGAGACTAACATTGCTGCTGCTGCTGCTGCTGCTAAGTCGTTTCAGTCGTGTCCAACTCTGTGCGACCCCATAGACTGCAGCCCTCCAGGCTCCCCCGTCCCTGGGATTCTTCAGGCAAGAACACTGGAGTGGGTTGCCATTTCCTTCTAATTCTCCTTTATTTTTGTCTCTGCTAATATATCTCATCTCTTTATTTTAAGATTTTATATCTTTTTAGTTGAGGGATGACTCCAGCAAATATAAATTAGTTGAATTTTTCCCCCTTAATCTGATACTGTTTGCCTTTTAATTGAAAAAGTTAACTCATTCATGTTTTGAGTGTTAACCGATATTTAATTATATTCCTATCATTTTGTTTTGTGTGTGCTAATAAATGTATTCTTATTTACTTCGTTTTCTTTGTTGTATTTTGCATCATCACATGTTTAGTTTCCTTTTCTGTTGACATTTTAGAATTTATTCATGTTATTGTTAATGTATTATATTTTAAAATTGTGCCTTGATTTTGGTGCCAATATCAAGAATAGAGTAGGATCTGTGGGATCCTCCTCCTATCCCCAAATGAGACAATTATGAAAGCACATGTTGCCCTTCGTCTTCCACAGTTTGTTCAAGCAATATGCAGTGTTGGTTACAAATATTCTAATTTTTACATTATGACGATTCACTTTCAAGAACTTACTCTTAACATTTACATTAAGCTTCACAAGCTTGTTAACAGTAACAACTATTTAGAATAAAAAGGTTCAGGATTGGGGACTCATGTACACCCGTGGCGGATTCATGTCAGTGTACGGCAAAACCAATACAGCATTGTTAAGTAAAATAAAAATAAATAAAATTAAAAAAAAAGTTTTACTGGGTTCATTTCTCACAATTTTTTTTTCATGATTACTCCTTTCTAGAAGTGTTTCAATTAGTTCTCTTTTTGTGAAATGTGAAGTTGGCATAGTATTCTGTACCCCTGTGTATGTAATCATGCATTTTTTTTTTTTTTTTTAATATATCTCTATGGTGTTTCAACAACATTCAAATGTGGATGCCTTTAGCCTGGCCATGCTCCCCAGTTCACCACAGTCTCAATTGCTCTCTCCTGTATGCTGTACTACCTGCCTGCACAACAATTTGTGTTTATAAATACTCTTTTGCTGCTGCTGCTGCTAAGTCGCTTCAGTCGTGTCTGACTCTGTGCGACCCCATAGACGGCAGCCCACCAGGCTTTGCTGTCCCTGGGATTCTCCAGGCAAGAACACTGGAGTGGGTTGCCATTTCCTTCTCCAATGCAGGAAAGTGAAAAGTGAAAGTGAAGTCGCTCAGTCCTGTCCGACTCTTAGCGACCCCATGGACTGCAGCCCACCAGGCTCCTCCATCCATGGGCTTTTCCAGGCCTTCCTAAACTACATATTATTTCAAAGGTCTATGTGTTTAAAGTATGATCCCAGGTTCTTACATGGAGTGACACTCTGCCTTTTTTTTTTATTCCTGGACTTAGGCTTTGGAAGATCGAGTGTGGGACCTCCTGCAAGAAGCAGACAGGACTGCTGAAGAGAACAAGGATCAGAGTCAGGTCTACGATGCCATGGCCGAGACGCTGGGCGAAGCATGGGCAGCCCTGGTCTCCATGCTTGAGAGAAGGAGGGAACTTCTCAGATTGACCTCTGAATTTTTTGAAAATGCCTTGGAGGTTTGTTAAAGAAACTTTCCCTTCTCCACTTTGAGTAAATGGATGACACTCCTGAAAATCCTTTCTTTCTGAATAGACATTGCGATCAGATTTTTTTTAAAACAGCAGAATAACCAAGTTATATACATTTAAATTTGATTGTCAAAATAAAATTTTTAATACTTTAAATGTATGCCTTCATTTAAAGGTATACCTTCATTTAAAAGATAAGTGCAATTAATTAAAATTGGCAAATATTAAGTAAAATTGGGAATTTTTGCCCATAAGCCATTTTGATATATTTCTCTTTTTAGATAATAATAATGCAATTACTAAATCAAACAATTACCTCTGATTACAGGATTACTAGGAAATGCTGGTCTAACATGTTCTTGTTAACTAACAGTTGGAGGACGCAGTTTCTTCTGCTTCTTATGATAAGGCAACTGCAGAATAGTCCATACAATGTTTGACTTGTCAGCATAGCATATGATAGAGTACCCTCTAAGGCATGTAGTTGAATTTCCATAGTTTGAGCTTGTTAAAATATATGGAAGGAAAAAGTCCTGGACCTAAGAAGGTCATGATTTTTCTTGAATTCTGCAATTTTTTTGAAGAACCCAATTTCAAAATGTGAGACTCAAAGAACAGTTTCAAAGGAGGTGTTATATTTAGTGTAAGGTAGTTATTGGAAATGTCACTTTTAACTTCTCTGTCAAGTGGCAGTACATTCATTTTGATGTGAGAGCACTGCTTCATTATGATAAAGCACTAGCTTTGAAAAATATGATATTTCCAAACTGAAAATTCAGGACTTAAATTCAAAATAATGAAAGAAAGAAGATTGGTATTAGAACACTAAAATTGAGGTAGACAATCTCATGAACTCGTTTAAAAGTTGAAAGGAGGAGCAAAAACCTTATTGTAACTTTCAAGGTTTGTTTTTCACAGTTTGGACAATGAAGTCCACCTCACATATTATTTTGGGAAAAAGTCCCACAGATAATTTTCTTTCCTGAAAAAAAATAAACCAGGTGAAATACACCTACAAGGGTCAAATTATAGATACATCTGATTCATTTTGTCTTAGTAGGTGAGGTATAAGTATTAACTGCCCTTGAAATTCAGGTTGCCTGAGCATAGGAAGTTATCTTTTTTCAAACATGAAGTCCAATATTTGTTTCTCACTGTGTAGGAGCATTAATACTAGCTGATTTTCTATATGATGAGAAATGACTTCCAGATAGTACATGAGATAAAAGGAATTATGCTTCCTAAGTTATCCCATAATTCAGCCCAGTACTCTGATTCCTAGTGAAAAGATGAAGTTTCTTATATTATCCTTCTTCCAATTTTGTGAACCACTTCATACTTAGCTGTGGAAAACTCCTACATGATTTTCCCTGCCCCTTGTGTAAGCAAAACCAAGAAGAGGGTCTTTGAAAGGTGTCCCCCGGTTGCCACTTCCATCCTATACTGACTGTAAAAAGGAGAAAAGTAGGGAAAAGAAAATATCCCTGAGACAAAGGTTAATATTAGAACATTGGGGAAGCTTTTTCTGAGTAAACCATTGTTTGTTTATTGGGTTGTCTTTTTAAAAAAGATGCCAAACAACAAGTTGAAATATAGATATAAGTTACACAGTGACTCCAAAATTTCTGGTAATGATCTACAGGGAAAACCAAATCACTTCCCAGGGTTTTGTTTTTCCTTTGAAATTTCTCTTCAAAGAATATCCTTATAATCAACTGTTAGAATGATTTAGAGATGTAAACGATGTATAGAGAGGATCCCCTTAGTGAACTATGTGCATGCAGAATTTCTTTAGAAATACAAAATGACTTGTTGATGCATGGTTGATGGTTAGCACAAGATGACTTCAGTTTCACAAGCTTAGCCATCATGTAGGTTATTCTCTCCTGAAACATTGTTCTTCAGTTTAGGAACAGTGTCCCCAATTGACACTGGCTGATATCTATCTGCTGGTTCTAACAGGATGATGGCAGCCTTCTCTGTAT
Source organism: Cephalophus harveyi (assembly GCA_006410635.1). Classification (NCBI taxonomy): domain Eukaryota; kingdom Metazoa; phylum Chordata; class Mammalia; order Artiodactyla; family Bovidae; genus Cephalophus; species Cephalophus harveyi. The sequence continues at coordinate 554,824 of SJYT01030522.1, forward strand.
TTCAGAAGCGGGTGTGCTTAGCAATTGCTCTCTCATCTTTCCATGCCATTTATATCTGGATTTTATATTGCTGTAATAATCAAACACGGTAGGTCTTTAAATTGTCACATAAAAATATTAGAATTCACTAAATCCAAAGACGAGAGTTTGGATAAAACTTGAAAAAGATGACAGGCACTGTGATAGGCTTTTGTGTCTTTCTCACTGATACTTCTCTTTTATGAGTTTATTCTATACATCATCCAAAGGTGAACTGTTGATTTGAATGCTCTCATAAATGGTAATAGTTTCCTTTGAACTTTCATGCTGAGATAAAAGAGTTATTTGTCTACTACTGTGGATATACTGTGGGCTTCCCAGGTGATACAGTGGTACAAGAATCCATGTGCCAATGCAGGAGGTACAAGAGACGTGGGTTCCAATCCTGGGTCAGGAAGATCCCCTGGAGGAGGAAATGGCAATCCACTCCTGTACTCTTGCCTGGGAAATCCCATGGACAGAGCAACGTCATGGGCTATAGTCCATGGGGTCCCAAAGAATCATACACGACAGAGCTACTGAGCGTGCACACACACACACACACACACACACACATACACTGTACTAGCATTACCAATGGTACCCCCACCCCACTCCAGTACTCTTGCCTGGAAAATCCCATGGATGGAGGAGCCTGGTAGGCTGCAGTCCATGGGGTCGCTAAGAGTCAGACACGACTGAGCGACTTCCCTTTCACTTTTCACTTTCATGCATTGGGGAAGGAAATGGCAACCCACCCCAGTGTTCTTGCCTGGAGAATCCCAGGGACGGGGGAGCCTGGTGGGCTGCCGTCTATGGGGTCGCACAGAGTCGGACACGACTGAAGCGACTTAGCAGCCGCAGCAGCAGCATTACCAAGAATGTTTTGCTCTTTTCTAAAATTTGCTTCTAAGATTATTACCCTGAGAATCTTGACATCACTTTGAGCATCTCCCTTTCATACGTCCTCTATGGAGAAATACAAAAAGAGAGGCTGATCACGTTCCTTACCATTTAGGGTGTCAAATAGCCATTTCCTTTTTTTTTTCTTGAAGTAGAGGAGACATTTTCCATTTTTCTTTTTTACTGCATCTAATTTCATTTTTATTTGTATAAAAGTACATAAAGTCATTGATAAAAATGCAAACAAAATTACAAATTATAGATCTAAAAGCTTACCATTCCTCATCTGTCTCTAATCATATTCCTTCTCATAAATATAACCTTTTGGTATGTATCTATTTGGACCACATATATTTCAATACAAATATATGTATTTTGCTTTGTATAAGAAATAGGATTAGACATCACTTCTCAGCCCTAAAATCAAGTGTAGAGATGGGATTAGACTATGTTCTGAGACTTACATTTTTTAATTCTACATCTAATTATTGAGGAAAAAATCAACTATGTATTTCAACCTCTTTAAGTGAATTTTTAAGTTAAATTTACTAATAACTATGTAGGTTACTGGCTACACAAACTTTTGTAGGTTTCTGTTAACAAACATTCTGGTTGTTCTTTGAGAAACTGCTTTAGAATGTTGCCAGCAGTTGTATTTGTTACATGGGACACAATAATTTTACCTGAAAATTTCAATAGACATTAGGACAGTAACCAAATGGGTTTATTTCAGCATACATATATATTTCCAGATATGAAAGAAATGTAATTCAGAGAGAGGAAAGTTCTTATCTTGGCACTTTGCAAATTGACCACATTGGCACACAGACCTCATACAAACATGTGAGCCAGCACGTGCTCACACAAACACACACATCATCCCAGAAACACATACACAATCGGCTAGGCCAATAATTCATGGAAAACATTTGCACATAACTAAATGTGGCACTTCGGTTTTTGTCTTTTCAAATGTGTTTCCCTTGTATTTCTGTTCTAGTTTGCCATTAAAATAGACCAAGCAGAAGATTTCCTCCAGAACACTCAGGAGTTTGAGAGTGCCGAGTCCTTGAAACCACTCCTTCAACTTCATGAACATCATATCAAAGGCAAGATCTACCTGTCTTCCTCACATAAGCTTTTTTTCCCTTAATATTTGCTTATTCATTTTGGGTGCGCCGAGTCTGAATTGTGGCCTGTGGGATCTTTGATCTTTGTTGCAGCATGCAGGATCTTTAGCTGTGGCATGTGGACTCAGCTGGGACATGTGGGGTAGAGTTCCCTTGCCAGGAATGGAAGCTGGCCTCTGCGTTGGGAGCCCTGAGTCTTGGTCACTGGACCATCAGGGAAGTCCTCTCACATAAGCTTTTCAAAGTTCTCAAGATGTGAATGTGAGAATGCTCATGCATGAGAGCATATTTTAAATTTATCTGCTTATGAATAACTTGTTCGAAGTAAGGGTACATAAGCTTTATTTTTGTTCATCTTCTACAAGAAAGAACTAGTTGTAAATGATGCTAAGAGATGGTAGAAGACGAGCCTCTGGGAAGTTCAGTTATTCAGTCTGCTGGGTCTCAGTTCCTGAGGAGGAGCCAGTGCCACCCTGCTCATCTTTGTATCCTCAGCATCTAGTGAGGTGCCGGCCCTGAGATCATCATGAAATATTTCCTGGTTAAATAAATGGTTGAATTCAGTGACTGTTGCTTCTAAGGGTCAGTAAACGAAGATCACCTTTTTAATAGCAGCTCTTAATAAGGAAAATTTCTTTCACTATTGTGGTTAAAAGAAATAGTGATTTTTTTCCCAGATGAAAGTCTGATAAAACACTATATAAAATTATTTTCAACTCCTCTTGAAACAACTATAAAAACAGCCTAGTTGTTAACCAACAGCTTGTGTGTTAGAACTTTTCCACCAGAATTTGGGCTGGGCCAGTATTGAAGTAAGGAAGGAATTTGTGGAAGAATAGCTGTTTACTGTAATCTTTTTCTGTGAAAGCAGATTAGATAGCAGATAGGAACAATCACTTCTTTTCTTCCTAATGGATTCTTCTAATTATTACTGCAAAATAGATCTGAGTACAAGTAGATGGCTTCCTGAATTCATTTGTCTCATTCAAACCCCATGGAAGGCCTCCCCAGACAAAGCAACGATTTTGCTTTTTTGCATTTCTTTTCCATGGGGATAGTCTTGATCCCTGTCTCCTGTACGATGTCATGAATCTCCGTACATAGTTCATCAGGCACTCTATCTATCAGATCTAGTCTCTTAAATCTATTTCTCACTTCCAATGTATAATCATAAGGGATTTGATTTAGGTCATACCTGAATGGTCTAGTGGTTTTCCCTACTTTCTTCAATTTAAGTCTGAATTTGCCAATAAGGAGTTCATGATCTGAGCCATAGTCAGCTCCTGGTCTTGTTTTTGCTGACTGTATAGAGCATCTCCATCTTTGGCTGCAAAGAATATGATCAATCTGATTTCAGTGTTGCCTATCTTGTGAAGTCCACATGCAGAGTCTTCTCTTGTGTTGTTGGAAGAGGGTGTTTGCTACGACCAGTGCGTTCTCTTGGCAAAACTCCATTAGCCTTTGCCCTGCTTCATTCTGTACTCCAAGGCCAAATTTGCCTGTTACCCCAGGTGTTTCTTGACTTCCTACTTTTGCATTCCAGTCCCCTATAATGAAAAGGACATCTTTTGGGGGTGTTAATTCTAGAAGGTCTTGTAGGTCTTCATAGAACTGTTCAACTTCAGCTTCTTCAGCGTTACTGGTTGGGGCATAGACTTGGATTACCATGATATTGAATGGTTTGCCTTGGAAACGAACAGAGATCATCCTGTCATTTTTGAGATTGCATCCAAGTACTGCATTTCAGATTCTTTTCTTGACCATGATGGCTACTCCGTTTCTTCTAAGGGATTCCTGACCACAGTAGTAGATATAATGGTCGTCTGAGTTAAATTCAACTATGCCAGTCCATTTTAGTTTGCTGATTCCTAGAATGTTGATGTTCACTCTTGCCATCTCCTGTTTGACCACTTCCAATTTGCCTCGATTCATGGACCTAACATTCCAGGTTCCTATGCAATATTGCTCTTTACAGCATCGGACCTTGCTTCTATCACGAGTCACATCCACAGCTGGGTATTGTTTTTGCTTTGGCTCCATCCCTTCATTCTTTCTGGAGTTATTTCTCCACTGATCTCCAGTAGCATATTGGGCACCTACTGACTTGGGGAGTTCCTCGTTCAGTATCCTATTATTTTGCCTTTTCATACTGTTCACAGAGTTCTCAAGGCAAGAATACTGAAGGGGTTTGCCATTCCCTTCTCCAGTGGACCACATTCTGTCAGCCCTCTCCACCATGACCTGCCCATCTTGGGTGGCCCCTTGGGCATGGCTTGGTTTCATTGNTATTGCTCTTTACAGCATCGGACCTTGCTTCTATCACCAGTCACATCCACAGCTGGGTATTGTTTTTGGTTTGGTTCCATCCCTTCATTCTTTTTGGAGTTATTTTTCCACTGATCTCCAGTAGTGTGTTGGGCACCCACTGACCTGCAGAGTTCCTCTTTCAGTATCCTATCATTTTGCCTGCTCATACTGTCCATGGGGTTCTCAAGGCAAGAATACTGAAGTGGTTTGCCATTCCCTTCTCCAGTGGACCACATTGAGTCAGACCTCTCCATCATGACCCGCCCGTCTTGGGTGGCCCTGCAGGCATGGCTTGGTTTCATTGATTTAGACAAGGCTGTGGTCCTAGTTTGATTAGATTGATTAGTTTTCTGTGAGTATGGTTTCAGTGTGTCTGCCCTCTGATGCTCTCTTGCAACACCTACCATCTTGCTTGGGTTTCTCTTACCTTGGGCGTGGGGTATCTCTTCACGGCTGCTCCTGCAAAGTGCAGCCGCTGCTCCTTACCTTGAATGAAGGGTATCTCTTCACCACTGCCCTTCCTGACCTTCAATGTAATGGTGGGTAAGCATCATCATATATTTATCCAGACTCACAGAATTTATAACACAAAGAGTGACCCCTCATGTAACTGTGGATTTCAGATAACAGTATTGTCTCAATATTGGTTCATCAACTGTAAGAAATTCATCACACTAAGGCAATATGTTAATAATAAGGAAAATTGTGTGCATGCCTCTGTGTGTGTGTGTGTGTGTGTGTAATATATAGGAACTCTCTGTTCAATTGTTCTGTAAACTTAAAACTGCTCTCAGGAATGCAACATATTTATTTTAAAGAGTATATACACAAAATAAGAAACATAATTAACTGAGGGCATTCACGTTTAGTAGATTTATGACATTAATACATATTATTGGTTGTGAAAGAGGCTGCTGGCTTCCCCCAACATTCATTTTCTCCCTTCTCTCATCACAGTACTCCCACAGTCTAGCTGGGACTTCCCAGATGGAGCTCGTGGTCAAGAACCTCTCTGCCAGTGAAGGAGACGTAAGAGACACAGGTTCCATCCCTGGGTCGGGAAGATCCTCTGGAGGAGGGCATGGCCACCCACTCCAGTATTCTTGCCTGGAGAAGCCCATGAACAGAGGAGCCTGGTGGGCTATAGTCCAGGAGGTTGCAAAGGGCTGGATAGCACTGACTGACCTACACTGTTCATATTTCAGCTGGGTACAAGGCCGCTCAAAATAAAACCTATTTTCCCAGCTTCTCTTATAGCTAGATGTGGCTGGGAGATAAGGTTTTGGCAAAGAAAGTGGCTGAGGTGTTGTATGCAACTCTTTAAAGGGAAGAGTACCTAATCTTTCCTTTCCTTCTGGCCAGCTGGTGGGAATGCAGACGTGATGGCTGTAGCAGCTGCAGCGGCTTTATACCACGATGTGAACCAGGGAATGGACGCCATGTGTCCTGGAATAAGGAGTGGCTTGAGCCGTGGACCACGTGCACCACCCCCTTCCTTACGTGAGAGAGGAAGAAACCGCCATCTGTGTAGGAAACTCCACCCTGCTGAGAGCCTTGCGGCTGAGCGTGGACGCTCTTGAGAGAGTAAGTGAGGATTTTTCACGTCAAGCTTCCCTTTTTCAGCTGCAGCCATTAAGAATCAGACTGGTCAGGAAAAAATGTAGTGTAAATTGAAGGAACATTGACGGACATGATAAAAGAGCTGAAGTGAGCATGAAAAAGGCTGTATATTGTCACCCTGCTTATTTAACTTATATGCAGAGTTCAGTTCAGTTCAGTTGCTCAGTCATGTCCGACTCGTGACCCCATGGACTGCAGCACACCAGTCCTCCCTGTCCATCACCAACTCCCGGAGTTTACTCAAACTCATGTCCATTGAGTCAGTGATGCCATCCAACCATCTCATCCTCTGTCGTCCCCTCTCCTACCTTCAATCTTTCCCAGCATCAGGGTCTTTTCCAATGAGTCAGCTCTTTGCATCAGGTGGCCAAAGTATTGGAGTTTTAGCTTCAACATCAGTCCTTCCAATGAACATTCAGGACTAATTCCTTTAGGATGGACTGGTTGGATCTCCTTGCAGTCCAAAGAACTCTCAAGAGTCTTCTCCAACACACAGTTCAAAAGCATCAATTCTTCAGCACTCAGCTTTCTTTATAGTCTAACTCTCACATCTATATATGACTATTGGAAAAACCATAGCTTTGACTAGACAGACCTTTGTCGACAAAGTAATGTCTCTGGTTTTGAATATGCTGTTTAGGTTGGTCATAATTTTTCTTCCAAGGAGTGAACATCTTTTAATTTCATGGCTGCAGTCACCGTCTGCAGTGATTTTGGAGCCCAAAAAATAAAGTCTACCATTGTTTCCACTGTTTCCACATCTATTTCCTATGAAGTGATGGGACCAGATGCCATGATCTTTGTTTTCTGAATGTTGAACTTTAAGTAATCTTTTTGACTCTCATCTTTAACTTTCATCAAGAGGCTCTTTAGTTCCTCGTCACTTTCTGCCATAAGGGTGGTGTCATCTACATATCTGAGGTTATTGATATTTCTCCCAGCAATCTTGATTCCAGCTTGTACTTCCTCCCGCCAAGCATTTCTCATGATGTACTCTGCAAAGAAATTAAATAAGCGGGATGACAATATGCAGCCTCGACGTACTCCTTTTCCTATTTGGAACCAGTCTGTTGTTCCATGTCCATTTCTAACTGTTGCTTCCTGGTCTGCATACAGATTATACAGAGTACATCATGAAAAACACTGGGTTGGGTGAAGCAGAGACGTTGCTTTGCCAACAAAGGTCTGTCTATTCAAGGCTATGGTTTTTCCAGTGGTCATGTATGGATGTGAGAGTTGGACTATAAAGAAAGCTGAGCGCCGAAGAATTGATGCTTTTGAACTGTGGTGTTGGAGGAGACTCTTAAGAGTCCCTTGGACTGCAAGGAGATCCAACCAGTCCATCCTAAAGGAGATCAGCCCTGGGTGTTCATTGGAAGGACAGATGCTGAAGCTGAAGCTGAAGGTCTAATACCTTGGCCACCTGATGCAAAGAGCTGACTCATTGGAAAAGACCATGATGCTGGGAAAGATTGAAGCCAGGAGGCGAAGGGGATGACAGAGGATGAGATGGTTGGATGGCATCACTGACTCAATGAGTTTGAGTAAACTCTGCGAGTTGGTGATGGACAGGCAGGCCTGGTGTGCTCCAGTCCACGGAGTTGGAAAGAGTCGGACACGACTGAGCCTGAAAAATATGCTGCAATGGAGAGGTTTGGGGTGGGGGGCAACCCTGAGGAGCAAGCCCCATGTTTCCTGGCTGGGGGCACTGTGTGGTGACCGCAGGCTGGTGAGACTCGGGGATCAGCTGGGTCTCTGTGGTTATAGCCACTCTCAGCACACACATTGCACACACTTGTGCACAGACATCATGCTTCAAAAATTGACAGTGACACATATGAATTTCAGAAATACAAATGAAGCTAGTCGGCATTTCTTTCATGGGGAGCGTTTTTCATGCTTCCTGAAAGCGCAGAGTTTCGTGGCACAGCGTTTATGAAATGTGAGCATAACCCAGTTTCCTGAATTCTCTTTCTGTTAATTATGACGTGATCAACACCCTACCTCCACCCCCAGGGAACAGAGCTCACTTCGTCTGTCGGTTGGAATAATCTCAATTCCATAAATGTTGAAGTACAGAGATGACTGGGTTAAAAGCTGGAACAGAGCTCAGTCTGGAAGAACCATGGGGTCTCCTCCCTCCCCAGGGGTTGGAGCACTTTGTGCCAAGGCGGTGGTCAGGCTGGAAGGGCTCTGGGGAGTCTCCAGGCCCAGCCTCGGAGCTCCCACCCTCCCCGCTGCGGGTGGTGTGATACGATAGGCGGGTCACGGGTGGCCTGGAGTCAGGTGGAAATCCGCCCCGCTCAGTGACGCTGTCTTCCTCTACCCTCTCACCCCGGAGTGGGTGACAGGCTCTCCTCTCCACTGCAGGGCAGAGCCCGAGGGCTGCGTGGCTGCGGCCGCCTGAGGCCGCGTGGCTCAGTGGTGCCCGCCCTGCCCGGCTGGACCCTCTGCAGTTGGGTCCTCAGCCTGTGTGGCTCCCACTGCGGGGCAGATGATGCCTTTTGCAAAGGAGGTTTTAAAAGCTCTGGGTGCGGGCAGCTGGGAGCAGGAGGCCGTCCCTGTGTGGCCTCCCGGGGCAGTGATCTGCTTTACCTGCGGCTGCTTTACCCGTGGGGCTTAGGGTCCCCTTGGGGTCCAGGCAGTGGCTGGTGCAGGTGACACTGGAGGGCCTGGGGCCTGGCCGCTGTGAGCCCGCATCCTTGCCCCAGGGCTGCGGCCGATCTCGGCAGGGACTGATGGACACCTGCAGACGCTCTCATCCCTGGGGCCCTGTCCCCAGCATCAGGAAGCGCCTTTCCATCCCTGCTGGCAGCAGGTCAGGGAAAGCTCTTCCATCACGTGTCAGAGTGCCCGGGGCGGGGGGTTGGCGGGGGCGCTCCTGCCAGGGGAGGGTGCATGGGGCTAGGCTGACCCTCTTTCTTCCCATCTTGGCCTGTCTCCCGTGTGCCCCCCAACCACACCTCATGTTCCCCACTGTGGGACTCAGGCCCAACGTTGCCCCCTCGGCACAGACCCTTCCAGGCTCTACACGTCCTGGTGACGCTTCGCAGGTTCCCCGGACGTGGCCCAGGCTCATCTGTCCTGCCTGCAGGGAGCGCAGCGCCTCTCCAGGGATGCTAACCTCCGTGGTCCCTGAGCTGACTCAGAGCCCCTAGGAAGCTGTCCCGGTCGCCCCGTCCTCACTCCTAAAACCCTGGGAGGCAGCCTGGAGTAGGAGAGAGGAGGAGCTGGCTGGGCTCCAGGGGGTGTTTGCTGGTGGCATGGCCTTGGGGCTGATGGAACCTCCCTGACGTGCCCTTTCCTTCTGTGTGAGCAGGACCCGGGATGAGGCAAGGGTGGGTTAGAGATAGATTCAGGCAGGACCCAGGATGCGGGGAGGATGGGGTTAGAGATAGATTCAGGCGGGACCCGGGAGGAGGTGAGGATGGGGTTGGAGATGGAGAGATTCAGGCAGCACCCGGGATGAAGCGAGGATGGGGTTGGCAGTGGGAGCGATGCGGGCAGCACCCCACACACAGGAGGTGCTCAGCGAGTGTCTGTTCTCTTCCCTCCCTCCTTGGGCCGGTCTTATTCCTGGACCTTGAGCCGTATCTTCACGGCCTTGTGCTCCACGTAGGAAGCAGGAGGAGCAGAGAAGACAGCCCGTTTAGGTTCCTTGATGAGCTTTCCCTGTGCCGTCATCTCCTTTGTATAAGGAAACAGCGGACCCGTTCTCTTCTCTCGGCCTTTCTTCTGCGTCTGTTGGTCTTTTTTTAACCCACTTGGGCCCCCTCAATACTGGAGGGCCTAGGATGGCTGCTCAGAGGCTGAGCTCGGAAAACGGCATCACCCACGACAGGCACAGGTCAGCCAGGACGCCCCCACCCCGACCCTCCCGACCCCGCTGTCTCCGCGCCGGCTCGCAGGCTACCAGGGCCAGATGCTGTTGGTCCTGCCAGTCGCCTCGCGGAGGTGTGAGAGGCAGCATGTGTACCGGGTGCATTTTTAGTAAGTAGGGCTGATTCGTTCCAGTCTCAGGCTTAGGGAGCCGTAACGCCAGACTGTCTAAGAACGCTGCCTGAGACGTGATCTCCATGAACAGAGGAGGTGACTTAGCCCATGAGCTGCTTACTCTGCCCTGGGGACTGGTCTCTCGAGGGTTTATTAGACAAGTAGTCAGGCCCTTGGGCTCTGAGAGCAGGGAGCCTGAGAGCTGGGGTGGGGGAGGCAAAATGTCTGGGCTTGATTCCTGGGCTTGACCCTTAAGCTGTGTGACCTTGAGAAAGAGATGAAACCTCTCTGAGCCCCAGTCTTCTCATTTGGAGCCAGGGGATGATTTAGGAGCCACTTTGCAGCCTGGAATGAGTTTCTACTTGTGCTCCGCCTAAAACAGCCACACACAGTAGAGCTTCGGTGATGTTCGCACATAAATGCCACCAGCTCGCGAAGCATCAGCGGTGCAGAGAGACAACGTTGAGTCCACGCAGGACTCTGCTAGCCACCTGCAGGAGACCTGGTGCCCGTGAATAGGGCCAGGATGAAGGGGAGGGGTAAAGCTGTCAGTTTTTGCAGCTATGGAGGACAGGCACGCTCCACAGACACAGTCCTGGGAGGGCTTGGGCAGTGACTTCCTTTTTTTCTCCCCAGTGCTTTTTTGATGTGGGCCATTTTTAAAGCCTTTGTTGGGTTTGTTACGATATTGCTTCTGCTTTACGTTTTCACTTTTTTCACCACATGGCATGTGTGTGTGGGATCTGAGTTCCTTGACTAGGGATCGACCCTGTGTCCCCTGCATTGGACGCTGAAGCCTTAACAACTGATCCTCCAGGGACGTCCCCATGATTTCGTCTTGAAGATGAAGGACTTCCCTCAGGAGATAAGGGTCTTACCGATGCCACATCACTGATGTGTGAAAAGCTTGAACGCGTGTTATTTCTGGGGTCCCAGGCTTCAGTGTGGGGCACTGGAAGCCTGCCTGTTAAAGGCACACAGAGCTCTGGAATGCCCACAATTGATTCAGAAGAGTGTGTTTGCCTTTGCAGCAGAGATGGAGCTGAAGATGCAGCCACACACAGAAGCCCTCGTGTGCCTGTCACATCTCCCCAGGAGCAGAGTCTGAGCACAGATTCCAGGGCGAGGAGGTGGCGATGCGCGGAGCAGAAAGCTTGGCTACCCTGTGAGGGGCAGAGATGTGGGGAGAGGCGGGTCAGCCCCCAGGGTAACCAGAGGGCCTGGGGTGTGATGCAAACTGCCCCCACCAAGGGTCAAGGGCGGGCCAGGCTTTCACACCCCCACCCCCCCCAGCCATGTCACAGGGCTGGCCCCAGGGCGGACGGGAATTGAGGCTGACCATTTGCTGGCACTTGCCCATGCCAAGCACTGGGAGAGGGGTTCTGACATCTGAAGGCAATCCCCTTCCCAAAGGCGCAGGTGCCAGCTGGTGGGAGTTGGCTGGCATCATGGGTTCCGAGGGGACCCCAGGGAGACCCGCTGTCTGTGGACTCACGGCACGCTCCCTCGCAGGGCATGATCACCCCTGCTCCACAGACCTACCTGGGGAACCAGAGGCTGACAGAAGGGGGCCTTTGGGCCCAGCCTCAGAAAGACACAGGGAAACCTGCTTATAGTTCCCAGAGTTTAGTTTAATCAATGCCTTGGCTTTTATTCATTAAAAGTACGATCCTGAAGACCCTCGTCTGATCTGACTCTGCCATCATAGAGCTGTGTCTTGGAGCTTCCAGACCACAGGCTCTGCTTCCAAAACACTGTCCACCACAGAGGGTCAACCCAGGGACCGATGTGAAGCATGGGGCAAGTCAGCTCCATCCCTGGGACTTGGGGGGCTGCATCGAGAAGGGGGCAATCCGATTCAGTCCAGGTCTGGAGTCCCAGCCTCACAGGAGTGTCGCCTCCTGTCCCCTCTCCCCTCCCGTCTTTCCGTGGGCCCCCGTGGAACACGGTACCTCTCCAACTGATTGCCCCAGCCACATGGCATTGCCACTGCCTGGCGGGCTCCTCCGGGTTCATCTCTGCATCCTCAGTGCCCGGAGTGACCCCAGAATACAGCAGGTGCTCTCTCGATGCTTAGTGAATGAATGCCACAAGTGTCCTAGAAACCCAGAGCTCCTACATGCTTCTCCAGTGATCGCCTGCCTCCCATCGCCCCGCTACTCTCTGCTCCTTGAAGACAGAGCAGGGTCAGGGACCCGTAAACAGACGGCAGGACCTCTCTGCAATGAAACACCGCTCTGCGTTGAAAAGCACAAGCTACTGATTCACACAACAAATGGATGAACCTCACACACAATTTTCCAATTTTACACACTGAATGGTTACATTCATAAGCTATTCTAGAAAAGCAAAGCCAACCTAGGGAAAACCAGATCGCTGATGGCGGGAGGTTGGCTGGTACAGGAATGGGGGGGCTCTTCATTCCCCCTTCTGCCCCCAGGCAGTCCTTGATGGTTCGCTGCCACAAGCCTTCCCTTTTGGAGCTCTCGGGATCAGGTCTTGGAAGGTTCTAGGATCTGAGCGTGCACGCCCTCTCCCTGTGCCTCTCAGTTAAACCGCATCTTCCGCACTTCTGACTTGCCTCACTGGGCCTTTCCGACAATCCAAGAACTGCGAGGTGTATTCACAATTTCCCAGAGCGGTTCATTGCTTTCTGCAGCCTTGCAGGACCTGCCCACACCCAAGCTATGTTTGTGGGGCCCCTGCCTGATGAAACTTCTGACCCAGGACCAAGGGACTCTGCCTGCCCAGGACACAGGGGCGGGCAGGGCCTTCGGGACACCTGGTTTGCCACAATCCTCACCTCCAGATCCCTGCTCAGCTGTGCTGGGCTCCTTCTGGTTCTGAGGCTTCCACCACCTGCCAGTCTCTCCTGCTTCACTCCAGTGAGGATCTTTACCCTGTGTCACCCATCCCTTCTGGCCAGGGGTCAAAGGTGAACACAAGAGCCGTGATGGAAACAGCAATTTCCTCCCAATAAATATTCGGGCATTTCATAGGATCCTAGTCCTTCCAGTAGCATTTGTGTCTCCTAAGCTCTAGTGTAACATGGATCATGTGAAAGATGGTCTCAGAGGACATTTCCCTCATTTCATCAGGCGACGCGCGCACCTAACCCAGGTGGATCAGGTGAGCTTCTTTGCATTCTGAAGGGTGTGGGTGGGCAGGAGGTTCTGCCTTAGATGGATCTGGGTGGAAAGGAGCAGATCACGGGCTGCAGAAGCCGTTGCTCATTGGTGGCCCAGGCAGGGACCCTGTCCAAGTGTTCCCAAGTTCCATCCTCGTCCCCGAGACTAAGCTTTGCTCCCCTTTCTTGTTAAATCCCAAACTCTGATTTTCAGAAGGAGTACTTAGCCTTGGGCATAATCCTGTTGGCAGGCTTGCTATTTTTACAAGGTTGGCCCTATTCTTAGTTACTTTTAAAAATAAAATTGTCAACAGCTTTTCCTTCCCCGGTAACATTTCCGCCACTACCAAAGATCTTAATGAACTGTGCGTTCAGTTACAGGAAGGAGGGGACCGGGTGAGTGGGTGGGCCCAGCAAGACGTGGCGAGAAAGCTCCCGAGGAGAGATGAGAGCATTTATGGGAGATGCTGTCAGCACGGAGAAGTCTGTGCCTCGGGAAAGCATCTGAACGCAGCCTGCTTGTTGTCAGCCCTGATGGTTTTGGGGGAAATGATTCCAAAAGAGAACAGAACTATTTCTGGGGAGAAAAACACCTATTCTTACCCCAGTCCCATAGAGGCAACGCTCAAGCCGAGCGTGAGGGAATAAAGGCATCCTGAGTCTTCAGTGGGTGAACCAGGGGAGAGCAGCAGGGCCTGATGGACAGAGCTGCCCTGGGAACAGGCCTGGCCTCGCCGTCCGGCGGTATCACCCGCAGTTGGGAGGGCAGCTCCCGACAGCTTCCTTCAATCGTTACAGGGACTCCTTGACCAAGCTGGTTGTCTTTTCTGAGTCTCATTCTCCTCCCTGGACACAAAACCGATGACCCCGCTACAGCTCTGACCCCTCCCTCCCTTCCTTCCTGTTGCCGACTGACGTCCCTGAAAAGAGACCCGGGGATGGAGTCTGGCATGTGGGTGTCTGTGCAGTGCCCTTAGGGACCGCGTGGGGAAGGGAAGGCATCTGGACTGAGGGAAGGGAGAGGGGAGTGGGGTGCAGGCGCCATGGTCACCCAGGCTGACCCCGAGGGCGACTGATGAAGGCGATGGGGGAGGGGCCTGCTCCCAGAAGCTTCCTTGATGCGGGCCTGGCGGCACGTCCTGGGGTCTGCTATGCCTCTTGGCCCCTTTACTCATTTTCTTGGGGAGCGCCTGGAGCAGCAGTGCAGGAGGGAGGTGCTCACCAGGGAGGGCACCCCACCGCAGCTCACCATCAGGGCCCCATCACGAGGCTCCATCACGTGCGTTCATGAAAATGTGAGGATGGCAGGGGAGTCCGGGGTCCTGCCCTGAAGACAGGCACAGCCAGCGCCCTGGTGGGATGGGTCAGGGGAAGGGCTGGGGCCGCCCCCCAGTCCCCCCACCTTGCTCCTCCCCGTGGTCTCCAGGCTGCTGAGACCTTGGCCCCGAGGTCAAGCAGGTGTGAAACGGAGCATCTCCAGCCACATCAGTAAGCAAGGATTCGCAGCCGTCAGGGAGCCCGGCCTCCAGACGTGAAGTTCTGAGCTCAGGAAGAACTGCCCGCTATCTGGCAGCAACCCGCCACTGCCTATCTGGTGTGCTGCAGCCCACGGGGCTGCAAAGAGTCGGACAGGACTGAGCGACTGAGCTGAACTGAACTGATCTGGCTCCAGATAGCTGAGGTGCGTGTGAAAGGAAAGGTTTCATAAGCCCAGACCTCCTATCTTCCCCTGCATGAGTGTGAGTCACTCAATCCCATGTGACTCTGCGAATCCACAGACTGGGACCCGCCAGGCTCTTCTGTCCAGGCTAGAATACTGGAGTGGGTGGCCATTTCCTTCTCCAGTGCCATGCACTAAAAAGTGCTAAATTCCTTAACTTGACCCACCTGGCTTTCCCCGTGCTGTGCTTAACTTGTCGGGCAGTCCTGTCCGACTCTTTGTGACCCCATGGACGGTAGCCCACCAGGCTCGTCTGTCCATGGGGATTCTCCAGGCAAGAACACTGGAGTGGGTTGCCATCCCCTTCTTCCCAACCCAGGGATCGAACCTGGGTCTCCTGCATCGCAGGCGGATCGTTTACCATCTGAGCCACCAGGGAAGCCCTGGGTTTCCCTCATCAACAATAATCTGATTTTCCGACTACCTGCCCCTGGTTACAAGCGTCTCTATAACCTGACCCTTCCTCCCTTCCCTGCCGGGGCTTCCCTGATGGCTCAGATGGTAAAGAATCTGCCTCACCGAGGGAAGCCCTACCTCCACGGGGAACAAACCAAGGGGAGTCGGGCCCCAGAAGGAAATCCACAACCTGGGGCTGGTTGAAGGAGGTGACGGGCAGAGCTGTGACCAGTTGCCTCGGGAGCAGCCAGGACGTTTTGGGGACGTCTTTACTCGGTGACGGTGACTTCCTGGGGAAGAAGTGGGCCTACCCTCAGGGTCTGGAGGGAGAGGCAGCCTGGGCCACAGGGCCAAGCAGGGGTCGAGCGGGAGGCCACTGTGCCCGGCCCCGCCAGTGCTACCAGGTGGCCCCGTGGCAGGCGCTGCCCAGTGCAGGCCAGTCACTCAGCCGTGTATGACTCTCTGCGACCCCGTGGACCGCAGCACGCCAGGCCTCCCTGTCCATCGCCAACTCCCGGAGTTGACTCAAACTTATGTGCATCGAGTCGGTGATGCCATCCAGCCATCTCATCCTCTGTCGTCCCCTTCTCCTGCCTTCAATCTTTCCCAGCATCAGGGTCTTTGCCAGTGAGTCAGCTCTTCACATCAGGTTGCCAAAGGACTGGAGCTTCAGCTTCAGCATCAGTCCATCCAATGATGGACACAGTTCTGCAGTCAGGCTTGGCCCCCTTCGGCTGTCTCCTGTGGGCCGTGGGCACCTCTGTTGTGCCTGTGAGTGGACCCCTTTCTGCTGGAAGCCTCACTGATTCTGTCTCCTGACCACTTGGCAGGGTGTGGCAGAGGGCCGGGAAGTCACCCCTCTGGACTTCGTTTTCACCGTGTGTCCCCTGAGCCAGGCGTCAGGGACCCAGGCACCCACTGGGTTTCCTTCCACCTCCAGGGCTGGGGGAGGGGGATAGATTGACCCCGATGGCCTGCATCCCCACCCCTCAGGGCCACGAGTGAGGAGGAGACAGACCAGCAGAGTATGAGGTGTGGGCCCCCCGGGTGGGCGGCAGGGCCCCCAGGGCCCCTGGCAGAGACAGGAGCGGCCAGGGCCACACCTGCCTGGAAGGGGCGCCGGCTTCCTGGATGTGGAAGGCCTTCGAGGGTATCAGATGGGGAGACCAGCGGGGGGACACCTGGAGCCTNGAGACAGACCAGCAGAGTATGAGGTGTGGGCCCCCCGGGTGGGCGGCAGGGCCCCCAGGGCCCCTGGCAGAGACAGGAGCGGCCAGGGCCACACCTGCCTGGAAGGGGCGCCGGCTTCCTGGATGTGGAAGGCCTTCGAGGGTATCAGATGGGGAGACCAGCGGGGGGACACCTGGAGCCTTGAATGCGCCCGTGTGCACAGGGCACCCGTTCGTGCCTCTCAGATGCGTCCTGGCCCTGCGGCGGGGCCCTGGACACTGAGCTGTCACTGTGCTAGACCCCCAAGGCCTGGCTGTCCAGACTCTCCCAGAATGGCCAGACCCCTGGCACAGCCGCCCCCGGGAAGGTGCTGCCAGCCCCGGGGGTCACGGAGACAACGTCAGAACGAGGGCGCCCTCCCCCACCCGGAGGGCGGGGTCCGGTCTCGGGGAGTAGGGGCACAGGATACGGCCTCCAGAGGGGCTCCCAGAGGTGGACTCAGCCTAGCCCGACCCTGGCCGTGGAAGCGGCGGCCGGGCTCCTCTGTCCCCTGCAAGGCGCCGGCCGCTGGGTGGGTCCTCCAGCCGCCCTGAGAGCCAGCGTGGCCCCGGCAGGGCCAGGTTCCCTGGGAAGCGGCCCGAGCCCCGCAGGCGAGTCTTCCCCTCCGCCCTCCCGGCCTGCATCCCTCCTCCGCTCTCCCTGCACTGGGCTCCACAGCCCGCGAGACAGGGAGCTCCCCGCCGGGGCTGCTGGCTCCGGAGCCTGGGGCGGCCGGCGGGGCGTGGACCGGGGCCGTGCCTGGGGTCAGAGGGGCAGAGCCGAGGGCTGCCTGAGCGCCACCAGCAGCCGGTCTCCCGGGGGAAGGGCCCCAGGTGGGAGGCTCTGCGAGGGGGCGCAGCTCCACACCCCAGTACCCCCGACTGTCTGGACCGTCTCTACCTGCGTGTCTTGTAAGCCCGTGGGACTCAAGGCCAGACTGGACTCCTTCACCTCAGCCCCGGCCGGTCACGTCCTTGGCTGCCACGTCCTGCGCGTGCATCACCCACTGGACGGCCAAGAGACAACTCTGGGGTCACTGCTGACCTCCCTCCTCCCTGCCCCTCCGTCCACACCGCCTAGACCACCTGCCCCGCCTCAGAGCCCCGGGGCCTGTTCAGATGTCTGCGCTTCCTCCTCGGCTGCCGCCAGGACACAGCCGCCCCCCCAAGAAGCGCAGCAGTGTTCTGTGCGCAGCCGGGGCTCTAACGCCGCCTCCCATGGGGCTTCTGAGCCACGTGTCTGCTCCAGTTCCTGGCCGACCCCTCAGCTCCTGGGATGCAGCTACTGCCCTGAGGGTCTCTCCTGGTTCCTCGGGACCTGACCCAACGAGGCCGCATCTCCAGGGCGTGCCCCCGCACTGGTCCACGCTGCCCGCCTCTCGCATCTGCAGGCTTGCTCTCCGACTCCCGGCGCCCGCAGCGCGGGTGGGCGGGCCAGCGCCGGTGCTCCTCCGCTGGATGCTGGACGCACGCGGAAGCAGAAGGGCCCCGGATGCGTGCGAGCCGCGATGCGGCGGCCGGTGACCGAGGCGGGGAGGCTCTGAGCCGCCGGAGACAGGATGCGTGTGCGTGCCGGGAGACACCTCATCCATCACATTCGTCACCTGTCATCGCTGGGAGGCCCGGGTGTCACCAGGAAGGCTGGGGGCGGGAAGGCAGCTAAAAGGGGAAATGGGGTGACGGCAGGAGGGCTGGGGAGGGGGCATTCAGGGGAGCGAAAAGTCATCCGAAGGCAGAGGGTTCAGCTAAGGTAGGGGTGCGAGCGTGCACCCTGCGTGTGGGGGTGGGGAGGGGAGGAGGCGTGAACCAGGACACCCCAAGTTCTCCTCCGATGCTTCTGGGATTTACCTGGTGTCTGTTAACAAGCCTGTCCCTTCCACGACTGGGAATCGAAGCGCTGGGCCAAGGAGATGCTTCCCGGAGCTCACGGCACTCCTGAGTGAGCAGCGTGGTCAGGCCCCAGCCCCGCCCCGCATTAAGAAGCAGGAAAGGACTCCGGACATGGTGGTGACTCTCCGGACGTTTAGTAACGTGGGCAAAGGGACTCTGACCTCTTTGGGCTTTTGAACTCTAACTTGCAAGGAGGTTTGATCTTTAGAACTTAAATCCTCCCCTGTCTCTCTATGATTTTGGCATTTTCTGATGGAGTTTCTGTGTCTCTATTTCTTATTTTACTGTGGAAATATCTTTAATTCCACTGCAGAACCTCTGGTGGGTTGCATTGGACAGCATCGTGGTAAACAGTTGGGAGGGTGTATCTGTTACCTACTGCAGGATAACGAACAACCTCAGAGTCTAAAGCTTAAAGCAAAATGCCTCCATCACGGCACACGTTCCGCGAGCTGGGAATACAGGTGTGCTTGGCTGGATCTGCAGGCTAGGACTCTGGTGAAGTTCCTTAAACTGTTGACCACGGCTGTGGTCTCATGGGAAGGCTGCCCTGGGCCAGGGTCTGCTTCCTGGCTCTCTCCCCAAGGACGTGAGCTGCGGAGACAGGAGGCTGTGGGGAGGGGGCCTGCCTGAGCCAGGGTTGGGATCTGCACTGTCCAGCGCTGCCAAGTCCCAGGACGTGTCCAGGGGCAGGTGGGGGGTGCGGGGAGGAGAAGGACGTGGTGGGGGCAAGCCGGGCACGGGGCTGGGTAGCTGCAGGTGGGCCCTAGGTTGCACGGTCCAGGGTGAGTACAACCCCCGTCAGCTTGCACTTCTACCCGAGGAGAAACCTGTTTCTGAAACCCTGGCAGAGGCAGTGACGGCGCCAAATCAGATCTCTTTTCAAAGGCAGCGCTCCGTTCTGCTAAGCCTGACCATGATCACCCTGCAGAGGCAGGCCAAAAAGGTTTCTGCAAAATTACATAATGGCAGCTAAATACAAAATCCTGAGTAGGAAACGCAGCCATTTCATCTCTAGGAAGAAAGGAGATGAGTTGCAGCGAGGAAGAAATAGACAAGATTCCAAAAAGGGAGCTAAAGAGCTCGCTGAGCAGGCAGGAGAGGAGCTGGTGCTTAACTCTCCCTGTGGAGCGTCGTGGGTTGGGAGAGCCCTGCGCCGGGCTGTCTAAGGAGAGGCCATAGAAGAAGACCTTGGGCCCTGGGCCAACGCCGTGCCTTCCTTCAAACGGGCCTCTCTTCAACATCAGCCCCCTCCTGAGGGCCTTGCTTCCCTCCAGAGCCCGACGCTGTGGGTCAGAGAAGGTGCTATGTCGTCCCGGGGGCCACCGTAGTGAGAGATCATAAACCAGGTGCTTGGAAGAATAGATATGCAGTTGCAGGCTCCCGGAGGCCAAAATCAAGCCATCAGCAGGGCTGCATGCCCACTGGGGGCTCCAGAGGAAGCCTTCCTTGTCTATTCTGGCATTCCTGGCATTCCTGGGCTCTGCTGGGCCATCACCCCACCTCCCCAGCCTCCTCCGTGTGTGTGTGTGTGTGTCTCCCATATGTCCCATCTACACACCCATTTAATTTAAGGTCCCCGACCTATGACCATCTCACTTTGAGATTATTAACCCAATCACACTGCAAATATCCATTTTCCAAACCAGGTCATGTCCNCCTGGCATTCCTGGGCTCTGCTGGGCCATCACCCCACCTCCCCAGCCTCCTCCGTGTGTGTGTGTGTGTGTCTCCCATATGTCCCATCTACACACCCATTTAATTTAAGGTCCCCGACCTATGACCATCTCACTTTGAGATTATTAACCCAATCACACTGCAAATATCCATTTTCCAAACCAGGTCATGTCCACAGTTTCCAGAGATTAGTAGTACACAGACATACCTTTTGCAGGATCTCTGTCCAACCAATGACAGACACTGAATGCCATGAAGTATGCGCCCCTAACTCCCTGTGTCAAAATCCCAAGCCTCTGTACCTCAGAATATAACTGTATTTGGAGATAGAAAGTGAAAGTGAAAGTGAAGTCGCTCAGTCGTGTCCGACTCTTTGCGACCCATGGACTATAGCCCACCAAGCTCCTCCGTCCATGGGATTCTCTAGGCAAGAATACTGGAGTGGGTTGCCATTTTCTTCTCCAGGGGATCTTCCCGACCCAGGGATCGAACCCAGGTCTCCCACATTGCAGGCAGACGCTTTAACCTCTGCACCACCAGGGAAGCTCATTTGGAGATAAGACCTGTAAAAAGGCAATCAGGTTAAAGTGAGGCCAGTGGGGTGGGTCATTGCTCCAAGATCGGTCATGACCTCGGGAGGAAGGGGAGAGACATCAGACTGGGATGAGAGAGAAGAGGCCACGTGAGGACATGGACAGAAAGTGTGAGGAGAGGGGCCTCAGGAGAACCCGATCCTGCCCGCCCCTTGACCTAGATGTCATGCCTCCAGAACCCTGAGACAATAAGCTAATGCTACACCGTGCACCATGGCGAGCTCCAGTCCATGGGGCTGCAGAGTCGGGCGCATGGAGCGACTGAGCATCATGGGATTTGTATGGCTGCCCCAGCAAGTGAATACACTGAGTCAGCTCTTTCAAGGGACCCATTGTACGCCAGCCATTCTACTCCCCGCATTAAAATCCCCAGGCCCTGGGGTCGGACACTGCCTCCAGTCGGTTGGTTCCAAATTGGCCATGGGATTTGGGCAAGTTGCTCCCTTGACTTAAGCATCAATGATCTCACCTGTGTAAGGGAGACACTCGCATCCACCCTACAGCCTGATTAGGAAGTCGACACAAAAGCCTCCCTAAAGCCCAACACCCGGTACAGACTCAGCCACAAGCAGCTGCTGTTACAGTGGTTTCCAGAGCATGCTTACAGTCACTCCTCGTGATTCCGGGAGGCAGCCCTGGCCTACGTGAGGAGGTGGTGGCCCACTCGTGTGAGGTCACTTCAAGGTCACGTGCTCTGTAAGCATCTCCACCTGGTCCCTAGAATCTGACTTTTTAATTTAACTTTTTCCCCTGATGTTGGCTTCAGTGACCCAGTGCCCACCACTGCTTTTGTTTCTTCTGCATGAGGGCAATAATATGTGGATGTGGAATAGAGTGAAAGTGAAGTTTCTTTATGGAATGAGTTTTGAGTATTTTGGAAAAGAGATGGATTTTTTTTTTTCAAGGAAGAGGATGATAATTTTGCTTGTTGCTAAGAACAAATAATATCCTCTCAAAGGGTTTCCATCTTCTCATGTGGAGAGATGTTCCATAGATGAAACATGGGGACTATTTCATCCTGAGTTTCAAGTGAAACATGAATGTGAAAGACTCTTTGTGACCCCATGGCCTATACAGTCCATGGGATTCTCCAGGCCAGAATACTGGAGTGGGTGGCCATTCCCTTCGCCAGGGGATCTTCCCAACCCAGGGATCGAACCCAGGTCTCCCGAATTGCAGGTGGATTCTTTACCAGTTGAGCCACCAGGGAAGCCCATTTCAAGTGACTGGCAACAAAAAATAACCATTGATTTGGTGGAAAAGAATGCTATTTTCATAGGGAGGTTCAGATGAGCCAATTACTAGTAAGAAAGACAACTTTTAAATTAAAATTTTCCTTCTCATTGAAGATAGGGCATTAGAATACAGAAACAGGCATTTGAATTACATACAAATCAAGAGCCCACTTTTTATTCCTTGTATAATGCTACAAATGACAAGAAATATCGGATGAAACATTAAATTGCCACTGTATAAACTTACACTTGAAACTAATTTCAGAACTACACAAAATTGATTTGTATAAAGTTAAATCTTTTTAGAAAAATTTCTCTGTAAGAATGGCTAACTGTAGATATTCTAAAATTTCTCAGTTCAGTTCAGTTCAGTTGCTCAGTCATGTCTGACTTTTTGCAACCCCATGAATCGCAGCATGCCAGGCCTCCCTGTCCATCACCAACTCTTGGAGTTCACCCAAACTCATGTGCATCGAGTCGGTGATGCCATCCAGCCATCTCATCCTCGGTCGTCCCCTTCTCCTCTCACCTTCAATCTTTCCCAGTATCAGGGTCTTTTCCAATGATTCAACTCTTTGCATGAGGTGGCCAAAGTATTGGAGTTTCAGCTTTAGCATCAGTCCTTCCAATGAACACCCAGGACTGATCTCCTTTAGGATGGACTGGTTGGATCTCCTGAAGCTAATTTATCAGAGATTTATCTCAATGTTGTCATAGCCTATAAATAATTGTAACAGCTCCAGTAACTGTTACAGTAACAGAGAGATCTTCACAAAAGTAAAAATTATCAAAAATTATTTGTAATCTGCCATTTGCCAAGAACAGCTGACATCATTTTCAGTTACACTGGTGAAAAATGAAGTTGCTGAAAGAATTGGTTTTGGTAACCTAATAAATACATCTGCAGTCAGAAAAGTAATTTTATGATTAATCAAGACACTATATTAATAAAGTGTCATTATTTATTACCTTACATAAACTTCAGTTCAGTTCAGTTGCTCAGTTGTGTCCCACTCTTTGCGACCCCATGAATCGCAACACGCCAGGCCTCCCTGTCCATCACCAACTCCCAGAGTTTACTCAGACTCACGTCCATCGAGTCCGTGATGCCATCCAGCCATCTCATCCTCTGTCATCCCCTTCTCCTCCTGCTCCCAATCCCTCCCAGCATCAGAGTCTTTTCCAATGAGTCAACTCTTCTCATGGGGTGGCCAAAGTATTGGAGTTTCAGCTTTAGCATCATTCCTTCCAAAGAAATCCCAGGGTTGATCTCCTTCAGAATGGACTGGTTGGATCTCCTTGCAGTCCAAGGGACTCTCAAGAGTCTTCTCCAACACCACAGTTCAAAACTTATGAATCCAAAATTCTATTTTACAATCTGTAAGTTTTTTTGTTAATTGTATATCATTTTTATCCCTATTACACCTTGAAAAGTGAAAGTCACTCAGTCATGTCTGACTCTTTGCGACCCATGGACTGTAGCTTGCCAGGCTCCTCCATCCATGGGATTCTCCAGGCAAGAATACTAGAGTGAGTTGCCATTTTCTTCTCCAGGGGGATCTTCCAGACCCAGGAATTGAACCTGGATCTCCTGCATTGCAGGCAGATTCTTTACTATCTGAGCCACAAGAAGTTACTTAGAGGTAATAAAATATTTTAAAGAAAAAAAAGCTTTATATTTTAAGATTGTTATTAGCACTTGTTTCCTGCCTTTTGAAACAAATTTTGCATTTTTCACTGGCCTGGCAGATTATGTAGCTGACCTTGATTATAAGGTCACCCTGGAGATGAGATTCTCCTCCATTACTGCCTGTCCCTCTGCACGTCTCCTGCCCTGACCCCTGCACCCGCCATCTGGCCCTGGAGCCCCCTGCCGTCCCCAGCCAACACTGCCCACAGAGCTTCCCCACCTGCCCGGCCTCCCTAGACCCCTTGCTGGAGGTCCCTGTGGGCAGTGTGCCGAGATGCTGCAGAGGGGCTCGGCGACTTGCCCAGGGTCTCCGTGGGGCTTGACCCCAGCTTCAGATCCAGGTCCCGTCCCCGGGGAGTTACGTGGCCCCGAGCAGGGTGGGGTGTGGTCCCTATGCACCTGCCAATCCCAGTGGGAGCGACAGAGGCTCTGCACCGTGTCAACTGCCCTCTGACCTGGGCAACCCACTGTCATCATTCACAACCGGTGAAGGGCTATTGCCATCAGCTCGTCTTCAAAGCTGTGCAGTGATTCAACAGGAATTCAAGTATGAACAGGCTTGGGAGCTGATTTCATAGAAGAGGGGTTTCCTCAAAGCCTCACCCCAGGTGGCAAGAATCTCAAAGACCATCCACAGTATCTCAGCAAAGAAGGAAAAAACCCGGAACTCGGAGAAGCCCATCTAAGAGTCTGTTCGGCTTCAACGACTGCAAAGAACTGTGTGTGTCTGCACTGCTGATGAATGCTGTCTATTTCTACTCCTTATGTAAGTGCTGAAAGGATGGGGCAGAATCTGCTGAGTATATCAAAGACCCATTTTTAATTCATGGTGGGCTGGAGAAATAAAACTTACTTTTGGAGGAAGAAATCTACAAGGAGTTTTTGGAAGCCAACCAGCTTAATAAACACAGGCTCTAAGTAAATAGCATAAAGAATTTATGAAAATCACTCTCTGCATTTATGTACAGCCGGTCGCATGGGGTCCAGCGTATCACCGCTTCCCGTTCTTTCCAGGACGCGCAGTCTGTTTCTCACCGGTGGGGCCCAAAGTGGCCCAGCTGTGAGAAGCCATTGTGAGGGATGGTGTTTGTTTAGGAGGGAGTGTGCCGCTTCGCCCCGTCTGAACCCCTGTGGGAGGAGCGGGGAGGAGCTGCTGATGACTCAGCCTAGGGCTTTAGAACCAGTTCTGGGTGGCGGCAGGTTCATGGGGCTCCGGGCGCATGGGAGCCGTGGGGCCTGCTTGGGACTCAGCAATTCTCCCGCGGCCGGATTCGCCCTCTGCCGCCCCACCGCCCTCAGCTGGTTCACAGCCTCGCCTGCTGCTGAGATGCTGGTGTCCCCCGCTGGACAGCCTCCCCAGATCCGCCAGGTTTCGGGAGCAGGAGCTCTGTGTCCTGGGGTACCGGGGATGGACCCAGGCGCTGCTAAGCTGCCCTGTGCCTGCTGGAGCCAGGCAGGGACAGGGTGCCAGGGCAGTTGGGTCCCTGGGGCCACCCTCGTGGGCCGCGGTCACTCATGGTCTGGGTGGTCTCCCTTGTCCTGCCTGGAAGTGGGGGGGCTGGGTGGAGGTGGAGACATCGCAAGGGCCTTGAGAGGACTTGGGGGGGGGGCTGTTCTACAAAGAAAAGCGTCCTCCCCCCGCTGGACTGGCGAGTGCTGCGCCCTGGACGTCCTCAGGGGCTGGAGAGAACTCGCGGGGCAGGACGGCCGCAGCCGCAGGACACCCCCAGAGCGTCTTTATAAAAGATTGTTGTCTTGTCGCAAAACACACAGACCCTACAGCTCATCATCTCGCTGACGCCAAGTGCCCAGCTCAGCGGCGTCAAGCGCGCTCACAGTCAGGCCCCTAGCCCCACCACCATCATCGGCCCTGACGGAAACTGTCCCCAGAAACGCTGACGCCCCGTCCCTCTGCACAGCAGCAGGGCTGAAGGGGCTGAGCCGGCCTGGGGTCCGGGCGGGGACCCGGGGCGGTGGAGGCGGGCGCGGCCTCTGGGAGGCTTCCCTGCCCCCCACCCTGGTCCCCAGCTGCCGGCGCTGTGGATGGTGCTGGGAACCAAAAGGAAAATAAATAACGAGCCTGTGTTCATTTCAAGCCCCATTACAAGCACATTAAGAATGAATCGATACTGGCCTTGTCACTTGGAGAGGAGAGAGCTGGGCCCAGGAGTCAGCTCATCTGGGCGCTTCCGTGTCCAATAAACACAGTGAGCAAGACGCCGGGGCCAGGGCTCAGCCCTCCGCTTCCTGCGCCTCTGGGTCCCTCTGCCAACTGCGCTTCCCCCAGCCTCCCCAGACCCTGGGCCGTGGGCACAGGCCAGGGGCTCCCCGAGGGGGCAAGGCCACCTCCCGTACTGTCCACCGCGACCCTCATACAAAGGGCATGTGTCTCCACCTGCAGCTGGGGGGAGGGCACGCGGGGCCTGCGTCTCGCCCCGCCAGCCCCGCGCCCCAGGGAGGGCGGCTGGGGGGCCCCAGGGGCAGGTGGCCTGCCATCCCGGGGCCGTGGCAGGGCTCCCCGCTGGGCCTCGGGCGCTGGAGTTGGGGGCTGGCAATGGGCTCCCCTCTGTGGACTCCTGTGGGCCACACACCTGCACCCCTGATGGGTGGGCGGGCTGGCTCTGCCCCAGGGGAGCTGTGGTCCCGCAGCAGCCCCCACAGTCCTGGGGGAGGAGGCAGGCGAGGCCCCATCTCAGCTGCAGCCACGAGCAGACTGCTGGCCGGCCAGGCCTGGGGGCAGGAGAGGGGCCGACACGCCCAGACAACGGGGTGACAGCGGCCAAGTGGGAGCACCCACAGTGACCCCAGAGGGCCCTAAAGAGACAGCCCAGCGGGCCAGGGGAGAGCAGCCCCTGATGTCAGGGGTGGGAGGGCACACGCAGGCCTCCCGGCGCCCTGGTGCTGCCCTCCCTGGGGCCACCGGCGCAGGGCACAGAGGGCAGCAGGGCGGCTGCGGGGGCTGGAGAACCCGCCGGGGTGGGGTGATCGTGGCGGGGGCGGGGCACCCACCTGGACCCTGGGGGCCCAGCTAACCCTGAGCTCCGGCTGGAGCCCCGAGGGGCCAGGAGGGCGAAGACCCAGGCCTCCAGCAGGAAGAGTGGGCACACCAGGGGCCGGGACAGGCCAGGAGGCTGCGGCTGGAGGTCCAGGCAGGACTGGAAGGGCACGCTCTGGGCAGCGAGGGCCAGTCCCGGGGGAGGACGGGGGCCCCTTCCTGTGGGCGTGAGGCCTGGGTCTGGAGGTGGCTGGGGCCGGGGCTGAGGGCCTGTCAGCACCCAGGGAGCCGGGCTGGCTGGCTTTCCTCTGCATCCGTGGGTATGTCTGTGCTTGTGTGACCGGCCACACCTCATCGGCCTGTCTGCGTTGGACTCCACCCCAGAGGCTTCTTCCTGCCGTAACGATGGGGCTGGTCTCACCAGCTGTCCCCACGCCGGACTGTGGAGTGACCGTCACCTGGGCTCTTACTCTGAGGTGGGCAGTGCCCTCAGAATAACCTCGAAAGGCCAATGCTATCGAACCCCCAATTTTATAGATCAAAAGACCCAACACGAGAGACCCCGTAAGGTGGTATGCCTGGAGCGCACATGCCCGAACCCAGGGTTACTCAGAGCCTGGGGGCACAGCCCCGCATCCCTGATGGGAGGCCCCGGGGCCACAGGGCACACGCAGGCCTCCCGGCGCCCTGGTGCTGCCCTCCCTGGGGCCACCGGCGCAGGGCACAGAGGGCAGCAGGGTGGCTGCGGGGGCTGGAGAACCCGCCGGGGTGGGGTGATCGTGCGGGGGCGGGGCACCCACCTGGACCCTGGGGGCCCAGCTAACCCTGAGCTCCGGCTGGAGCCCCGAGGGGCCAGGAGGGCGAAGACCCAGGCCTCCAGCAGGAAGGGTGGGCACACCAGGGGCCGGGACAGGCCAGGAGGCTGCGGCTGGAGGTCCAGGCAGGACTGGAAGGGCACGCTCTGGGCAGCGAGGGCCAGTCCCGGGGGAGGACGGGGGCCCCTTCCTGTGGGCGTGAGGCCTGGGTCTGGAGGTGGCTGGGGCCGGGGCTGAGGGCCTGTCAGCACCCAGGGAGCCGGGCTGGCTGGCTTTCCTCTGCATCCGTGGGTATGTCTGTGCTTGTGTGACCGGCCACACCTCATCGGCCTGTCTGCGTTGGACTCCACCCCAGAGGCTTCTTCCTGCCGTAACGATGGGGCTGGTCTCACCAGCTGTCCCCACGCCGGACTGTGGAGTGACCGTCACCTGGGCTCTTACTCTGAGGTGGGCAGTGCCCTCAGAATAACCTCGAAAGGCCAATGCTATCGAACCCCCAATTTTATAGATCAAAAGACCCAACACGAGAGACCCCGTAAGGTGGTATGCCTGGAGCGCACATGCCCGAACCCAGGGTTACTCAGAGCCTGGGGGCACAGCCCCGCATCCCTGATGGGAGGCCCCGGGGCCACTGTAAACCAAGTGGTCACAGCAGAAGGGCTTTCACGCTGGACCAGCCCGGGCAGGGGGCACCCAGCAATGCCGAGGGCGGGTGCAGTCTTTGCAGGGCACCGGGGCCCATCCAGGGGTGCAGAGAAGGCTCAGAGGACAGCTGGGGTGGCGGCCCAGCTCCACCCCCTTCTGTGGACGCTGGTTGACTCCAGCCCAGCCCCAGCCCCAAGGCCAGAGTGAGGCCTGGGCTGCTGGACGGCAGAGGTGGACACAGAGCCAGGGGCTCTGAGCCAGACACCTGCCCTGGCTGGGGGCTGGCTTAGGTGACCTTCCGGTCCCTTCCAGCCTGGAACGTTCTAGGATGACACAGAGCTTCTTGGAGAGGGCCGAGGGGCCCTGGGCAGGCGGCCCTGTCCCGGAGCCTGAGGACAAGACCAGTCAGCGATGGACATGTTGGAACACAGAGTAGGGGGCCTGGGGTCTGGACACCGAGGGGCCACGGCGTCCAGCGCCTCCCGCCCTCGGCCATCCGCCTGCTATCACTCCTCCGCCGGGTCGGGCTCCAGGCTTGGACCCCAGCGGCGGCCCCCAAGTGAACAACAACTGCTCAGCGACATCAAGGCGGGGAGGCGTCTGGTTAGACCAAAGGGAGAAATCAATTTTCCAATACTGCCTCTTGAAGTGGTCTCTTGAAGCTGATTCAAAAATCATATTGTCTGACATTCCGAGGGGCAGCTCACATTCCCTGAGCACGCCTCCTCACCGCTCTCGAGCCTCAGGACAATCTCGCTACGAAGCAGTCGCACTTGACGGAGGAAGAGATGAAAACACGAGAGGTTAAGGGGCTCATCGGGCACAGCCAGCCCTCCAGGCCGAGGAGGGCCAGGGCTCAGGCTGGGCTGGGCTGGGCGTGGCTCTGGTCCCCACCTGGCGGAGACCCCTGCCCGCCTGCCCCTGCCCCCAGTGGGGGACACACAGGGTCTGTGGACGGCGGTCTGCACCTGGCGCGGATGCTGCCGGCGGAGTGCTCGGCCAGGCCGGGGACGCCTTTCCTCCTGGAGATGGTGGTCTTTGTACCATTCAGCCCTTCACCGGGCTGGATGAGGCCCACCCACATCGGAGGCAGGGGGTGAGGGGGTGAGGGAAGAAGCTCCTGCTTCATGAAAATCCAAACGAAATGTTAATCTTCTCTGAAAAAACATCCTCCCAGAAACATCCAGCAATGTCTGACCAAACGTCGGGGCCCTGGGACAGCGCTGGGGGGAGGCACAGAGGTTTCTCCCGGATGCCCTCACCCCCCCGGACTTGTGCCGAGCCAGCTTGCGTGTCGGGTCCCCACACGGAGGCTGGGCTGGGTGGGGGGCCATCCCCGCTACTTGCCATCCATGGCGCCTTGTCGCTCCATGCTGTGTGCTGTGACCCCCCCAAGGGCAGCCAGGGTCCGACTGCTGCTCCCACTACAGCCGCCCACCCCCTGAGTCCATCCAACCGCTCCCAGCTTCTCCCACACCGAGATCGCCGTTCCAGCCCCCACCCGTCACTGGACCAGGTCCGGCGTGGAGTGGAGAGGCCACAGCGCCTCCCAAAGCCTTCTGAGTGGCCTTGAGCCAGGAGCACCCGTGTCTCCCCTCTGCCTGCAGGGGGTAAGGTCGCGGCTGAACGGCTGGCCCCCACCGGCCACGTTCATTCTCAGGAGACGGAGAGCTTCTGCCTCGCTGTCCTGAGTCCTCCTGGTCCTGCCTGACTGACTGGTCACAGAAGCCTACTTTGGAGCACCAGTGATGAAAGTTGGGCCCAGGCTTCTGGCCCAGGGGGCCAGTCTGCTGTGCTGGATGCCTATCCCTCCCAAAGCCCAGGTCTGTAAGACCGAGCGTGGCCAGTTCACGGCCTCCTGTGATGTCTGAAGTGGGGGCGGGGACACAGGCCTGCCGAGGCCCTCCCGGAACCACCTCTGGGGCCCCCAAGCAGCCCGTCCCCAGTGCCGGGGACCACCTGCCTCCCTCCCCTTCCAGGGCCACCAGGATGCTTCACTGGAGAAGCTCCGGCTCAGCCACGTGGACCAGGAGCACAGACAGCGCAGACGCTGCCAGAACACAGGGCTCCAGAGCTTGGCAAAGGTGGCAGAAGGTGGTGGTACCCGAGGCTGCACCGGACTGGTTCCAGCAGCCCCACTCCCAGCCCGTCTGTTCCTGCCAATTAGTCAATGAACTACAAGCTGCGGAACACCAGGCACCACCGGCCGCCGGCACCAGGGATAGATGTACCAGAAAAGAGAACATGTTCTGAGCAGCCCGGCGGGCATCGCGTCCGCTCAGATAAGCAGACCCTGCGGATGCACGTGCGACGCTTCCTGTGCCGAGCATCACGCTGGCGACTCCGCGGAGGGCCATGGGCAGCTGGAAGGCCAGTGGGGCTCTGTGTCCACGCTGCTGGCTGCGCTGGGTGACCCTGTGCGCGCTGCTGGGGAAAGATGGCTTGATTTTGGCCTCCGGGAGCCTGCAACTGCATATCTATTCTTCCAAGCACCTGGTTTATGATCTCTCACTACAGTGGCCCCCGGGACGACATAGCACCTTCTCTGGCCCACAGCGTCGGGCTCTGGAGGGAAGCAAGGCCCTCGGGAGGGGGCTGATGTTGAAGAGAGGCCCGTTTGAAGGAAGGCACGGCGTCGGCCCAGGGCCCAAGGTCGTCTTCTATGGCCTCTCCTTAGACAGCCCGGCGCAGGGCTCCCCCAACCCACGACGCTCCACAGGGAGAGTTAAGCACCAGCTCCTCTCCTGCCTGCTCAGCGAGCTCTTTAGCTCCCTTTTTGGAATCTTGTCTATTTCTTCCTCGCTGCAACTCATCTTCTTTCTTCCTAGAGATGAAATGGCTGCGTTTCCTACTCAGGATTTTGTATTTAGCTGCCATTATGTAATTTTGCAGAAACCTTTTTGCCCTGCCTCTGCAGGGTGATCATGGTCAGGCTTAGCAGAACGGAGCGCTGCCTTTGAAAAGAGATCTGATTTGGCGCCAAGATGAAATGGCTGCGTTTCCTACTCAGGATTTTGTATTTAGCTGCCATTATGTAATTTTGCAGAAACCTTTTTGCCCTGCCTCTGCAGGGTGATCATGGTCAGGCTTAGCAGAACGGAGCGCTGCCTTTGAAAAGAGATCTGATTTGGCGCCTTCACTGCCTCTGCCAGGGTTTCAGAAACAGGTTTCTCCTCGGGTAGAAGTGCAAGCTGACGGGGGTTGAAGGGATCCATCAGGATGAATGACCAGTCCCAGCAGGGGCTGGGGGGACTCCTTAAATGGACTCTGCCTCTGGCTCCTCCAAGGGCAGAGGTGCTCAGGAAGTGGTGCCCAAGGCCTAGAGTGTTTG